>VZRU01008031.1:177131-321697 GCA_013398155.1 Pedionomus torquatus
GAAGGATTTATATTTTTCAGTTCAGTCAGAACTATCGGAGGAATAGCTTAGTATGTACCAATTATAAAGAGGAATCCATGTCTCTCCTTTTGCACACATACACATGGGAATGGTTCAGAGCTGCTCCAGGGGAGGTTTAGACTGGACATTAGGAATAAACATTTCTTTACCAAGAGGGTGATCAAACACTGGAACAAGCTTCCTAGAGAGGTGGTCAATGCACACAAGCCTGCAATGTTTAAGAGGCATTTGGATGATGCCTGTAACAGCATGCTTTAACTTCTGGTCAGCCCTATATTGGTCAAGCAGCTGGACTCGATGATGGCTGTAGGTCCCTTCAAACAGAAATATTCTACGCCCCCATAATTCCACATCACCACCCTAGAACAGACACAGCAGCGCCAAAGTTTTGCTGTTACCCTGGAAACAAGTGGTGGTAATTAATGAGAACTTTAAGATATTGGGGCAAATGTCTTACCCCTACTATATTGCTTAAATGTAATGCAACTACTTACTTTACTTTCAGGCTACTATAACAAGTGCCCTTAAAAATGCAAGAAGGTCCTCAAGCACTGTTGCCTGTATTGTTTCTCTGCTGAGACCTCTACACAATCTTCTGAATTCCTATCTTCTTAGATGTGCTCTGTGCCCCTTAGTTACTGCTGTTTCTCCTCTAATCCCTCACTAGGAAGTTCCAGAAAAGCCTGAAAGACAAAGGGGTCGTTTCTTGTAGACTATTCCTGATGGGCAAGTATGAAGATACTGATCTCCAAAACTACCTAACTGGAAGTGGAGTGACACGTTGCAGACCTTTTGCTCTTTGTACAAATCCATGGGGCAACAATTAACTCTGCATGAAAGGTTCATTCTTACTTTTGTTCTGCAGCTTTTCACTAAGGTGTGAAACGGTGCGGTTGGGTGGATAGGAAACAAGAGAAATAGCATAGAACGCTGCATTTCTAACCTCTGTCTTGATATCTTGGGCAAAGTATGCTTGTTTCTTTTTTCCAGTCTGGAGGAAACACTTGAATAAGGCTTTTGTTCAAATCCCTGTGATGAAAATATGTGAAATTTAAGATAATTATAGCTAAAAAGTTTCCACCTTCGTCTCAGCCAGCAGGAGAAGGTAGATGAGTACTCGTTACTAGCTTCAATATGAAGTCATTTGCTTTCCTGACATTACCCCCGGGTCCTGTTTGAAGATATTCTTCCAGCCTTAAACAAATTCCTTAAGGAGTGTCACAAAATCCATTTGTTCCTCTGTGTGAACTGAGGGAGCAGCAGCCAGATGAGCAGGGATGAAGTAGGAGAGACTGGAAGAGGGAGTCACAGACACTTCTGCAGTGTTTGTCTAGTGGTGACCTGTACCTCTATAAAGCAAATATTGTTTGTGTAGCATTTGCAAGAAATAAGCTGCTGTAAAAGCCATAAAAACAGAGCAGTTAAACCTCCAGTGATTTGAATTTGTGATGTTCTCCATTATTACAGGCAGCATGAATTTTCTTTAACTGCATAAAAGGATTCACATTTTTCAAGGCTTTCATGAAAATATTTATCCCCTGTGCAATAAAACATGGATAGAGACAATTCTCAACTTCTAGATTCTGCTTTTAACTAATTTGTCAGTTGTTCATAAAAATACTTCCGGGAATCTGAGTATGTCTTATTTGGTTATCATCATCAAGTCAAAAAATCCTCTTTACAGACAGAGGACCTGGTTCCAGTCACTTGTGTTGCCTTGCTGTCAATCTGCCGACATCAAACAAATGATTCTGAGTTTATACCAATGTGAAATAAATTAGTCTCTGCCCAAAAGCTGTGAATCCTCCCTATGACCACAACGTGCATGACAAATTGACAGTTTGGGAAGTAAAGAGTTGGGGTTTCAGATGAGACAGATTTTTAAGCACTAAAGGCTGTGATTTTAAAATACTGAAGACCCCAAAAAATCGGAAATTCAAATAATATCACTAATTGGTTTGCCTCAGATTTTCCCTTCCAATGTGCCCGTACTTTGCTCACATGTCCCATTTTTCACCCAGAGGTGTCATAAAAGACTAGAAGCTGACAGCCGGGGTCAGATCACTCAGTTCTGCCTCTGGCAGTTGTCAGAACTGAACGTGTCACAGGGCCCCACTAAAAACAAAGTATTCCCATCTGTCAAATCAGCAGCTGTGAGTAGGCCAAAAGGAGTCTTTCCACTCATTGGATTTCTGTGGTCTGGCATTTGCCAAGCACTCAGCCACAATTCATGGCCTGGACTTAGGGCATTTGGGAAATCTTCTGGCCAAAAACTGCATCCAGAACTGTTGAGTTTTCAAGATCAGATGAATTCTGTTCTGCGTTAAATGAACGTTTGGACAGTTTATTTATTGTTGCAAATGAAGAAGAACAGTTCTGACTCCTGTCAAGATGTGTCAATTCACTAAGTAGGATGTACTTTTCTGGTGAGGTTTAAGGGGTTGTGCTGAGAATATGGCAAAGATCTGCAGTGATGAAGTACTCTTCTTTCTTTACCATGATTCTGGAGGACCTCTATGCTCCATCTCCCTCCCTCCCTCCCTTCCCTAGATTAAAAAGTCCTCATGTTTTCTATCCCTTTATACATAAATCTCTCACTATTTCATTCCTTGAATTTTCCTTATACATACATCACACTAGCTTTGGTGCAAAGGGAACAAGGACTTAAAAGAGGCACTTGGACAGCAATTCTCCTGTTTTGTCACTGTGATACCACCTGTATTGTAAGTATTAGGAAGCAAACAGGAAAAGCTCCTTACCCTAATGGCAATGTGCCCCAGACTGGGAGTGCCTGCTTGAGGGACATTAAGAATCCCATCACCATTAAAATTCATGGAGAGAGAGCCTAAAATATCAAATGGGTTTGGGATTAGGCCCTGCATGTAGCACACTGATGATAAGAAATGATTGTGAATCTATTGTGCTTTTTTAAATATTCAAGAAATTTATTTTTTATTTATTTATTTTGAAATATTAGCAAGGAATTTCCTAGAAAAGAAACAAAATTGAATTAAATTAAATCTTTTCAACATTATCCATTGTTTGGTTGCTAAATTTTGTTATCAATCTAAATCTTTCTTTCCAAATCCCACTTTCCATCTAATTTATTTTGACAGATACTGAACTTGTATTGCCAGATGATTGCTGTCACTGACAATTTTACTATTTAATATTGTACATCAACCCCCTGCGTAAACCTCCTTTAGGAAGAACTTTCCTGAATTAAATACTAATTATTTTTACTATTTTCTTCTGCTTATCAATCTTGCTCCATTTAATTTTATTTATTTATTTTGTTTCAGGTTGCCCCCGTAGGATGTGACCTTTTCATCCCTCTAAATTTGTTGTGACTTCACAACCAAAAGATTGCAATTTTGGCTATTTGCCTTTCTGATTGATATTCATTCTTGCAAGTAGCCACATATGATTTTGTTTCATCTGTAGTCAGGCACATCAAAGTTGTCTCCCTCTAATTGGCAGAGCTTCTATTTGAGTTTTGTGATCAAATATTTGGATGCACTTAAGGATAAATGAAATAAATTACTAGGGAGAAGCAATAGAGAAAACAAAAGCTATTACAGAATACAAACAGAGGAAAAGAGCAGCAGAAATGCCATGTAAGAATACAAGGGCAAATTGTTTGTACTCATGACTTAAAAGAACTCAAACTATATTCTTTTATTAAAGGTGATTTTGAATGAAAATTAATGCAGCTTTACAGGCAACGTGACTTTTTAAATGGGAATCACTGGAGTAGCAAATATGCTGCATATCCACCTCTAACCTTATGTTTTGTACAAAACCCCAGCAAGCCTAATCATTTAGGATTAGTGATGCACTGACATGAGACAGCACATGTTTAAAGCAAACAATAGTTATTCAGTGACTGGTAAGAAAACAAAAAGAAGACCCAAAATATAAACCGTATTTCCCCTTAAACGGAGCTATTAATTTTTACCCTTGAACAAACATAAATTTCTACTTACATTTACCAACTCAGGACAGCATGTTTTGCAGTTTCCAAGAGAATAAGCATGAAATACAGCCTGTGGTTGATTATGGAAAAGTTCACATCACATTTGTATGGAAAACAATTATGAAAGGAACTGTACATAGCAATAAAGAAATCCTTTGTTGGACTAAAATTCTGGTTCATGTTGGCTATTGCAATAAACACTTCTCACTGTTTGTAAGACCATGTGCCTCTGCATTCACGGTGCAGCTCTAAGGAAGACAGCTAAGACTTGTAGGCACGTCAGGTGAGCTTCATTTTGATTAAGCTAATGCTGTCTTCTGCACAAAGCAGAACAGATGAGCTTAGCCCCATGCACCAAGGAGGTATATCTAAGTGTAGCAGCTGAACTCCTATGCAGATGGAGTCATAACATGTCAAGAATTTTGTTTTGTTGATGTCCAATCGGACTAAACAGCTAACTTCAGATTTACGAGTTTTATTCTACTTTAAACAAACATGGACTATTGACAAATTGGAAAAGAATGGAAATGATCAGATCTGTGAAGATGAGGAGTAGGAAACCACAGGCAGAAACAGAAAACTGTCTTAACCACTTCCTGGGAAGGAGGAGTAACTTGAGTCAAGCAGGTATTTTTCCTTAGTTGTGCTGTCTCTCTGGCATTTTCCTCCTGAACTAGGTAAAGTGTCAGGCCTCTAGGTCTTACTGCCTCTAAAAGGTGACCTAAAATGTCTATAGAGAAAATACTGCAAAAAATTGGCATGTGAGATGTCGCAGTTCTGTGTATGAGAGCTCAGCATTATTTGCTGTGTGACTGCGTGGGATGTGATCTGGGGCTGGATCAGCTGGGCAAAGGAATCACACATTCTATGAAGCAGAGTTACACTGAAGATTTTAGTCTTGGGGGATGCCTGAGGTGCTGTGGATGTCCACCAAGATGTTGGAGGGGAGGCTGTAGCATATGGCCTGCAATCAGCAGCTGAGAGAAATGGGTTTGTTCAACCTAAAGGGAAGGAAGCTCAAGGGAGATATTACTGCTGTCTGCGACTGTGTAGTGGGTGGGTGCAGAGAGGATGGAGCTCCACTGTTCTTGGAGGTTCATGGTGATAGGATGAGAAGGAACAGACAGAAACCATAATAATGAGAATTCCCATTAGATATTAGGAAATATTTCCATTACGCGAGCTGCCAAACAGTGGAGCAGGCGACCCAGAGAGTCAGTGGGATCTCCATCCTTGAGATATGCAAAAATTTATTGCATGGGGCCCAGAGCAACCTGTTCTAACAGGCCCTGCTTTGAGCAGGAGGATGGAGGAGGTGGTCTTAGGGGTCCCTTCCAACCTACATGGTTTGTTAAGTCTTTCTCTGATTGTCTCATTTTGTGCGTGCAGAAACGGCCACCAGGCCATAAAGAAAATACCAAACAGCTGCCACGATATTCCCCCTCCCCTCCCTGCCATGCTGTGGGATTGTGTTAAGGTTAATGTACATACCATTTAGAGGATATTGATAGTGCACAGGACACTGCAGAATAACTCATGCCATCTGTTTTCCTATTGTTAAAGATTAAAAATAAAAGCCTGTGAACATGTATTATGTTGGCATACAGAAAAACACAGAAATCGGTACTTCGTATTCCCTCACTTAGGTAATTATCAAGTGTTCAAAAATAAGTGGGGAAGGAGAAGAGAAAAGGAGTGATGAAGCCTATCTTGCATCCTTCTAAATGGTAATTTAAAAACAATTTTCACACATTTTGTCACATTTCCAGTCATGCTAACCAAATCCTGCAGTTCTCAGCCTTGCTTTGTGCCTCAAAAAACTAGGCACTGATCTTCTCGGGAAGGTTCCAGGAAAGATCTGGGGAATAAAAAGTCAGTCATGGGAATTGGGGACTTCTGTGTTGCCCTTTAGATGGTGTCATCCAGGTGTGAGGAGTGGTTAGGTCATCGCCAAGCCAGCTGCCTGCCCCACTCTTCCAGCAGAGCTTGCTGCCCACGCAGCAGAGGGGATGGAGCAGGACAGAGGTCTGTGTATCCACTTCCAGTGGATGGGGTTCTCATGCTAACACAGCACACAGCACTGGAGAGGGAGCCAGGACAGTGACCAGCAGTACTTCAATCCCCAGCTGCCGAGGGCTTCAGCTTTCACCTCATAGCACTCTAACAAGTTTTGTCTGGTAAGTGTTGGTGGAAAGGGAGTTTGCTTGTAACCTTGTATGTTTTCAACAGCAAAGACACCATCCTGATTTTCTGACAGGAGTTGGAGTTGGTTCAAGGGTTGGGTCTCCAGGGTTCAGTGTTTCCTATTTGTTCTACCTGATTTCTTTCTAGTTATAAATCCTTTCATTCCGCACTGCTTTTCCTTCTTCCCGTTGCCCGCCAGTCTCCGGAGTCTGGGTGCATTCATCATATAGGATGTGAGCCCAGTTAATTATGAAGTTTTCTAAGTTTGTGGTAACGTATGCCAAGGGCAGACATTTACAAACAAACATCTTGGAAGAATGGGCCACCCATATTAGTGACATCCTTTCAAGGCTTGCCTGAAGCTACTGATAAGCCAGTGGATGCTTAAGAGACAATTAGATTTCTTGTTTTTCATCCACAGATAGAGCACACAACACCTCCTGTATCAGGTAAGGTGCAGCTTTGCATTGAAATTCCCATTTTGGTAGATCACCCCCCATGGGGGAGCTGGGTCTTTGTTTTTACATAGCTACTATGTAGACGCCAAATATATATTCACAGGAAGAAGTTAAAAACTTGAAGATCTCTTGTGGTCAGGGAAGCTCTTGCCTTCTTGTTGTGAAACAGATTCACAGCAGTTCTTAATGGAATAAATCTCCTTGGCCCTCCTTGGCTTTGCCAGTTATGCTGCGCTATAAAGTGGTTCAGAATGAGATCTCATTTTCAGTGATTTACGTTTGCTGCACGAGTGCTTACTGCAGCAGGAATAGAAGCATAGTAAGAAGTATGGCCCTCTTTCAGGCATTTTAATTTGAGGCCACACAGGGTCTAAAATCAGGGTAATCAATTTATGTTAGATTTTCTCTATTCAGTCTGGCATTAAGAAGTTGGCTCAGTATTAGTGAATACACTCTGGATTTTTTTATAATTTATTCTTTACCAATCTCCTAAGAACCACTTTTCAGAAGAGAATACAAAAACAAGTTTATGCAGACAAGCTGTTATACAAAAAGGATAGGGTGAAGGGAAAAAATTGCCTTTGACAAACTAATTGATATGTACTAACAAATAATTAATAAAGTGTACTTTAATGAGAGTTTAGACATTCTCTGTCTGGAAGTGTCACTTAAAGAAATGTAAATTCCAGTTAAATAAACCTTTTATGAACAATTAGCAATGAAATTTTCCGTTTCCCTGAGCAGAATAATGCCAACAATATTCGTGTGATTAGTCCAAGCATGGGCCATATTTTAGATACTTAAATATATTCCTCTTAGTACTATCAATTAAGATGTGACTGTATCAGCTTAGCATATTGGGACTTTGAATCTAAAGCCTGGTATGACCGTAAAGCCTTTGCAAGGAGCTAAAACTAATCAGAAAGCGCTGCACATTAATTCAAAGGTAACTTAGGTTATATACATGACTAAACACAGAGCACTTGAAGGAATATCCCTGCTTGTCTTTTACTAAAATGAAGTTTTCCCAGCCCTCTCCTTGAAACAGAATAAGAATATAAGTGTGTAAAAAATTAATTTTGAGCCTTCCCTCTTCCTTTTCTTAAGCTTTCTGCAATAACACCTATTCCTGTTCACAAATTGTGATGCTGCTTTATCTCATTAAGAAATGTGAGGTCATGCTTTCAAGTGTGTTTTGGTAGCACACAGGCAGGACTTTGCACTGATTTGTTTCACCTGGCTGCGTCAAGAACAATATGATTTAAGAACAATACGATTTAAGAACAATACGATTTTTTCTCACAAAGAAAAATGACAATGATGAAGTATGTTAATCTAATTTTGTTAAAAAAACTCTGCAGTACCCTTGAAAAGTATCAGTTTAAATATGCTAAGAGTGTTTCCTTTGATACACTTTCATGTATTTTTCTTGTGATTACAGCCATCTTATTTCACAGAGGCCTGAAATGAAGACTAATTGCCCAACAGTAGGCTTTAGACTAAGCCATTCTGTGCAGATTTACAGTTATGATCATCTAGGAAAATCTGGGGATGGATCTAAGAGTGCTAGGAGTTACCTCTGCCAGCATGGCTCCACGAGGCCTTACTTCTTTTTACATGGAGCTCGTGAGAAATAAATACAGACACAGGAGTTTTGGTGGAGACAGAGTCTTTGCAGAAAACCTGCGACCTTTGTTTCCCTCGTCTGAACCAGGCTGTATTTACTGTTTGTGAAGGAATTATTCCTACCCCTCAGAGGTCACCCCAAGTACTTCTTCATGGGTAGGTAATATGGGTAGGGACCACAGCTTTTATGGGCAGCAAATCATCAAACTGTACAATATTGCTGAGAACTTCCAGCCATGGAAAGGAAATACTCTGTTGGTAGAAAATGCACCAAAACTTCCAAGTAGTTTACCCCTATTGATCATTATTAACTTTTTTTTCTTAGGATGAAGTTTTATATGAGTCATTACTTTTTAATATTCAAACTAAACTGAAGAAGTACTCATCAACTGAATCAAGTGCTTATGTATTTCCATAAAATGTGCTTTCCATAGCCTTATTTATTCCTGTATTCTTCTCTAGTACTTTCCTACATTATAAACATCTTTCTTGAACTTGGGGTGTTTCAGTAGCAGTTACTGCAATAATAAATATGGCAGCTCCAACAACATTCTTCACTGGAAGAATGTATTAATCCCCTTTGCCAGCTGAATGTGGCTTCATTTTAGGATACATCTGCAGATCATATTCTCTACTGAGCAACTATGGTCATGTTATTTCCTTCCTTCTTTACGACTTCACTCTTCCTTGTTCTACTGCTCAAAACATCATTTTCTATCTATTAAAATGCCTCACAGAATTCTAGGGATAATCCATGGGATATTCACTTGTATCTTTTGAACTTATAGTAGTGATGTCAACGTAGGCTAATGAGACATATTTTCTGGATGTTTATGTTATTTGTTCTACTCTTTCAGTGTTTTATTTTTAGACTAACATGTTCTATATCAGATTCAGATAAATGTCAGTTTGACAAGCCTGGAACTGACTGTGCTATTCAGTTTACTTCTAAATTTCATAACAATTTAATTTTTCAAATTTCTAAAGGACATTTTAAATCAACATAAATTTCTTATAGAGTTCTTAAGCATTTTTGAAGATCCTAAATACAAATTGTTTGTATCTACTATTTTACAATGTCTAGCATTTATTGTTTTGGCTTAATATAATCTTTGGTTAGTATCATTGTCATCAAAAAAGAGGAACCACCAACTAGAAAAGTTTAGCAAATACCTCTGCTTATTCTACATCACTATTGATGAGTCTACCATATTCCTAATAATAGGCTAAAATTAGGAAATCTTCTCATCATCATTTCTTTTTCTACTAGATAATAGAAGCCTCTATTATCAGGTTTCTTCTTAGAAAGTTATTCTGACACAGTAATTAAGCTGTTATCAAGAGTTTCAAGATAAACAGTGAAGCTCTTTAAAAGTTTGAGGACACAATCCCAGTATAGCAGCTCATAATGCTTTTATCCTGCAATCAGACCGCAGAAGCCACACTTGCCTATGCTCCTCACACTAGGCAAAACCACCGAGGTATAGTTTAATATAATCCTCCTTCAGTTGCCTTCTGCACTGGGTAGAATTATTTACCTTAGATGATGTGATCTGCAAGAACTCTGCTGTTATTGAGCCCTCACAATCTCACTTAAGTCTCTTCCTCCACATTGGTACTTGGTGGATATTTCTGTTGAAGGAAGACAGCCCCATTGGACTCCTGGGCTGAAGGAAATACAGCTGTAGAAATGGCTATAGAAAAGTCTGCCCAAGTCACATGCCAAGTGTCTGCAGGGTCTGAGGGACATCCAGCCTTTATGCATCTGTATTGCCAGAACTTTATCAGAAAGTCATGATTGCATGAAAAATATACAAAAATTCCAGTATTCAGTCTTCCTCTTCTGTCAGGCAGAAGAAGAAATTAAATGTTCCCTGCTTCATCATTTATTCTGTACAGCATAATCATGAATACAGAAGCCTTCTTCATCTCTATCTAATTGTAATAGGAAATGACAGCTTCTACTGTCTTTCTGTACATGGTGTTATGGCACTTAAATCCCTCATTATAATGGTACAGAAAAGCACCCAGCTTTCCTAGATTGTTATATTTATATTTATATACTTATATTTCTTTATCCTCAGAGACAAAGGATAAATGAAAAATTCTGTTTCAAGTTTATATAGGTCATTGATAATGACTTATGAAAGCAATTTCAAGTTATCAGCCTCCATTAAACCACAAATGTTTCTACAAACAGTATGAAGATATCATAAATAATGCTCTTGTTTTCCTTTTTTTTTTTTTTATTTTATTACAACTGCTGGTGTTAGTATTATTTGAAATTCCCTCTGAGGACAGTTGAATCACTCCTATTATTAAGATTAGGCTTGTAGACATTTGAAATCAGTATTTGTAAGAAATGACTTTAAAGAGAAGGGAAAAGATGTGACTCCATTTCTCAACATAGCAGTTTTTAAGTTTTTGGTAGGCATTTTCTTTTATTTATAATGGCATTCCCTGCCCAATGCATGAAAAAAAAATCAACCAACACTAAACCCCAAAATATTCTATGAGCTGACTTGTGCTGTATGACATGAACAGATTAAAAGTTAAATAGGATGCTAAATACACATAATACACTTTTCCCCTGACTTCTGCAGATTAAATTTGTCATTAATTTATAATCTGGAAGAGATTCTTACCATGAGTATGTAGGATAATGAAGAATTTGCATTAGTGTGTACTTATATTAAATTTGACTTTCTGTATTTATTTTTAAATGAGCAAACAAAATCATTGCCCAGATTTATGAAGAACCAAGCAGGTGACTTTGCCCCACTGTTGGTGATAAAACTGTAGTTACTCGTTACAAACAAGTTGATTGTGTGTTAATGGAGTTCGACTGTCAGATGCTGTAAAAGTTAGAATTCTTCTTATTTCTGACATCCTACTACACTATTCCCGCAACAACTTAATTCTAATGATGAGGTAATTTCCTTGCTCATTTTGGCTTCTGAAATGCAAAAGAAGTAAAATCAGCCTCCAACTCCAAGAGAGGGTTTCTAGCTCCCTTGTTTTGTGCATTGGTCCTCAGAGAGCAATAGCCAGAGCAGCTTCTGCCCCAACTTTGCACGGGCATGTGGGAACTGGTGGACCCTTTCCACATCCTCCAGCAGCCACTGAATACAGCCAAAGTTCTGGAGCCTGTCATGGACCAATTGGACACTGAGGTGAGGAAGTGAACTATAAATTATTCCCCAGTGTGTGTTTCAGGGGCAGAAAACAAATGTGTCTGGAGAGATGAGGTGTGCGCCTGGAAGAAGCCCCTGACTTGGTTATAATATACTGCTAGGGACCTATTTAGTTCCAGGACTGTCTCTTAGTTTATGAGCTGGAAATATCTAAGTGCTCTGTTTTAAAATGCTGCCAGTCAGATGTTATAGAAAATCCACCAGTGTTTCAATCAACTGCTGTTATTATATATTTACCCATTTGAAGCACAGCTTTTCCCTGCCAGTGGCAATCAATTAGTGTCTTTGAGAAAGATATTGCCTAGACAAAACATTACAGATCCCAACTTCAGATATTACTCCCAAGGAAAGATGTATGCAGAAACTCTTTGGGTGTAGAGTGCTACTAGTGAGTTTAAAAAATTGTGATTTGTCAAGTCTGATGAGGGTGTAAGGGCGTCCTAACTAAAATCCTACATGAACAGAATGAAATAGGGACTTTTCAGATAACGACAAAGTATAAATCATCATTCTATGAGTCTACACGGGAGCTCAAATGCTGTTCTGAATGGAGATACTTTCCTGAACTGGAGCCTACAATATACGTTTTAACTTCAAATATATATTTAAATGAAAAATGGTAGAGGTGATTTTTTTCCAGACTAAGGCCTAGTGCTACACTTTCCATAGTTTCTTAGCTTTCCTTGAATACCAGTGGTAGGTTGATCTCTAGGAGTCTAGTTTGAATTTGATTTGGCAGTTCTTGGGGTAGGATTGGAAACTGATGGACAAAAATTCATGACCTGTCTCAGTGAATCACACAAAAGAATCAAAATTGATTGGTGGCTTTAAAATGTGGCCATTTAATTGCCTTAGGAATACTTTATTAATAATAATTAATGTAGTTATAATTAATAATATTTGCGCTTTTATATTGCAGTACCTTATTTAGCCATTTATTTTTATTCCATCCAAATATTTCTTCCTGTGCAACTTAAATGAGAACCTACTGCAGCTAAGCTATGCAAGAGACCGTCTATACAACTAGCAGAGGAATAATTATAGGGGAATAATGGGATTTAAAATTGCTGAAAATTTCAAATAAAATGTTAACACAAATGCATAAAGACTTTATAAAAGCAGTGTATGCACAGCACATCCAGATGTGAATGCATAATGAGTGCTAGACTGTGACACTGAAATGCAGCCAAAGATCAGGAAGGAAAATATGCACAGAAAAATCTATGCCTAAAGTTTAGGCAATTTCTGTAATTTACATTTTAAAGTCCCTCATGCAAACTATGAAATCGTATTTTGAATTTATAGATTGACAGCTTACATGTGGGCTTTGAGATGGACGAGTTCCTCTCCTGGTTATCACCAGGCTATTTTGTGGAGGCAGCATTTGTCAGGAAGCTGGTGTGCTTACCCCTCAAAGGGGTAAGAAACTTTGCTTCAGTCTCAACCACTGCAGCACTGAAATTATGCGTCCCTCTGGGCTGTTGTTTGAGACTGAAACAAAACCTAGCATGTGAGTCTAACACTGAGTGCACAAAAGGGAAAAGTGAATTTCTCAGCAAGCTACCAAATGCCTGTGAGGCAAATGAAAAGTCAAGAACAAAATCCAACAGTCAAAACTTAAAAGAACAAAAGAAAATGCAAGACTTGAATTGGAGAAACACTTCCCAAAGTTTCTGCCGAATATTAATCATAAATGTTTGTCTTTCTCCCTCTTCTATCATTTACAAAGCCAGATTAGAAAACCAAATTAAGCAGTGATTAAATATGCAAAAACCCTGCTGGATTGCTGCTTTCCAGATACCAGAATAAAATGTAATCAGCACCAGTTCCCATGTCTATTTCTCTCTTTGACATGCTGATATGTCAGTGATGGTTAGAATGTGTAGGCTACTGCAGGAAGAGAAGGAAGAAATGGTTTATATATTCACATCTCTTTGGCAAATTGTTTGCCTGCACCGAGAACCCGAATAAAAACACTTTGGTTCAATATTAATCTGATTGTCATTTTCTCCCTCGTAGGGAACACACTACATTTTTCATGAGTTTATCGCAGGTTGCCAGGGTGACATTTACTTTTTCACCTCACCATCCCCAGATTTCCGTTTTTAATCCAGTTTTGATTCCTTCTCAAGTCTCTTGCTTTTGAGTACTACTCTTTTCTTCTTTGGTCCTACTGGCTTTTGTGTTTCCATGGAGTCAGGAAGGAACAAAGCATTTTATAGGAAGGTTATGAAATTCCACTGAAGTCTGGGGCACCCCATTGCTTTTGTTTTCCCATCCATGAATGGGCTTTTACTGGGGCAATGTCTGGGAAAGGAAGGTCAACACCAGCTTCTCTTCTTGCTAGATTTTCTCTTTTATCCTTGTAGGCATTACAAAGCACCAGTGCCTTACATTCCTCCTGGAAGTGTAAGATAGGCATTTTTTGAATGAACATGCCTATTCATCTCAGCAATTACGCTTTTATAACCAATATACAAACACGTGCCTTTTGCTCTATTTTGGGCAAAACCAAACATCATCAGCAAAACTGCAGTAATTTAAATTGCTCTCCAGTTTCTGAAGCTCTGCTAGTAATTCTTGTGCATCTCACGTGCCATCATGTAGCTCTCAAGCGTTGTCCAGTCTCTCCTCACTGTGAAGACTGGGGTTTACTTGGTGGTGGGAAATGTTTATTTATTTCCGCGTAAAAGTTTACAAAAATCGCTAGGAATCTTTGTAGAGTAATCCTTAAAGAGGCAATTGATACCACTGTAAATTCACTGCTTTCAAACCGATTCCAGAAGGGGATAAATTGCTTTTGAGCACTTGACAAAAGGTAATATTAGTATATATGACACAGCTGGGAAAAATTTCAGCCACCTCCTCATAGTCAGAAATTTTCAGGGTTAAGTTTGTTTCCTTGTTTCATTGCACTATCAATTATGGGGAATTACAGACATTTTCAACTTCTTGTAACAGGATAAACAGCATTCAAGAAACATAGTGTTCTGCCTTGTTAGGAAGAGAAATATCTTGATGTGTTTATTCTTTCTTCAAAATGGCTACACAAGGTGCAAATAGCACAAATAACACTTGGATTCTTTGATATAAAAGCCTAGCTTTTGTTTTAATTTTAGTATCTAAATGTCTACAAAGGCAGCTATTAACTTATGTATAGGTTGGATTGTGCATCATTTTGTGCTTAGCTTAGCTTTGTTGCTTATTCATGTTAACAAGCACTTTATTTAGACCTGCAGTACAAGGGTGACCACTGAACCATTGAAAATCATGGCTTTTCATATAGTTATCTTCTTAAGTGTCTTCTCTTCTCTTAAAATTAACTGGTGTTCAAGATTCTGTATAATGGAATCAAGCACTGATAATGGTAATGATGAATAATGTAACTGATAACTAAACAAAAATATTTCACAAGTAGGAGGATACTATATTATTTCCTACAGTAAGGTGTTTCCTGCTGGTTGGTTTTAGAAACTCTGTTCCCACTTTTATTTATGTCTCTGAAAATGTATGAATTTGGGAAGGTGGGAGGCAATAAAAGAGAAAATTATGTGTTCTGCTGTAAAATGTGTTCTCCTGTGTCCTTCATCCTGTATACAGAAGGATTTCTCCCTATGACCACATTATTCAAGCTTTGTTAAGTGATGAGGAAGAATATCTAAGAGTCTCAGAGCATGCATCTAATAATCCTTTCTGTGGCTATTAGATTAACATTGACTACTAATTCTGCTACATCCAGGGTTCTGTTCCATGGTAAATAACATAATGATCTGATTCATCCTAGTATGATTTCTCTGAAACAATTGCAACTTGTACATTACTTTACTTTAGATGACCTCTATCTGTGGACTGTGCAACTTTGACTTTTGACTGCACAACTCCTTTGACTTATTAACAGACATTTCCTGCCCAAATATTTGTCTCTTTCATTCTATAGAAATGCTCTGATAAGAACAAACTGGTTCAGGAACATCTTCATGAACCAAAGCTGCAAAAAAAGTAGAAGTTGAACTATTCATATTTAGCCCACTGTATTCAGAAAAAATCTTTGAGAATTTTGAAAACTTCACAGATTTCAGTTTTTCAGTTCTCATGTTTATTCATTTGAAAATTTCCAGTGAAAATCCATTATTTGCTAGTCCCTGGTATTAAAATTGCAATTATACTTTCTGGAGAGGAAGAACAATAATGTGGGCTCCAGCAGATGTTTGAAAAATGAATAATTGAAGCAAATGCTACACAAACAGCCCAAACCACAAACTGTTCAAACACGTTGGCAAGTAGTTGCTAATAGCAAAGACATTTGCAAAATACTATTTGAAATAGCCATTTAATTTGATCTCCCCCTGATAGCAGCACAAACTAAAAAGAATAAGGGAAGCAAATAGATTACATGAACTGAAGTTCATTATGTTTCGGTGAAGAGCATTCCTTCTGAAAATGCACTGGCTAACTGCTAAGACACACAATAGCTTTGTACTCTTCATTATGCATTTGTTCATTAAAGTTGTCAGATTACAGGCATGGGAACTGCAAAAGTTCCAGTTGTGGAGGTGGCACAAAATGGGAATCTGCACGTGGCCGTATCCATGGCTTTTGGTCCTGGCTTCATGGAGGAAGTTTCTTGGGCCAGGAAGACTGCCAACCCCCTTCTTCTTTGGTCTTTCTGTGGCAATGAGTAGCTGCAGGCTATAGCGAGCTCTCATCTTTTTTTGCTAAGGACTGGAATCACTAGATCGTAACCCACCAAGGAGAAACCTTAAGTCATGGGGAAACGAACCTAGTGTGGACTTGAGGAAGTAAGCTAAAGCCAAAACATTTCCGAAACACTTGAATCATTGAGTTCATTCTATATACACTGACATGAAAGTTACCCCATGGAGTTCAAAATCATTTGTTTCAACAATGATTTGAGGCAAAAATATGTTTCATAAAGTGAGATATGTTTTTTTTTACAGTATGGGATGCATAATCATACAAGTCAAACAGTGATGTTCAGGATCAGGTCTATTGTCTCACATGAAGAATCTTCTCAGTGGGACTTTGGTGTTTTAGGAAGGGGTGGTATGGTTAAGGGTGAAAAGGGACTTTGCAATTACAACTCAAGTTTTGAAATTCAGCTGTTCATCTTTTTATTCAGATGAGACAGGAGCTTTTAGCAACAGAAAACATTCTTGGGTACTTTCTCATTCATGATTTGGAGATGTTGTAGAAGCTTGAAATATTTGAACAAAGATTTTAAGAGGAAAATGGAGAATCTTTGATAAGGAAGTTATCCACAATGGGCTTGCAAGAAGATGAAAAAAACAAAGTTGTTTATCTTTGAGAAGAACCAGACCTCCTTGGCCAACATTACATTTTCCTCTTTCATTCTTGCAAAGAGCAGAGAGAAAATTATTATTTTAAGAATAAGTGTCCTCTTTCCTGTCTTCTAAATGAGAAAAATCCGTTTTCCTACAGAAGTTCAAAACAACATATCAGTTAGTAAATGCAATAACTAGAGGTGGTGAGTTTAGCCTCTTCTCTAGGAGCATAATTTTTCAATAGTCCATATTTATGAGAAACTTTGGCAACAAGTAAGATATGGCTAGCAATATTAAGCCATGTTATCATCAAATTTATGAACAAGTAGAAGTTTTGTACTTTCTTGTACATCTAATATCTTTTTAGCAAAATATTGTCTAGAAAAAAAGCATTAACTTGAACCACAGAACAATATGGAAATAAAGAATGCAAAAGATGGTAGAAAATAAGCTTTGTGTGTTTAAACCTTGGTATGGGCTGAGTTTGCTTGTTCCTTTTTTTTCATATATGGCCTAGGGATGCTATTGTATATTATCTAATGTTTTTATTAGGCTAAATTGCACGTTCAGGTGGAGCATATTTGGCTTGTCTCTTCTTTGTATCTCCGCAACTCTGGAGCAATGCTTGCTCTTGAGGAGAGGCAGAGGAAAACCCTGTCCCAATAATTGAAATCCAGAAGTAGTGTTGTGGTGTCACTAGACCTGAAAGAAAAAATAACATTCAAGAGGCAGATACTTACGGCTCTACTGTGATAACAGTTCCTCCTTTTGTAGCTCTATATGTTATAAGGATTAAATATCCAAAAGAGTCTAAAGCTATGTGGGCTGGCTCACCTGCTGCTTCTGCTGTAAATTTTACATCAGAATCTGGATGTGTGCTGCTTCTCCACCACACACACATGCACATTTGTTCTGGAGTCTGGACATGACCTATTGCCCTTGTTACCTGAGGCCTCATCTAAACCCCTTTAAATCATTGGGGAGACTTCTGCCCACTTGCATAATTTCTAGATCAGTCCTCCAGGCTCCTAACCATACTACCGTATCCTCAAACCCATGTCTGAAATGCAAAAGGGTGAGGCTTAAACACTTGAGTAACTGTGATTCCTTCATCAGTGCCTCCTACTCATGTAACAAAGGTTTTAAACATTTTACGCTTTGTTTGTTTCTTCATAACAGAATCTCCGTGCATATGCATTCAAACCAGAATATGGATCTTTTTCTCTTAAAAAGATACCTGACTGGCATGATATTACACATTGTAACTTGCCTTGTCTCGGAAGACATCGCCCTCTCCTCACTTTGCTGCTCCCTTATTTCAACAGTGAGAACTTCTGCAGGGCTGGACTGCACAGTGTTCCTCCTTAAACTTCCTTCTAAATGAAAACAATACACTGCTGCCTGTGACACACGATGCTCCAGCTGGTCAATATATTCTGCAGTTTAATCCATATTTGACCCACTACCCATGCACTTTAGCCAGCAAGCAGCCTATATATACAGTGAAAAATATTTATTTCACATATTCTGCTTCCTCTCTGTGTCTGAACACCTGCTATAATATGATATCACTGATTTAGATGATCCCAACTAAATCCTGGCCTCCAGTTACATTTAACTGTTCATAGGCAAAACACAGGACATGATCCAGTTAAATTTATATTGAATAAACACCATTGAAATGTATGGGATTATTAATCCTAAACTATGCATACATAAATGATGGGATGAGAAATTCTACCAAATCTATTTTTATTCCCTTCAGATTTTGGACTGTCTGGCCAGTCCTGTCTTTACATTTCTGTGGGCTTCTGTGCTACAGCCCTGCAATGTTCCACCTTCCCCTGGCTCTTCTTGGATTTACTGACCCTCTTCTCACTGCCCATGCCATCATTCCCTGGCTAAATATAGGGCTGTTAGGACTCTTTTTGTTGCTGTGGCCCATTACCTGCTAATGAAGGAATCCAAGCAGTTGAAATACCTTAATTGTTATGAATCAAGATCCCAGAATTTGGTCCCCAGAAAGCAGCCATTAAAACATTCTAGCAGTTGACTTTTCAATCTGCATTTGATATTTTTAGTCAGCAAAAATTACTTTCTAGCAACAGTATATATGAATTACAATGCTTTTTCAACCAAAGGGGATTAATCTTTGCTTGTTTCAACCTCCAGCACTTGAAACAACAATAATTAAAAATTATTTGGTATGTGAATACATTTTTCAAAGTAGGTAATTGTTTAGAAACAGAAAATCATTTTCTTGAGTTTAAAAGAAAATCCTCTGGGTGTAAAGCAAATTAAAAAGAGCAGAGAAGTATTGATTTGGTCTGTTGTAGATTCCTGAAATCTTTTGGAGGAATATGACTGCCTTACCCTCATCTTGCACCCCTGGTCCTCTGGACCCCTCACATTAGGCTTGAGTTGCTCACAGTGATGTGGGGGCTGCTTGAGAGTTGCTTTACAGGTTTTTTCCATGTGCACATTCCCTTGACTGACAGTACAGACCACTTACAACGCATGTTAATTTAGAGATGCAAAGATTGTTTGGGACTTGTTTTGAGCTGCTAGTCCAGAAAAGAAAAGTTGGAACCCCCTGGTGTACCAACATCAGCCCTAGTTTCCCTTTATTTGAAACCTAGAAGAGACAAGGAGTGAAGTACATTACTGGAGGTCGTGAGGTCTGAGTTGCCCAGGAGCACGGGGAATGAATCCCAGCACTGTGTGGCTCTCAGGATGCTCATTTCCAGCTGCTTTCAGCTTGAGTGTGAACTGAGATGTGAGCTGGCAGCTTTCTGTTGTGCCAGTGAAGCTCCTTCACACAGACAACCAGGACTAATTCAGGTCTAGTATTTCAGAAGCAAATCTGCCTGTCTTTAAAACACATGGGGCCTGCACCTTAGCAATTATTGTCAGCTATGGAGATGAGAAAGATTCAATCTTCTTCACAAATATTCTTTAAAAATTAATCTACTCTATGTGTTCGTGCCTCTAAATGTCTCAAATAACTGTGTCCCTGTTATCATCATCATCATCTTCACCACCTTCAACATAGTAATAGTGAATAACTCATTAAATGGAATACTCTCTGATTAACTGTCTGCATCACAGACAGCATTTCTTTGTGGGCTGTTTTCCTTACCAGGAAGCATATTCTTAAATTATTTAGAGAGACTTCATCCTACAATACTACTTCAGCATGAAATCCTGGGAGACCAAAATATGTTTCTTAACTCCTGAAGTTTATATAACCCACATAAAAATGATAATAATAAATACGGTGATGAAACTTATTTCTCTAAGATATTTGCAATTGTGTGATTTATTTTTAAACTTCAGCATCTGTCATGTTTTTATGCCAAAGAAACTATTTTCTATCAAAATTTTATTGGAAAAAATTAAACAGCTCAAATTTATACTCTATCTGGCATCTTTCTTCTTACTTCCTTCTTTTGTCTTCCCTCACTTATCAGATGCTGTCTGACCCTAGTTGTTATAAATTTGTCTGAACTGATTTGATTTTGAACAGAGCAGATTACAACGCCATATAAAAACTATTCAAGGGTAAAAACCCATTTGACATCTCTATTATTGCTATTCTACTTAGCAGCTTCATGCAGTGTTCTTGCACAACCAAATCTGAAATATTAGAAAAGTGATTGATCCCTTTTAATAGTGCATATCGGGATTCCAACAGTAACACTGCAGTCATAAAATGCAACAAATACCATTTAGAGAACTTGTGGGGCGTACAGAAGATAGTTTGTCATTTTCCCCCTTCAATTATGTTTGGACATGTTTATATCAACTGACAGAATTTGCATTATGTTTCCAATATAATGTTAAATTTCAGTTTAAGTGCAGCTTTTGTGCTCTGAACAGAACACTTCACTATCGTGGTCTGAGATAGAACAGAACCAACTTTCTGTGCCATAACTTTACCTCTTAGATAAGCCTCTCCTAACTCTCTGAAATTAACAGCATATTGTGCAGAAAACTGATCATTCTCAGAGTACTAACACATGTGTTTATAGTTAATGCCAAGGAACAGTATGCAGAGAGACTCATACTTATTGTTAACCAAGGTCAGCTAATTTTGTTATTTGCCCGTCTGAGGGTTGGAGAAGGAAAAGAGCAGAGGGGTCCCACCTGCAGGGAGGAGCAGACAGGGCAGGTGACCCAAAATTGACCATCGGGGTATTCCATCCCATCTGCCCCATGCTCTGTATAAAAGCTGAGGGATCAAAGGGCCAGCCTCTTCCTTTTACTGCTGATGTTTGAAGAGGACCCTGTTTGTTCATCTTCCTCTGATCCCAATCCATGCATTCCTGACTCCAGATCTGGAATCCAGTTCCCATCCTTTGCCGAGTCCAGTGTGGGACTTGCCCAGTGCCTGGCAGTGATGTCATCGTGGGAGCTTGATACAGTTTTATATATATTGTATCTATCTCATTATTTCCTTTGTATTTTATTCTCACTATTTCATTAAAGTAGTTGAGTTCCTTCTAAACTTGTAAATCTTTAGCTCTCTTCTCACTTTGCTCGGGGCGAGAGGTGGGGGAGGCCATCTGTTGTCCTGTCATCAGCCAATCCAGCCTAAACCATATTTGTGAAATATCATCTTTGCTTCTTCCTCTTTGGGTTATGGGTAGTAAGAGATATGATGAAAGAGTTACAAAATACAGTATTAGATCTCAAAAGGAGAAAAAGCTGGGGAAGCCTTGCTACTGACTGAATTTTTATAGAAGGGAAAAAAGCCCCCAAATTTAATGTTGTAGAACATTTTCAGAGGTAGAGGAAGTGCTTTCTTTTAAAAAATTATTTCTCAGAAATTCAAAGAAAGTAATAGCTTTGTGACTTAATAAAAAAAAAAGATAATTTTTTATCTCTCAGGCTCAAAATAATTTTCATTATGCTATTCTGATTAGCCTGCCATTTTCTGAAATGAATTAGAAAACGTATAAAGTCATGGTCATTCAGAACGAAGAACCAATTGCAAAGCAATCAAGTTACTATTTGTGATTTCTGATAGGCTTTTAAAAATTACCCTTCTCAGAAGCAGTACTATTTTAATCTAGACTAAATTGAGTATTTCAGTAATAACACTTTAGTAATTCTGAAAAGGAATGTTAGTCAAAATCAAGTCAAAGCATTTAGTGTGATCTAATGAGTAAATATTGTCAGAAAAGAGAAACAGAAAGTGACCTGATACTTTCCCAAATCTAGGTCAAAGATCAGTAACACATTTAGGAAAAATTAAAGAATCCATTTTGTCAGTGAAGACTGAAGAAATATATTCTCAAAAATGATGCTCTCCTGCTCAAAAGAAATTATAGTAGGAAATAACTTCGTCATTAACTCATACTGTTTCCAAAAGCAATATATGCAAGTAATTGTGACTCTGTTAATTTAGATTAATATTTCAGGTCCATTTTGGAGTTCTACCATATGAGAAGACTCGAGTAATTGTCTTCACTGGTGGTATTAAAAAGTAATATCCCTTCAACACAAAAATGAATCATTCATGTCCAGGTTTTATTTTTTAGAGCAAAAACTGAAGTAACTAGCTGTCAAGGGGTTATGAAGTATTAACTATGAGAATGTTAAGCAACCCCTAAGCTGTTTCAGGACCAGAGTCCAGCTCTTCTTATAATGTGTTTCTCTGTTAGAATCCTTAGCAGTAAAAACGAGACTTTTTAAAATCAAAATAAAATCCTTGCTAGGATATGTCAATATTAAGACAATCTCTTAGAAAACCAAAGGCCATTAAAAATAAGGATTTCTCCACATAACTAATCACAGCTACTTTGAAACAGCTTAATTTGAAGTGAACCCGCACTGTCCAAACATCGTGGGAGGATGCAAGCACGTGGGCGCTGGGGAACAGCAGACGTTCAAGCTTTGACAGCTGTGCTTCAAACCCCCATTTCTTAACTCTACCTGCAGCACAGTTCTGTTTAATCATCACTGAGGGAATGTGTTTTATTTGCTTCAGTCTTGCTTTTCTTACCAGGTGCTTTAGAGAATTGTTTTGACTGTCAGGTGGAAGCTATTATCCTTTGCCTGTTGTATACATGATTGTTTTGTTGGTTCCCTTCTTTTCTTCTAACAATATCACTGGTGACATTAGTGAGAACAACATCTATGAGAAAACTGAAAAAAAATACAACAAACAAAGCAAAATTCTGCATTCCAGCACAGAACTAGTGGGTTCACATCCTCTGTTTCTTGATGCTGTCTCTGTCAAGTACTCCGGCTTGAATAAGCTGTTAGTACTATTATTTGAGAGAGAACACAGGCTTCTTCAAACACTGCTATGCTGTTCCATATAAAGGGACATGCAAGCCATATCACCTTTCTTTTGATACAGCTACAGAGTGAGACCTTTCTTGTACGATGCTTGAGTAAGCAAACTCTATGTGGACATCGCTTTGAGAGAATATATTGCAGTATTACAAGCCTCCCTCTGCTGCTGTATCGGTCTGTAGAACTGAAAGAAACTCAGGTTTTATTTTGAGTGGGGTTATGCAGTGAGACAGACATGATGCAGACCTTTAGGAATTGACTTTATCTTTCCTCTCACCAAGTGCTTCCATAGGCTGGCCCAGGAATTGGTTATGGATGTCATAGATATGATGGGAAAAGTCACTCTCCAAGTATTGGCTTTCCTCGGGGTGGTAGATGATGCATGTTCTGCTCACTATAAACTAACATAAACTAAGGTAAAAGTAGCAAATACCAGTGCTGATAAAGCAGCCATGTGAACCCGCCACACCCCTGTCCTGAATTGCTATTTTATCCACTTGATGTGTCAGTCTTTAATGCCTAGTAAAGGGATACGGGTTGGGAAGATGTAACCGCTGACAGCAGTTGGCCGTGCTGTTCCTCCCTGACATGCCATATCTATTGGATCTAGAGGGGCTGGGTACCTTTAGTTGCCCATCTGTTTATTTCATAGTGTGTCCCAGGAGGAAAGGCTCTGTATATTAAGGCAGCTGGAGCTGCAAAGCGGAGACCTGCACCAGGCACGGTTGGGGCTTTTGCTGTGTACCCGCTCCTGTGTGGTCCTTGGACCCCTGTGCAAGAATGGTTGAGTGCTGGGTGTGCTGTTGGGATGCCTTTCTGCATAGGGTCATCCAAGGGACCCTGGGGGTCATTCAGAGGGGGACATTGAGTAGACCATAATTAGGCATAGTGCTTAGTGATACAGTTTAGTGATGACTTTGTCAGTGTTAGGTTGATGGTTGGACTAGATGATCTGAAATGGCCCTTCCAACCCAGGGAATTCTATGATTTTTTTGATTCTACTGAGAAGATTCCCTTCTCATCAGGATAAAAGTGCTAATGGGCCATTTCTGTTCACTTTATCCACTCCTCCCAGTCCCTGGTGGCTTTTGGGTTGCCGCAGCTCACCACAGAGTTAATGATGAAGCCTGTGCACCATTCTTACCAAAACCTTTAAGATGCATTACCTTCATGTCCAAACACACATTATTCAGTGCTCTCTCCAGAAGAATTTCCTGCTAGTAAGGCTGGAGTAAAATGTAATTACTGATTGCAGGTCATCAGCAGCTGCCAGAAGTCTTTCCTATCTCTCGGTATCAAGAACATAGTCTTTAGATGTACTTTTTCTAGGAATGGTGAGCAGTAATGAAGTGTTGTTGAAAAATCTCCTGCAGTTTGGATATAGGCATTTACTGCCTCAAAATCTTGTTATGTGCACCACAGTTTGGGTAAAAGTCAATGTCCCTGTTTCCTCGAGCTACGGCCAGTAGGGAGGTATATTGGGGTGAAATATGAATTTAGCATGAACCTGGTTCTGGTTGTCATTTCAAAGCTGATCAGATCATCAGAGAACGGTGGCTTGCAGGTTGCTGGGCTAAGGGTCCCCTCATTATCCTGAGAGTTTTGGAAATGCAGTCTTAAGGTGTTACAATTAAATGTCTCCACGTTCTTAAGGACTGTCCTTTGAGAGGAACTCTGGTAGTGCTCATCATGCCCAGAAGTACATTTTTAACCGGATCAGCTGTGTGGACCCTTCAGTAAAGTTTTCTAAATATATTCCACATTCTTTTCCCACTAATTGAGAGGAAGAAATGCTGCTTATCTTTTAATTTGCTTAATAATAACAGTTTATGTTTTTTGTAGCATTTTATGTGTCGTAAGTGTTGTATAACCAGTTAGCAGCAACAAGCAAGCTCAGTTAAAGGATAGTAACTACTGTACTGTTTGCAGACTGCGTGCTCATTTACAGCATTCGACACTGATATCAGCCTGGAAACTGTTTACACATCCTTTCTATCGGTGTGGGAAGAAACACAGCTTGCCAAGTAACAAAATAAAGGCAGCTCGCTGTCGGGCCGACCAGCTTGACCACAGCGTGTCCTGTGGAGTCAGCGCTGAGTCAGTGGCAAGAGGATACCTCGGTTCTTCTAGAAAAAGAGCATCAAGAAAAGTCTTCCCCGACACATCAGATGCACATTTGAATTCCTGAGCACAACAACTGGGTTAGCAAAGTTGCCAAACACCCTCTGTCTTTAATCCAAACTGATTTCTTGATTACTCAAGTGGAAAATTAGTGGAGAGAAAGGGAGCAATGTAATTATTGTAAGTAACTGCATAAGACCTTGCCAAGTTTGCAATCGATAATGTGCCAATTTTCTTTCTAATTGCTTTGCCACAGGTTTTGGAAAGATCTAATGTTCTGGATATATGTTATTTTTCAAAGAGGTTTTGTGTGCACATCAGAAAGCCAACAGTTTGTTAACTGTCAGTCGTGGATTTGTTCAGTTGTGCCAAATGGGAAGGAGAGATGACCGGTTCCTTTTGTGACAGTGTTCTCTTTTCCTCCTGGGATGTTAGGCTTTCTGCTCCTCTCTTAATTACCTGTGGGTGATATGCTGTGTTTTACAGTAGAGTTTAAAAGGCTTTCCACTGACATTGAGAGACAGTCTTTCTGAGTGGAAAAAAGGGTTTATAAATCTATAGGAACAGGTACATTGTCATGAAAATGCCATTTTTCTCCACGCTTTGGATGTTAAAAACAAAAGCAATTCCTTGAGGTATGAAGAGTATGCTCAAACATATTGCACTCTCTTTCCCCCCAACTCTTCCTCCTCCCCCCTGTTCCACCTTTTTCACTGAATTTTCACCTCCTCAAGGTCTGTCATCCCTCCTAAGGTCTTTGCAGCCTCCACCATCTCACTGTTAAATTGCTCATCACTGCCAACTCAGCTGTGCTACTTCTCCAATCCAACACTTTTTTTTTTCTTTTTTTTTTTTTTTCCCTTTTTTTGGTTCTTTCTACTTTTCCATCTTGCCTTTGTGGGTTGTGACCACTCCTGCACAGAGCAGCCACCACTGCACCAGGGTTTCTCCCCAGGTTGCATGTGACCATCATGGGTGTCCATCCCATGTGCATTCAGTGCCCCAAAAGCCCTACTTGTCCTTTTGACGCAAGTTGCTTGGCTTCTTCATTTTTGGACAGTACTGCCTTTTCCTGCATCTCTTGGTGCAGACCAGCTCCTTCTTCCTCCTCCTCACCATCCTGTCATCTGGCAGTTGTCTTCCCTTAGCCTTTGCACAGCCCTGCTGCAGTTTCAGCCCTCTCTTTTCCTCATAGAGTTTTACAGTTTCTTTTACAGGTTTTTACCTGAGTTTTACAGGGGCTCATCCTCTAAGCTGACAGAACATTTTTTTCCTTGCCTCCCTCTCATTTCTGATATTTTTGTTAATAAATTTTGGTTACACTATTTCCTTTAACCTCTAGATTGTGCCCTAATATCTACCTAGTTACCTAAAAAAAAAAAAAAAAAAATCCAGAAATGCAATTTTTTTGAACTTAATTAACAATTTGACAGAATTTAGCTTTGAAATTACCTGGGTAGGTTAAATCAAATGGGTCTGCAAACTATCATAGAGCTTCTGTGCAGAGGGAGAAGAGGAAATAACTAACTTGTATATTCTATGATTCTATGATCCACAGAAACGGTACAGGCAGTAGTCAGAGGGAATTAACTTCTCAAATACATAATCTCTGTATGAAGTTCTCTTGCTGAGGGCTCCAGGCTGGTAAGATGAGGGGGGAAAGAGTTTGTCCTAATTACTTAGCAGTCATATTCTTAATGACGTGAGGTCTATGTGCTGTCTTTTTTGTCGACAAGTTCACTGTTCAGCCTCGCTCCTGGACCTGCTGCTCAGCTTCAGTCGAACGTGGCAGGGCAGCTGCAGCCGTGGGGATATGAAGCTACTCCACGTTTCATGGAAGTGGATTGCTGCAGAGAAGAAAGAGATTCTTTTGACAGCTAGAGAGAGATACAGTTTTAGTGCCTCTGCTGGGGGAAGGGCTGTTCTTATCAAAATTCTCTCCCAAACGAGTAAGAAAGTGTCTGACTGCAGAAACCATTTCTGTGAGGGTTCACACTCTACAAGAACCACACAATCCAGCCAGAGGACACAAGGTGCCCAGCTTTCTCTTGTCTACCTTCCACAGATTTACTTACTTACTAATTACAGGACTTCTCAAGGCACATGGTTGTGCCAGCATCAGCTTAGTCCTATCTCTGTTATTTTAAAGGTGTGTGCTTGGCAGAACCCTTGCCTGTATTTTGCTGATATTTATAAATTCTTTTTAACTCTGAACATCAGTTTTGTCTATTTGCTACTTCTGTGTTTCAGATTAAGGCTGCGATGTAGATGTTTTATGTTCTTGGGAAAATGGAAAAAGAAAGTAAAATCCTGCTTATTTAAAAACTGGACTACCTGTCAAAGCTAAAGCAGGTAATGGTGGTTAATATACTTCCCTCTAAACAATGGCTTTTTAAAGTAACACATTTACATCTCTTGTGTGCTCTTAGCACTTTTTTTCTGCTTTCTGAATATCCTACTGACAAGATTTTACGCTTCAGTGCTCTGGTCAATTCAGACACCAGTGCCGAAATACTCACAGCTAATGACTTGCAGTAACAGGTATTTGTCTCAGAATTGACATATTTTACAGGCAAAGAAGAACTCTGAAGCACAAGAAGAGACTAGCATCACTAACCCTTTTCCCAGCACTCTGTCAGAGCAAATGGAGTGAGATAAAGTGAATTGCTGTGCTGTTCAACATCAGGACATTTGGGTCATTTATTATCTCTGGCGATTATTCTGGGTATTGCACTGCAGTAATTTGGCGCATTTAAGGGGCACAGAGGGGTGGAATCTGGTTGTATATTTCAAAGGTCCAGCCAGAAGCGAGCCAATTCCTCTGTCACTTTTCTCTTCAGAGCGGTCAGTGTATAGTATATAAATATAAATATAAATATATATATATATACAGTATATATATGCTGAACTTGTAGCTAGAGTGAGAGAGCTAAATTTGAAGTACCTCACCACTTCAGTATGACTGTAACACTGGAAATGAAGTCTTGGGCAATCTTTGTGTACTCTGGAAGAGTTTAAAAATGTTTACCTATATTATCTCTTCTGCCAGTCTCCTTGGACACTCTATTCATTGTAAGGTTGACTCCTCCATGTAATTAAACACACAAATAAAAAAATTGAGGTTTTAAGTATCGCTATTGAATGCCACTGAGCAGTTCAGCATTTGAATAGTAACAACTCTTCTCCTAATCCCTGCAAAAGAAACTCAAGAAAAATTAATATTCTGAGCTGCATATTCCATTACCAATGTAAAAGACACATGCGATAGCTAAATGTTCACTGTAAACTCTTTGTTCAGTTAAAAATAATATGGTGGAAATCAAAATGTGCGGGGAGGGGAGAAAGGAAAGTCTGAAAAAACCTCTCTGACATAAATTTGACTCTGCCTACTGCTTGGAAGTAGCTGCTCTTTCTTTCATTTTTGATCACTTCAATTCAAAAATTATATGGGTCTTCAAATTCACACCAAATGGCTTCAATTGCACTCAAAAGAGATAGCTTATTCCATTGCTTTCCCCTGGCACAGCCAGTCGCTGCCTCAGGCTTGGGAGCCACCAGCCTCCCTGTGGCTGCGGGTGCAAGCAGAGGCTGGAGAAGGACCATGTAGCAATGTATGGGATCTGCTGTGCAGGGACAGCCAGGGCACGGGGGATGCTGCCCGCTCAAGTCTCTGTACAAAGGCCCGTTCGAAAAGGAGGAGACCGAGCACGAGGCTACTTGACTCTTCAAGTTTTTTACTTTGTACTGCCAGAGTCCATTTAGCGAGGCTGTATGTTAACAAGATTGTATAATGGCTCTTGTATCTAATTTAGAGATTCATTTTTCTCCCTACAGAATGTGCTCAATATGGGGTTCAATCCAGGGTTAAACTCTTGCTGCTCTCTATTGTCTATGTTATTAATGCCTACAAATAAAAATGACTGGAGAAACTTGTCTCCATAGAAACTAGCATCTAACTAAATCTAAGAAGAAATTTCCTTGCTTCTTTCTCTTTCACCAGACCAGACCAAGAGGAACATGATGTCCTCATAGAATGAAAGGACTTTGTCATGTAAGTATGTAGCCTTCTAATCCTTCCCCCACAAACCATTTATTTCTTTTAACAATGTCACTGTTGTTCTCACCATATTCTCAATGTGTTCACATCTCTTTATCTGTAAAAGAACAGGGAAATTTTGATCATAAAATGTGC
The DNA here is from genome assembly GCA_013398155.1 of Pedionomus torquatus. NCBI lineage: Eukaryota > Metazoa > Chordata > Aves > Charadriiformes > Pedionomidae > Pedionomus > Pedionomus torquatus. The sequence goes on from VZRU01008031.1 coordinate 206,510, forward strand.
TAATATTGTATGAGAATTCTGCAGCTTGTTCTTAAAGAGTGAACAGAAAAATTCAGAAAAGTCATATGAAAAATTGTTTTCAAAATTATTTTCATTATTTCCTACATCACATTTCCTCCAGAAAATAAATGTTGTATGAACCCTATTATTCAGACCACATGGGACTTTATTTTTTGTATATTGACACATGTAAGACTGAGTTCTTCCAGACTTATGAAAGCTAAAAGACAAATCATGCCAGAGAAATACAGCATGTCTTTAACAGACTATAGTGCATCAAGTTTTGTGTTTACAGTATTTGTGTTTCTTCAGATGTCCTCTCCTTTCCTAGAAATTTCATGGTATCAGAATTTGAGGACCCTGGCGATTTGTCTGGGATTTCCAGATTCCTGGTGTGCTCACCAGAGTGGTAGTTCTGCATAGACATATGGAAATAATGCACATGTCAAAAATGGATTTCCTTCGGGTCTGTAAGAACCCTGTTGTACTGCATTGGATTACTGAGATTCGCTCTTTCATGCAACTAGAATAGATCTGAAGGGCACTGGGATGACTTAACATATGGTGCATAAGTAGCCTGAAACACATCAGAATTTCTCTATGTGTGCAAAATACAGCTCATATGAGCTATGTCCCTGTACCCAAGACAGAGCATACACACACATTTCTGTATTTTAAATAAGTGATGCCAAACCCTTTAACTTGTTTATTTTTCCAGTTATGTCTAGTTCTGGGTAAATGGCAACCTTATGGTACGTGACTTCTAAGTAGAGGATGGTCATGATGACAAGTTCTAAAAAGAGAAAAACCTAACAACTCTTGTCTTTTCTGTCTTTCTGGAGGCCTTTGCTGCTCAGATGATCTCTTTTTTTTTGTGATTAGCAAAGTGAGTTTTTACATACACTGTCAAAAGGTTCAATGCAAAGGTTCTGATATTGGTGGTTTTAAGAACCTGTTGTCATGAGTGTGGGTATTAAAATGGCTTGATGTTATTTTAAAAGAAATGATGAGCTATACTTACATTGTGCAGCAAGTAAAAATTGCTGAAAATTGCTTAAGAATCTGTACTTCCTATCGCTAAACCATAATTAAAATGTTATGTATGGACATTTGGTTTTGATGCTTTTGATATGTCAAAGATGGATGTCTGCAAAGCAGAGGTTGGGATGAATGGGTTCTTCTCAAAGCAGACAGAGTGTTTGAACTGTAATGACCAGCTCACTGAGAGAGATCAAAAGCACGTGAATTCAACAGCTGGCCACTTTCCAGTCAGATCTCCTAGGCTCCTGCATTTTTTAGTAAGCTTAATGGTGCCAAAGAGGCCTGGAAAACTTCAGCATTTCTTTTTCCAGTCTGTTATGTTTCCTTCTTTTTCCAGTCTGTTATATGTTTCCTTTTCAGACTGAAAAGTAATTCATTTGGAGTGACAGAGAAATCTGTGGGGAAAAGACTGTGGAAGGAAGTACCCTCATCCTTACTGCACTTTGGTTTTTGCCTAGGGTGGAGATGCAGAAGTCAGGAGGTCAGTAGACACAAGATTTCCCAGCAGCTCCCTTGCCTGCTTGGCAGTGCTACATGCTACCATCATGACTGGTGAAGTTATTCATATATTGAACGGAAAGAAAGTTTTATTTTTAACTTGCTTATTTTGGGTGGGTCTGTAATAGATAAAGACAGAAGACAAAATATGAGTACACAAATATAGGTGTTTTTAACATTTCCTCTGTGTTTTGGTCATGCAAACCCCTGAATCTATCTGCACCTTCATAGGGGCCAATGCTGCTCTGCTGCAGTGCTCTGTGCACCCACTGGCCGTGTAGGCACCATGAGAGAGCTGGGGCAGCATGATGTACCTGTCCTCTACATGATCCATCTTCCAGAGCTCTTCAGCCTGGATTATGCTCCTAGGTCATGCCTCAAGGCCTGCGAGTGCTACTGGTGGTGCTGCATGTACGCCATAAAACAGCTGTCTGTATTAGCTTAGTGTCACTGCTCATTTGTAAAAAAATGCCACTTCTACAGGCTGAACTATGCCACCTGAGGGATGGTTTGGAGCTGGAGAAGGCCCACACACTACGTCCCATAGTAGAACAAAGGCCATTTTTGCAAACACTAAGCAGAGCACACTGTCCAGCCCAGCAAGCAATGAGAACTTTGTTCCCTGGCTTCTCAAAGGAATCTATGGAGATGGAGTGTGGGGCTCTGTTGAGCTTTTGCAAAATGCACCACAGGGACAGAACATGGCAACTGTGCAAGCCAAGATGGACCAGGATCAATTCAGCTGCTAATGAAGGATACCTCCTGAAAGAAGAATGGAAGAATGAAGTGCTATGTCTGGGAAAGACAATGAGAATACTGTACTATATAAGTTTTCTATACTCAAGAAAGGGAATCACCAAGGGAATAAGTAGGAAGACCCCAAATGACACGAGATCTCAGCAATAGAGTTAAACCAGAAAATTTATGATCTCAGGACCTGGTGGAAAAGCCACAAGCCACCTCCTTCCCTTCCCACAAATAGTTTGCCTGTGCTCTGGGTGCTCCTGTACTGTCCATGAGCACCAGAAAGTAGCTTCTCTGGCTCTCCAGGGCCTGTAAAATGCAGCAGCTTTGGAATACGGAATGTTGACAGGAGATGGATAGATCCAGGGGCATCTGCAGAGTCATTCTTGAGGCAGTTTGTTCACCAGTAACAGATGAAGAAGATGGGTGGAAAAACAGTCAGCTACAAGTGCTTCCCTCAAGGTCCAAGGGCTCTTACTTTTTCACATCCTGCATTTAGATTTGGCTTCTCTTACAGGGAGCCAAAATGTTGCTGACTTTCCCTTCTCCCTTAAAACTTCCCTTTGCATTTTCAGCTGCTTGTGTGAATTGTTTCCGTTATGTATAATACAGGACAATATTAAACATTTCAGTTCCTGGCTGTTTCAAATGAACATAAAGTCACCCCACCAAGCCCGAGTCTCAAACAAGAGAGAATACTGAAATATATAGCTGTATGTAATTTACTGTACTCTTGGTAATACAGATTGAAAAAACAAAACAAAACAAACCCAAACCAAACAATAAACTGTTGCAGAAGTACTTAATCTCCAAATTTCAAGATTTAGTTGCTTGAGGGGAAAAAACCACATCAAGTAGATAATCACATTTAATCACTACCACAGAAAAGCAGATGACCAATGAAGGGGAGTGGAATTTTATTGAATTTTGAGCATGTGAAAAAAAATAATAATCCATGGCTGTCACAAATGAGTATTTCTTACAAACAGGTAATTATTCATAATGAGTGGCATAATGATTTCTCTCATTTTCTTTGGTAAGTGGCATCAAGACATCACTGATGACAGATTACAGACAAAACCATAGGCAAAGAGCACAATGGAATGCTCACCCTGTTCAGCAGGTGGGTGTTTGAGCTGTATTATAGCAGTGTCTTCTGGGCTTTGCAATTTAGTAGACAGACTCTTGGAGCTTTCCATCACTTTTGAAATACCTTTATTTTCTCTGTGAGCTGTCGTTTCTGGAAGGGATTACTTCTAAGTTTTAATTGTAAATCTTAACTGTTTGCACAAGAATCTCAAAGGCTAAGGGCAAAAATTGAACTGCTATGGATAGAAAATTAAAACCACAACCAAATGGATGGAGCTTATCTTCTAATGATAAAAGAGGGAGTTTGGAACTCATAGCTGTAACAGTGCTGTTAGTAGGCATCTGCTTTTTCTTTTGTATTTTTTTTTTCTTATGAGAAATTTCCCAGCCTCTTAATTTTGATGTTGTGTTGGCTCACAAGCAATAAATACAGGATAAGTTATCATATTGCAATAGAAAGAGGGTAGCTTACAGGGGACTGAGAAGCATTTTGAATAAATCTACTGCTTTATAACTCATTAAACAACTCACATCATATCCTGTACCTCCATCTTGAGAAGGAGTTTATCAGGATTGCGGGTGTTTATTAAAGCAGAAGAAACTGAAGGGTCCAAGACTTAACCGTGGGGTTTTTGTGAAATATCATAATGAACTGACAGCGAGCCAGAATTGGTCTTGATAAAGTAAAAGTGAAATCCTGGGAGACAGTCTTCCTTTCTCTCTCTCTATATATTTTTAATTTTTTTTTTAAAGCATGGAAAGAATTTTAAATATTTAATCAATCTAATCAAGTAATTCTGTATCCAGCAGTTAGTGTTCTTAATGAATTTGAGAAATACTTGTATCAATGCTTTGCAATGAACCTGAAGGAATTTTCTTGCATATGAAAAGTAATTTTTAATTTTCACTAATTGAAAACAGAACAGTGTTTATTTAATGATATGCATTATTTTTTGAACAGAACAACACTTCCATGGTGGAGATACATCTAAACTATACAGTAACTAAAACATTCTGTATTTGTAAAAGTAAATAGGAAATAGCTGAAGGTGAAGTATATGGTGTTGTTCAGTGAAAGCAAAGTCTGAAGATAAAGTCTGTAGTATTGTACAGAAAAGGCAAAGGCAAACTTAAAAGGAAAAAATGAGGACAAGGAGCAACACAGTTTAATCGCCCACCTTGGTGGGCATCTTTTGTTGTCATAAAGATAAATAAGACTAGCTTGAAAAAAAATTAAAAAACAACAGAGGCAGCTTTCCTTTTCCTTCATCCTGTTCTTTATATTGGGATAAAATAACAGACTCCACTGCAAAACTAATGCAGGACACTGAGGTTTTGACAGCAAAGCATCACTCCGTTTTCTGAGACTTTGAAATGATCTGTGTTACTGTGATTCTGGCAAACTGAAAAGAAGACTAAGATTTAAAAGGAGAAAGCTAAGGACCCGTTTACTGTTTGGAACCAGCTTCATATTTACAGGTATCCAGATGATTCTCTGAGTGCCCATAGCTGGAAAACCCCCAAACTTCCCCTGCCTGTGACTTTTTGTGTCCCTGCAAACACATCAAGTTGGTGATCCATGTGAGGCAGCCATCTCTCCTGAAGTAGGTTCAGGGGATCTCTCCCCTAATGAGTGAGATATGGAAATTTATCCTTTGGGCGTTAGCATAGCCGTTTGATAGTACCACTCCAAAGAGTTGCTTATGCAGTTTATTTTCCTGACCAAGCCATCACATAGCTGAAAAGTAGTGCTGTTTTGAAGCTGATGATACAGAGCAGGTCTCACTGCTGTATTGCTGGCATTTCATACCAGGATGTTTCAAAATCTTCCCCATGGGCTACACAGCCAAAAGAAGTTAATCAGCTGTGTCACTAGATTGATCTGTACCGCATGTACCTGGGTCATGACAACCTGAGAGGATTCACGGAACTGGCAGTGCTACGAAGACTTGGCAAGAGTCCTTTGGCAAGTGTCTCTAGAAGTTTGCTCAGCAGTGAGAAGCAAGATACTGGCATGCAGCTGGAGATGGTCTGTGGCAATGAGCAGGATCATGGCACGTGAGACAGGTATGCTGATGTTCCATCACCACCCCGGGAGATGTTTCTTTCAATCTTAACAGAAAAACAAAACTAACTTGACTGTTATTAGCTTCCCAATAAGCAGAAGTGTGAATACTAACTAAAAACATAACTGGGTTCACTTTTCCTGCAGATAACCTACTACTTCTGTTTTAGGAATTAACTGACTTTGGATACTTATCTTGCTGGCAAGTGTTGATTTCTTGGTGTCCCAAAGCTCTGTCTGAGGAAAACTGTAACCAGATCCTGGAGCCGAGACTCTCTAGAGTAACTGGACGACTTGCATTAAGGAACTGCTTCATGGTGGATGTTAAACTGCAGGGTTCCTGCAAATATAGGCACATCTCCCCATGACACGTTGACTAGCAATGGCCAGTAGCCCAAGCAACCAAGTGAGTTAGAGGGTTCTCAGATGGATCACTTCTTACAGGTAAAAGTACTTCAGCACCAAGATCAATAACTCCTGCTTCCTAAAGGGTTGTGTCACAAGGTTGTGCATCAACATGGACTCTTCGATGTCTGAAAATGAGTGAAATAATGCTATGTACTAAAAGTTTCTCTTCTCAACTCAAACATCATTTTCCATTAGGCACATGGAAACTGTCTCAGCTGGAAACATCTGCCTCTGCTGAATTTGTTTAGAATTGACCCATAGGCTAAAAGTCATTAGGAATAACTAAGCAAGCAACCTAGACAGACGCCTCATTTTCTTAGGAATCCAAGTAAAAAACTACTGGGACTTTCAAAGACCGTGCTTGCAACTTAAACCTAAACACTAGATTTCCTGGCTAGAGGTGGACGATGAAGAAAACAATAACCATTGAGTCCCTGGAACCGTCTACTGAAACGGGCTTATACAGCATGTTTTTTATGGCTTGCAAGGCTGGAGCAGCTGGAGTTTTCATTTGGAAAAGCAATGCAATAAAATGAGCAGCTGTGAAAAACACATGGAATAGGAATTAAAATTAATATAAAATAAATGTATGCCCAAGTTTTATTTTCTCAATTGAATATGGCCCTGAATTCAAAGAGGAACCGTTGCAAACTGTTCACGCTAGAAAAGAACATACAAAAAGGAAAAGGTCTGTGATGAACATTCATGGTTTTCCTGGATTTGTGACAATAGCCGAAGAAAAAGGAACAAAGAGCAATACTGTATTCAAATCCAGTGTGTAAAATTCACCCAGAAAACTCTAGGAAAGAATTTTAGATGAGCTACATTATGTAAACTAACATACCTAATGTTTTCAAAATAAAATTCCCTTAGTTGGTGGCTAGATCATAGCATCCTAGATATTAAAAAATCCTTAAAAGTTCCCAAAGTCTGTATTGTCTCATTTCTGCCTCAGGTTGGTGACTGCTCACATTTAGGGATTTTTGGTTTAATTCATGATTTTGCCGGCATTGGTTTATACAGTCATTGAAGCTGGTTTCTGAGCTTAACGTTACTTCATAAGAAGTATTAATTACTAAAGCATTCATCTGACAGATTCATTGTGAACACCAATGTTTCTTTCAAAAGAAGCTGGATTGACACATAACAGGCTTTACAGGGGAATCCGATAAATATGTGGAATAACCTAAAAATTGAAACTTTCCTGCTAAAACTGGACATATAGAGGAGGGGACAAGTTTAAGACATGACCTCAGGAAATGGAGGAAATTTAGCTAGTGAATGCAGCCCATCTCCTGTCAGAGTGAGGAATACTTGATGAAGTCTCCATTAAGCTATGTGTGTGCAGTGTTGGTCAGAAGAGTCTTTTTGTCCTCAAAAATGAGAGCTGCCTCTTCTCGGTCTGTTATTCGGTTCCCTGTAGTAGCTTAAATGGCATCTGTTAAACAGATAATGAAGAGCAGATCACTGAGCAACTGCCACTGAACAACTGTTGACAGCAAAGCTCTCCTTTGCTTCTTTAATACTGTCGGCTAAGACCCAATTTTCTGGCATGGCCTTTTACTTGAAATATTGTTAGTTTGAGGAGGCTGACACTCACAAAAAAAAATCTTCTGAAGATACTGAGGCATATTTAAATGAGTGAGAGCATGGGAAAAATAAGTGGTTGAGATAACAAAATACCACATCATTGCCATCTCCTTTTACTGTTTGCCTTGATTTGTTTCACCTCAAAGGGCTGGCAGCAACAGAAGGGGAGTGAAGAATAAAGTTTATTGCTCTTCACAGACCACATAACCAAATGCCCACCACTCAAAGATTCCCCTGTCAAATCTCTCCTTATGGGGAAGAACAAAAGTCAGAGAGCACAACGCCCTTTTTTGGTTTGCATTGAAGATTTCAGAAACTCTTTGTGCTGTGAGTGGGCCTTGGAATTTCCTACTGTCCCTTTATCCTGCTTTTCCCCAGCTTTGCTTACTCCAAGCTTCTCATTTGCTAGTACCACATTCTTCTGCTTTGTATAGCTTGACTAAGGTTTGCTGGCATAAAATAAATAAATACAGGAGGTTTGTGTGTCTTGTTTTTTGAATGGCAGCTGCCTATTCTAACCTCCTAAGCAGCTGTGAAAATCTTGGTTTGCATGGTCAGTGTCCTTCTTCTCAGTAGTGCAGCTTGTAGTCCCTTCAAAATATTCCCCTAAATCCCTCACCAATGCTTGATGGAAGGTCCAACGTTCCCAGCACACTATATCTGGTGTTTTAAATCTACAAAAGGAACTTCTAATAGGTTGACCAGTGCCCTAGTTACTTCTACAAACTGCTCCCACTGACACTATTTTCAGAGTCTTCAAGACTAAGTGCCCCATATGCCCCCTGAGATTTTGTGCAATAAGGATATCCCATGTGGGATATACCAGGGATAGCTCAGCTAAAATCAGAAGCATTCTTAAATCCTCTCTGCATGACAGTGAAACGGTGAAAAAGGCACATGGGAGGGTGAAAGAGAGTACTGTCTGGACATAGGCAACCTGCTTCTGAAAGGGCAGGCTCATCCATCAATGTCCTTTCTGGTCCAAAAGAAGAAGTTCACGCTTAGTGTTTTCTCTATTCAGTGGGAATATTCAGTGGGTTCAGTTAGCTAAGACAGACGTGATAGTGTAAGAATTTATCAGATTGGGTAATATTTACAAAGTGGTCAAAATTGTAATTCCAGGCTCTATTTCTAGGCCTCTTTTGGACAGTATGATACTATGCCCAATGTAAGTTTGAGTCTTGCATTGGTGCCAGACATGGGTTTGAGTCTTAAATGTTTTATAATGTTAGCAATTTTTGTGTTACCCTCATTTCAACTTGAGCCAAGAGGTTGGTCAAATAGACCCTAATTTTAAGAAAGAAAATCTGATTAGGAAATGCAAAACAGATCTTTGCCTTTTGCTCAGAATTTATTATAGTGGTTTTCACAGAAAATGTTGAAAAAAATCTTTTGGGGAATTTGATAGTCCTTGGTTGTGTTTTAATTTTTGTATAATTACATAAAGAAAATCTAAAAGATCTTTTCCATGTTATGAAGAGTTGCACAATACAGTGCACTTCTCATGCTATGACAATAATTAGGGAGGACAGTGTTGTACTGCAATAGTGCTTCCCCCTTTCATCTGTTTCTATTAAGCACAGTAAAATTAACTTTCTCTTTGATGCAGCTGAAGCCAATTTCTCAATTTTGCATTTTCGACCTGTTGCAGTGCTGTTTTTAGCAGAAAGCCTTTGAGCTGGGTCCTGAAGGAACAAACTTTCTGCTACACAAGGAGAAACATGGACAAATCCTATTAATAAGAATTGTGTGGTTGATGTGTTTAGCTCCCTATACATTCAGTGTAAAAGTCTGTTCTTTACACACAAAAGAAATCCTAAGTTAGAACATAATTATCTGTGTATTTGTTAACACCTTTGTTTCAATACGAAGAAAAATTGCACTTTTCTTTTTACTTGTGAAACTTTGACAAAATATCATCTTTTGCAGGAATCAATCTAACTAATTTTCCTTTGATGATTCAGTGAAATAATAACAAAGATCCATGAATAATCATTGTAGGAACCTTAAAGTATAATTGTGGTAAGCAGTTTAACTTCAAAAGCAAAACACCTGAGATAAAATAAAATGATATACAGCAGCCTAGTAATAAAATCCCTTGAGAATTGCTTGTTCACTTAACTAGGAAACAACCATTCCAGTAGTTCCACAGTATGTGACTCTATTGAGCACTCCTAGTGGTACATTAAACTGTGACAGAACATAAATATGCTTAAGTTGATTTACCAGTGGAACTTCTCACACTGAGGGCTTGTAATTTGTTAGGCTTCCTGAAATCCAATGAAGTGACCTTCTAGAATGGATTGAAAAATAATCCTTTTAAAGCAATCACTCCTATTAAAGCTTAATGTGGAAATTGTCACAACCCATATGAAGGCAAAAAATTGCTATGGCCTCTTAATCATTTAAGTAAAATAATATTTGCATAGTATATATTGGGTTCAGAAGTGTTGAGGAAAATTAAACCAGTGAATATTCTGTTCTAATCGAGCAGCTTTTGATATCTGTTCTGATGAAGTTGAATAAGTACTTCTTAATTTCCATTTATATAGATAGACCAGTTCATTAGCTAGTCAATTCAAACTTTAAAAAAGATCATTGCAGCTTTGAAAGCAAATCTTCCTGTCTAGACATAGAAATTAAGTGTCATTTTCCCCTTTGACCATTATCAAACAGGGAAGTGCAAGAGCAGAAATAGCCAGAGGGGGAGAAGAGCAAGGCAACACATCAGTAGCCTCCCATCCCATCGCAGATATGGTAACAGAAGACTTCTGAAACCTGCTTAGGATTTATGGAGAAGAATAATTTATCATTTTAATGTGCCATAGCTCCTGTTTTAAGAGGAAATGGGAACTGTAACTATAGGAGCAGCAACAGATTAAGAAGGAAATGAAGGCTGTGAAGGAGAACATATCTATCTCCCTCTGAAATTGCTGGCCTGCTGTGTCACTAGGGGTGGGCAGGCATGCAGCAATCTGAGCAATTAAGCAGTCTTCCAAATGCATACGATGGATTTAATCATATTTTATTGTGAAGTCGGTCTGTGTTAATAGATTTTTAAGACCTTTTCAGATATTAAGACCCTTCCATCCAGTACAGCCTTGAGAGGTGGGCCTGTGCAAACCTCATGAACTCAACAAGGCCAAATGCCTTGGGCAATACCAAGCACAAATACAGGCTGGACCAATATTAGTGGACAAGCTGGCAATATGTGCTCACAACCCAGAAGGTTAACCATATCCTGGACTGCAGCGAAAGAAGCCTGTGCAGAGCATCGAGGGAAGAGATTCTGCCCCTCGACTCTGCTCTTGTGAGACCCCACCTGGAATACTGTGTCCAGCTCTGGGGATCTCAGCAAAAGAATGAACCAAACCTGTTGGAGCAAGTCAAGAAAGGGCTGTGAAGATGATTAGAGGGCTGGAGTGCCTCTCCTATGAAGACAGGCTGAGAGAGCTGGGGTTGTTCAGCCTGGAGAAGAAAAGACCCTAGAGACACATTATAGCATCCTTTCAGTACCTGAAGATACTCTCCTACAGGAGAGCTGGAGAGGAACTCTTTGTCAGGAAGTGTAGTGATAGGACAAGGGGTAACGTTTCTAAACTGAAAGAAATTAGAAAGAGATTTCTGGAATAAATCCTTTCCTGTGAGAATAGTGAGGCACTGGAACAGGTTTCCCAGAGAAGCTGTGGCTGCCCCATCCCTGGAGGTGTTCAAGGCCAGGCTGGATGGGGCTTTGAGCAACCTGGTCTAGTGGGAGGTGTCCCTGCCCATGGCAGGGGGGTTGGAACTCAATGATCTGTGAGGTCCCTTCCAACTCTAACCATTCTATGATTCTATGATTTTTGGATCATCACAGTTAATCACCTTGTCCACCCCTATCCTGTAGCTTGCACTGGCTCTCTGGTCCTAGACCTGCAAGTTGGCCTAATTTCCTCGCTTCCTCTACCAAACCAAAACCCATGACCTTTGCTGGTTGTTTTCTGGAGGTCACTGTGACTTGTGAGTTGGTGAAGGAGAAAGAGAACACCTAGCAGTTATCTTTTCTTCGAAATTATCCTACATAGCTTTCCCTCATCCATTTTCTGAGGCTCCAACATGTATATTTCTAATGTGCAGCTAAGGTTTTAGTGCAGATACAAACAGAAGAGGACTTGACCACAAAACCCCTGCATATTTAAATTATGAAGAGTACAGGTTTTGTATACACTTTTTTTTTATATATATCAGGCAACTAATTTGTGGATGTTCCAGTGTGCAAATACTCAGGACAACTAAGAAAGCAAATTTAAGGCCTGACTCTGTAAACATAAATATAAATGTTTAGGGAATTGCAGGAAGGGCTATGGTTATGGATGTCTGCCTCCTTAAACAGATTTGGAATACTTAGTCCATTTGGATGAACTCACTCCTCAAACCCAATGGGACTAATTACCCATTCTGCTGTTCTTTTATGACCTAGAGTTTAGATTGTGGCCAGGAGAATATGACTCCTATTGACAGATGCAGGAATCACTTCTAATAAGATATAATGGAAGTGCAATTATGTATACACCTGAAAACATTATGTAATGCTGCAGTCTGGCTCTTTCTGCAATTTTCTTTCATCACTCTAATGTTTAAGTAGAGCTTTGTGGCTGTGCCTTAGCTAGATGAAATACTGGTGTTTCTTAAGCTGAAACCAAAATGAAACTGCTGGAGACACATAACAATATCTGTGGCGTTTTTTATCATATAAATATATATATGTATATGTATATGTGTATATATATTTGATCAGTGCCTTTAATGTCTGACACCATCTATCAGAACTTTTAGAACCTTTAATACCAAGTCGTCTTGTTCCTTCCTCCCTCCTCATACCTGAGCTCTTCCTCTGGGAGCTGCCTCCCTTCTCGCTGGTGCTGTCTGTCATCAGGATGATGACCCAGGTGTCCCGCCTTGCACAGTGACTTCAGGCACCCCAGCAACCTGGGTGCTGCACCAGCAGAACTGAAGGTAAATTTATCCACTTCAAATACAACAGCAGTATCCAGCATAACCCTCTGCTTATCATAGTACAAGCACTAAAGAATGCCTCACTTCATTAGCACCTGCAATATTAATCACAAATGCTGTAACATCAAAATGATTACCTGTTGTACAAAGATAATCCAATACACCCTAAAGGCTGCATTCTTGCTGATTAAATGCATACCAGCTTTCATATTTTGACTTTTTTGTAATTGCTTGAGCTGTGGCAATGGTTTCATTTGAACATGCACCTGCAGCTTGTACTGTGTGAAATTACTTGCACATTGAGTACATTTTTCTTTTGTAGAGCAAATAAACTTGTCTTCCATATACTTTTCTGAGAGGAACAGAATCATAGAATGGTTCGGGTTGGAAGAAACTTTAAAGATCACCAAGTTCCAGCCCCCCTGCCATGGGCAGGGACACCTCCCTCCAGACCTGGTCGCTCAAAGCCCCATCCAGCCTGGCCTTGAACACCTCTAGGGAAGAGGCATCCACAGCTTCTCTGGGCAACCTGTTCCAGTGCCTCACCACTCTCACACCAAAGAATTTCTTCCTGATATCTAATCTAAATCTCCCCTCTTTAAAACCATTTCCTCTTGTCCTATCACTCAATTCCCTGTTAATAAATCCCTTCCCATCTCACCTGTAGCCCCCTTTCTAGGTACTGGAAGGCTGCTATAATGTCTCACCAGAGCCTTCTCTTCTCCAGAAAAAAACAACTACGCAGAAGAAGGCTCTCTAGTTTATGCTACAGCACAAATGGAAGCCATATTATGAAGGAAGGAAAAGCTCTCTGGAAGGTGGTAAGATACTGTTCTTGTCTTTATCAGGGCAGATTAAATGCTTTTCTGGGGGTGAATCCTCTTATATGGCTCTTGTTTCAATTCAAAGTGAGCTTTTGGCTGTCAAAATCAAAACCTTGAAGCCTCCCTCTATTAGTCCATCTTTTTCTACTGTTGAAATAGAATCAAGTTAAAAACATAATAGTGGGTAGGTTTTTTGTTTGTTTATTTCTTTTATTTCCTCCTCATGAGGCAGTGGGAAGCTTAGAGCCCATGAGCACATTGGTAGTTTTTCCATGACTCTGATAATTCCAGGATCTGAAAATGAAGGCAAATACTGTCCGTAGAATTCCCTAATGGCGGGAATGAGAGGTGAGTAACATCCCAAAATACTTAGGTGACATTCATTAAGTGGCAACTTTCAAATGGTATTAATATACTAGGCAACATGTAAGCTCATGGAGCCATATTTCCTTCTTTATTACTCCAATTTATCCCTTCAACTTTTTTTTTTTTTTTTCCATCTTTCCTGAGGAAAAATAAGAGTGGAAGATGCACTGTCAATGGTCATAAAAATCACAACAAACCTGATGTCAGCCAAAATCTGTAATATTTTTAGGGGGTATTACTTTCAGGCAGGCCATCAGATGAGTGTTTCTTCTCCATTCCTTCCCTACATACTTTGTTCCAGCAAGGCTGGGGCCAAGCTGCTTTATTTGCAGCTGTGGGCTATGAAACAGAAAGTGTTTGAGACATTAGGCTTAGTGAACACGGGTGAGCAAACTGGCCTTCCTAAGAGAACATTTAGCTCTTTTTTCTCTGCTAATATTGTCATAAAAAATTGTTAGTGTCCATCAGAAGGCAATGACACGTTACCTTTTTACATGGGATTTTAATATTTTTTCTAAAATTAACATAAATTGAGCAAACATTGAAAATACTATAAATACCTCCACTGTCTTTGTCAGTGTAGTAAATCAACGCTAGCAATGCAAGGTTTATGCTACCTAGTCCAGCACGACTCCTGAGTTGGAAATCTTAATGAGCCAAGTGTTCAGTCCTATACATAACCTGCAGGAATTACATTTTTCATTGGCATGAAAACAAATTACGTTCCTTGTATCATTTGATTTTGACATTAGTTGCTCGTCTACCCTGAGCTCAGGACTTACTGCTCTTTGGTCTGGGTTGTTTACCTGTGGTTTTGACCTTCTAAAGAAGAAAATAGAGCATCCTGTTAAAAACAAGAAAGAGAACTGGCATTCAAGTTGTTGTGCGGCTATCACTGCATTAAGTGGTGGTTATACCAGCAGTATATCAAGCCAGAAGGATATATTTCTTCTGGAAGAAAGTTTGACATTTCTAGAAATGCCATATTACTGACATCTCTGAGAATGCTTCCTCACTTTAAGCTTGACACTGCTGTCTCTTATTAACTTTACTCATTTCAGTGCTGTGAAATGACTATGCTATATGTGAGTATATAGACTTTTGCTAAGAAAGCTTTTACAGATTCTTAAGTCATTTATTTATAGTCCAGTTACAAATGATGATTGTGCAGTATTATAGGAGCTATTTAAAAGTTTATTTTAGCAAAAAAAGTGCTCGTCTCCTAGAATAAAATTGTTCCCTAATGAAAGTAATGAGAGCAGTGAGCACAGACTGTTATTTGATCAGAGCTCCAGTTGTCACCATGTCTGTCCTCCCTGGATGTATTTCCATGCCCTTGTCAGACAAATACATGCGGTTGTCCTGATATAGCCTGTTTAGGCTGCAGAAACAGAGTAGTGAAGAAGAGCTAAACACAAAAACATGAAAAATCAATGGGCAAACATATGATTGAAAAATATTCTAATGCATTTTTTTTCTTTACAAAATACCACTTGGATATAATAAAAACATTTCTGGGAAACTGATTTTGTCAAAGAACATCCTGGGAACTTGCTCCTGTTTACTTGAGCATGTAGAATCGCAAAATCTTCCTGGTTGGAAGCGACCTCTGAGATCATTGAGTCCAACCGTACACACAGAAAAAATACTCCAAAAAACAAAACAAACAACCAAAAAAAACCTCCCAAAACCCCAAACAAGCAACCAAAAAAGTTACCCACAAAACTAACCACCCAGCCCAACAGTCGCAGTCATTAAAGCATGCCCTGAACTGCCACATCTACACGTCCTTTTAAATATATTCAGGGCTGGTGACTCCACCACTTCCCTGTGCAGGCCTTTCCAGTGCCTGACCACCCTCTCAGTGAAGTAATTCTTCCTAATATCTAATCTAAACCTCCCCTGCCTCAACTTTGGATAATTTCCTCTGGTTCTGTCATTATTGACTAGGGAGAATAGGCCAGCACCCACCTGTCTGCAACCTCCTTTCAGGTAGTTGTAGTGGGCAACGAGGTCTCCCCTCAGCCTTCTCTTCTCTGAACCATTTTGATTCTCCAAACATCCATTACCACTGCAGCTCACCACCAGGATGGTTAGCTTGGTAGCATTAGGATCCCTTGAATGACCTAAATGCTTAGGTCTGAATGTAGTTTTAAGTATTAATTAGGTGTGAGGTGAGAGAAGGGCAAATCTGGAAAACATGGGTGGTGAAGTCAGAGGAAAGGGCGTGGAAGGGATTGGAGAAATGGAGCTATATGCCTGTTAATGTTACACTGCTCAGCCTTTAGGAGGAAATCATCAGTGATCCATCAGAAATGGAGTTTGCTGGAGGCCTTTTCTGAGAGCTGTTGCAAATTGCTGTCTAGGATGGAATAAGCAGGACTGTAGAGTGTCTTTAGGCATCGTTTACCCGCAATTGCTAATTAACCCGATTCTCAGAGTAAATCCTCACACTAAAGTAAACTTGCTTGGGCTAAATTATTTAGTAATAAAGATTGTCTGTTTAAAGAGCTTAAGCCTAAAAAGATTATTTTGACTAAAAAAAGTCAAGGATCAACCACCCAAGGAATTTAGCAGTTAGATCTGAGCAGCCTGGACCTCTCAGAGAACAAGCAAAGGCCTGGCAGCACAACCATGGCCAGGAGCAGATAGTTACCTACCTTATCTTTCCTTTCACAAAGTGGTATTCAGAAAAGGCGCAGAGATTTCAGATGGGGACTTTCCTTGGAGCTGTTAGTGCACCGAGATTAATGCACTTAATTCTGGTACATGCTCACGAGAATTGATCCTTGTATGAGTATCAGCAGGGTTCTTTCCCTGTGCATTCTTGAGGGATGGTTGTGTCTGAAACGTCCCCGCAAAATTATTGCATGTCACCAGGGAAATCTTTGGGGAAGGCTAAAAAAAATATCAAAACTAGTGAAAACCAGTTTTTAGTGAAAAACTTTGCATGCAGGAAATTTAGCATGGTGCTAGAGGGAAGGAAAGAACTTTGGTTATGACAACATACAGTAAAAACCAAAACTTTAACTTTGCAGAGAGGCTGCTGGTCCTTGAAAAACCCAAGTACATAAACACCTCAAGGACAGCTACAGAAAGGAGTCATGCAATCAGTGCTTTTCATTATAATTACAGGTACTAGGAAAATCTCTAATCCCTTTTCTTATCCTGAGGAGTTAGTAATAGGTTAAAGGAAAAAAGCAATACTGTAGGTGGAGCCAGGCTATATGTAGTGGAAGTCATTAGAGGATACCTTTATAATACCATCTCATTTTTATCCCCGTTAATAAGAATTAGCAAAGGAGACATTTTTTTTTTCTTCGTGTTTATTAGGTTAGGCTTGTGCAACTGTTTACTTTTGGCACGTTACCATTGGTACAAAAGTTATCATTGTGCTTATGTTTTACTATATTCTGAAAACATTTTAAAAGTAATTATTGCTCTTAAGGTTAAAAATTAACTACAATCATGTGTTGTGAGGCTACATAGTATTTACTGTGTAAGAGTTATAGTCTACATCACTGACGAGGTTTTTATTACAACTACAGGGAAAAGCTAAATAAATTTGATTAATTCCAGACTACTGCTAATTCCCCAGTTAGTATCCAAATGAATATTCAGGAAAACAAAAGATGATGACAAGAACTAACATTTAAAAGCCTATCAAATCCCTGATGTACCTATGATACTAATCTGACAACTGATTTCACATGCAAGATCAGTAGTTATCATCCTCTATCAGACTACATCTGAAATACTTCAATACTGAACCATCCAGATGCCAGTATCAACATAAAAATGGCAATAATATATAGCAAAAGTCCAAAGACAAATGAATTTTATTCTTCAAATCTTGCTACTTTCAGAGCACACGCAAAAGCTGTGAAATGGCAAAGTCCTAAGTAAAACCATATGAGGACAAAAGAGCCTCCTTTACAGTGTTTACCTTATCCTTTAAAAAAATAATTTTAACCAAATCACAGAATGGTAGGTGTTGGAAGGGACCTCTGGAGGTCATCTAGTCCAATCCCCTTCCAACAGGTCCACCCACAGCAGGTTGCACAGGAACTTATCCAGGTGGGTTTTGAATATCTCCAGAGACAGAGACTCCACCACCTCTCTGGGCAGCCTGTTCCAGGGCTCTGTCACCTTCAAAGTAAAGTAAAGAAGTTCTTCCTCATGTTTAGATGGAACTTCTTATGTACAAGTTTGTGCCCACTACCCATTGTCCTGTCAGTGGACATCACGGAAAAAAGACTGGCTTCATTCTCCTGACACCCACCCTTTAAGTATTTTTAGGTGTTGATCAAATCCCCACTCAGTCTTTTCCAAACTAAAAAGAATCATCCCTCAGCCTTTCCTCATAAGGGAGATGTTCTAGTCCCCTAATCATCTGTCTCTAATGATCCTCTAATCAAATGAGGACAGTCCTTTACCAAAACAGATAAAAACTCTGAAGATGCCACCAAGTATTACATGCAAACTTATCCAACACAAACACTAATCACTCAGCCATGGTAAGCCACACTTTAGAATATACCACCTCATATACCACGTGTACTCAAACCTTATAGGAAGTCGTTTAACAATTGCTAACTGCTTTGAAATAAAATTAGACTATGAAAATTTTTTCTCTTTCTGAGCTTTCAAGCAGAAATGCAAACTCATCAAACAAACCAGAAGAAGCAAGTGCTGGAACTGGACTGGACTTACAAAAACCTCTCCATATCAAACCAATCAAAATCAGTGCATATTTGTCATAAAAATATACTGGCAAAAGTCCTGAACATGCATAAAAACTAAGAAGACAAGTGAGCTTGTGGGGGGCGGGGGGCGGTGTGGAACCTTTATGCAGTAGGAATCACCTACGGGGTTTACAAACCAGGTCTGCGATAAGAATGTCAATAATGGAAGGCAGCTCGGACTGCATATGGGTGCTTAAACACTGGCTTGGTGCAGATAATGGTTTGATATCATACAAACACTTTCACTGAGTCTTACCTCAAGTAACCTTTCCCTGAAATCATAATTTAGTACTATAACCAATAATTCTTTGTCAACTTTTCTCCAGAAGGACTGAATAATTTATTGCTTCTCCCTTACTAACAAAACTAACCATGTGTTTTATCTTGTCTAATTGATAAACATAATTAAGCTAAATAAAATTAAGTTAAAGTCAGAACAAGTGTTCCCAAACACTAATTACTTTAAAGTTTGCTGCTCTGGTTCAGACCTGAAAAACAGGTACTGAGATACTTTGGTTTTTTCCAACCCTATAGTTTTTTCTACAAAGTGAGAATATTCTCTGCAGACAGGGCTTCCCATATACTCTTAGGTTGTCAAATCCTCCTAAACATTAGAATAAAAATAAAACCATGAGTGATTGAATGAGTATAGCCAGGAGGAAGTCTGCATTTCACTATGTCATCCCCAGGGAATTAAAATGGAAAAAAATTGGAATGAATTAATCAATGGAACGCGCCTATGGTATTAACAAAACAGAGGAACAGAAAAAAGATTGCCACAGCTGAAACTGGATATAGAAAACCTTTATTAAAAGAGCGTCTGTTTCTACTGTCATTTGCTCTGGTGTTATACTTCTATAGTTCATTGATTTGAAACACCTAATAGGCTATACCACTGGGGATGAGATTCGAATGGCACATACAGGGCTAATCCTTAAATTTGCAATGTCTTCAGAGACTGTGGTAAGGGCAGGAATTGATTCCACTGGAGTCATCAACTGCGCTTCTCAGTCAGGCTATTTTCATTGATTAGTCTCTCTATAGCTTTAGGATTTTAATTTGAGCAACAAGATGCATACATTGAGGCTATTGGTGATCCCTGAATGCAGCAACTAAACATAAAAAAAAAGTATTCTGATGAATATCGATCATGACATTACATTATACGCAAAGAGCTGAAAGGATAATAAAAATATAACAACAAAAAAAAAAGTTTTTGAAAATTTAAACGGAACTCAGTAAAGGAAATAGAAGACAAAAATCTAGAAACTGTGCTTGTCAAAGCCATCCAGTTAGAGGGAAATTCCCGCCAGCCTGTAGCCTTCAGCTCACAGCACCTACTGCAGCATCCACTTCTGCCCTTTCCACTCGTTTTGTAACTCAGTAGTTAAAACCATTATGAGGCCAAAACAAAACCTCTCAATTTCACTTAAGAACCAAACCAAGCAAACTGGCAGGATTTTACTTGAAAAATTCTACTCAGTCCATAAACCAAAATATGACAGGAGGATGCCACATGGTATCGTGCCTGCCTTTTGCGATACAACAAACTCCTAGTACTCTTCCTTATGAAACAAAATGCATGTTATCTGACATGTGCACTTGAAAGTATATATTTATCCCTAGCATTCATACATGCACAAAGATACACGCGCTTATACATCTGCATCCTTACAGCCAGGGTTTTGCAAAAGACATAGAAGATTTCTGTGAGTGTATGAGGGACGTGCACTTTCATAGACCCGAGGTCAACTTTTACAGGGCTTGCTCAATCACAAATGACAGAAGGATGACCGCAGTTTTCACAGTGTAATCTGGGCATGACACTGCTCATGAAGACTCCATTGCAGAGGAAAACAAATAATGCAGCTTTCAAGGCTCTAATGTGATATTTTGTGAGGGTGCAGAGGTCCCACAGAAAATCAATCAGCCCTGCCCTCCTATGTCATTTACACGACTTTGAAAAATTACAGCTTTCTGCTGAGTCTATTACCAATCTACTTCTCACTGAGCATTTGCTGCTTTTAGTAATGATTTAGCAATGGACTAGATTTTAAAGAACTGCAGCAGAGGCTAAGGGAAAATAATTGAAGACTAGAAATGATCAAACCCAACCTCTGTTTCAGAGAGCTTGGTAACGTCTGTTTCCTGACTTTGCCTGTGTTCTGGCACAGTAGATGATATTTAGAGCTCAGGAAACATCTCTCCTCTCCCACCCAAA
Organism: Pedionomus torquatus; assembly: GCA_013398155.1. Lineage (NCBI taxonomy): Eukaryota > Metazoa > Chordata > Aves > Charadriiformes > Pedionomidae > Pedionomus > Pedionomus torquatus. Next base: position 227,096 of record VZRU01008031.1, read on the forward strand.
GGGAGGCTGGACCTATACAGAGTTGGTTATACCTGCTGGGAAGTACGCTGCATCCTGCTAGTGCCTGATAACCAGAATTAGGAGAGGAAGTCATACGGTCCTTCTGGATTTACTAAGCCTCTTCTTCATCTTGAATTTTTGTTTGTTTGTGGTTTTTTTTGTTGTTGTTGTTTTGCTTGTTTGTTTTGTGGTGTTTTTTTTTTCTTTGGTTGGTTGTTTTTTGTTTTGGCCCTAAGAAACTGTATCATGTTGAAGACCCTAGTAGCATTTCAACATGCAAATGTAAGAAGTCTAGAAAAACGCTGTAGTGGATGACATGGCTTTCCCTATTAGGAAAGGAAATTCAGTGCACGTCATGGTGACCTGTAAGCAACAATCTAGGAGGTTCCTGGAGTGCCTTGACGATAACTTCCTAAGGCAGGAAATAGACACCCCTATCTGAGGGGATGTGATGCTGGACTTGATAGTCATCAATGCAAGTGAGCTCATCAGGGATGTCAAGACTGGAGGCAGCCTGGGGTGCAGCGATTATACCCTGGTGAAGTTCACAGACCTAAGGCATACGTGACAGACAAGGAACATAGTCAGGAATCTGAATTTTAGGAAAGCAAACCTCCAGCTCTTCAAGGAGTTAGGCAAAAGGAACCCCTGGGAAATGTTCCTCAAGGACAAGGGGGACAGAACTGAGCTGGCAGATCTTTAAGGATTCTTTTCATAGAGCACAAAAGCTCTTGATCCCTAGGTGTAGGAAATAAAGCAAAAAAGGGAAGAGACAAGCATGGGTGAGTAAAGACCTGCTGGTCAAACTAAAACATAAGAAGGATCTGCATGGGCAGTTCAGACAGGATAAGGTATCCTGGGAAGAATATAGGGATCCTGCCTGGTTATGTTGGGACAAGGTCAGGAAGGCCAAGGCACAGCAAGGGATGCTAAGAACAACAAGAAGGACTTCTACAGGTATGTCAATCGGAAAAGGAAGGTTAAAGACAAGGCTGGATGGGGCTTTGAGCAACCTGGTCTAGCGGCAGGTGTCCCTGCCCATGACAGAGGGGTTGGAGCTCAATGATCTGTAAGGTCTCTTCCAACCCAAACCATTCTATGATTCTATGACAGCCTTGGATGTTTTCAGCTGAGAAAGTCTCTTGTCAAAACTGGCATAATGGCTGTTTTTTTATGAGGAGTATGTTGCCACTTTGGTTTAGATCCCTCTGTAGCCAAAATAGAATTATAACCAGAACAGAAATTTTCCAGATTGCCATCCTGGACTGGGTTCCAAGCCTGTCAGGGGATATACTGTGCAGGTTTCTAACGCTGCCACCCTGAGACACCTCCATCAAGTGGCTTAAACACATGCATGCCCTTCTGTTGTCAGTGACCATAGCAGAGGGTGTGGTGTTGGTTATACAGTGAGGACATGCACATACATTTGATAACAACACAACTAAATTGTCCTGTGGTCCCTGCTGTTACTGAGGAAACAGAGAATGGGTACAGTTCCTCATTATTGCTAATGGTTTTCAAGCCTCTTTCAGTGTAAAGCATAGCTAAGTTAAAAAGTAAGTAAAAAAGACAAGAATAGGACAGTGTTTATCAGTGAAAATTAACTGTTGAGGCAAATGGAGTGACAAAAATGGTCTTTCCTGTTTGAGTCTGACTACACTTCTATTACATGTGAGGTCAGCAGGACTGAATTTCTGAATTACTCACCAGGATCTTTCTAGTAGCAGGAGGTACACACACAGCTGCAGGCAAGGCAATTTCTGCATCCACTATACCACAATGATTTGGCAGGAGAGGCCGCTGGTTGCTGAATAGCTATTCACAGCTACAAAACCAGGGCGTAAATATATCCAATACTGATTGGGCTTCTGGTTTTTGGTTTGGTTGGGAGGCTTTTTGTGTTTGGTTGGGGTCTTTTTGTTTGGTTGGTTGGTTGGCTGGTTGTTTTTTTTTTTCTTTTTAACAGTTGGTGATAATAGACAAAAAGAGATGGGGAAGAACGGATGCAATGGATGATAATACTACTAAGAACATTAACAGATATAGAACATTTCTCTGCCTACTGCTATGGTGACTTAGAAGATTTCATTGTTTTTAAACATTGGGAATGACAGTTTCACAGAAATCACCTTTCTCTTTTTCCCCTCAGCTACTCTAATGCCCCTTTTCGTTGTACTGGCAAATATTAACATTTCAAAAGTGGCTCATGACTATAACAACTAATTTCTATAGAATTTATAAAAATCAATGTCCTGTTCGGCAAAATAAAAATGCTTTAGATCTGAATTTGCTCATTGTCTAATTGCTATTACATTAAGAAAACATGATTATTGGGGTCAAGTACTGCTATCCTGTTAGCTTTTTTTGTTTGTTTGTTTTCTGCTATTATGTTTTCTACAGATAATTTCAAGAATAAAAAAAATTACTTTAATTAAAAAAAAAGCAACTGGTTTGTATCACTTAACACACAGACTAGCAGATGTTAAATTTTCCCTGAGAAAGAAAAGCAACTAAAATTTTAATCAGCTGTTTTATTCTCTGCTTTGTGCCTCTTGAGTTAAGGGAGTGTTGTAAACCAACTTTTAACATGTTTTACATCACTGGTACAAATCAAGCAGATGCACTGTTGTAGGGACCCCAAAATTTCTATCATAAAAGAAGAAAATAAATAAAGAAAGAAAGATAAAAGACGTTCTTCTAAATAAACAATCTCCTTGGCCCTTTACAAATTGAGAGTCAGATGTTCCAGATGGGCCCTTAATACTCCGCACTTGTAATGAAGAAAAGCAAGTGCTAACAGTCAGTTACGGCAATTTGAGCCAGTCAGAGATTTTCATCAGGAAAAAAATAAGTTTTTCATTTTTCAGGTTTGGCATGTTCCCCAGGTAAGCCTGTTTCAATTACATTTTCTGTGGACACTTCTCTGTGCAGATGTTTCCTGCCAATAGCTTCTCACTTGCTAATTAACCTACCAGCTGAAGAGCCCAAGTTTCAGAATGTCCTGAAAGTTTAGTCTCATAAACAACAAATCCTGCATTTTCCAGAAATTTGTGCTGCAAAAGTTGCAGATGATTATCAAAAACCTTCTTTTTTTTTTTTTCACCAAAAAAAGTTGAAGATTCAGCCTTGCCCAGTTTTAATAGTAACAGAAAGCAAGATCTGGGAGAATGAAATAAAAGTGGTGGTGATGGTGCAGGAGCATTCTATTGGCACAGGTTGTTATAAAATGCCATTAATGTGGCGACGCCTTTCTGAACTATCCATGAAGCATTTTAAATGTGATTCACACATCACTCAAAATTTTTAGTTGCAAGGTTTTATTTTCTTGTGTTTGAAGATGTTTGTGAATCTGTAAAAATTGTTCAAGAACTTTAAAAAAACCCTTGGAAGTTAAAAGCCCAGATTTGCAAATACAATGAGCTGCTCTAGGGCATGGGTACGTTGGACTTAGTTGCCTCTGTTGCATTATGGAAAGCCTGTCCTTGGGCTTTTAAAAGTTTTTTTCAAAATTTGACAGGACAAGGCTCTGTGCAACCCAGAGCATCAAAGCAAGCCCTGCTTTGAGCAGGAGATGGGAGTTGGTGTCTTCCCAAGGTTCCTTCAAAGAGGAAAGCAATGGAGCTGGTGAGGGGTCTGGAGCACAAGCCTTATGAGGAGTGGCTGAAGGAACAGCAGTTGTTTAGCCTGAAGAAAAGGAGGCTAAGGGGAGATCTTATCACTCTCTACAACTACCTGAAAGGAGGTTGTAGAGAGGTAGGGGTCTGTCTCTTCTCCCAAGTAACAAGTGATAGGACAAGATGAAATGGCCTCAAGTTCTGCTAGGGCAGGTTTAGATTGGATATTAGGAAAAATTTTTACACAGAAAAGGCTATCAAGCATTGGAACAGGCTGCCCAGGGAGGTGGTGGAATTACCATTCCTGCAGGTATTTAAAAGACAGCTGGACATGGTGCTGAGGGACATGGTTTAGTGGCGGTTTTGGCAGTGTTAGGTTGGTGGTTGGAATAGATGATCTTAAAGGTCCCTTCTAACCTAAACATTTCTATGGTTCTGTATCAGTCCATTCTCTTGTGATTTTATTTTTAGTTGGTGCTCTTCTGGTGTTTTCATTTAGGGATTTGGGGTGATTTTCTTTTTTGTATCATCTCTATCGTTAACCAAATGTAATCAGAGAACTACATTAGAAAATCCGGCTCTTTCTTTTGTCCTCTTATTTGTCACTATTTATCTAAGGTTTTAACTTACTCACCCACAATTTGACATCTTGGCTGTTATGCTTATTTCTATTTTGCAGGTTTCCAAGTCACATGAGGTGGACACAGGAGTAGTAATGTTATTTTAAAGCTGCAGCTAAATAGCTTGGCATTTAAGTACTTTCTGGTGTGACAGCCAGGTGATATAAGTGCTGGAAGCTGCAAGACAGGAAGGTCTGGCTGCAGGAGCCTTTGCCAGGTTTCACAGTTCTACTCTAACGTCAAACGCGGTACCATTGCTTGCATCTCAGATGTAATCGTGATGTTTTCTTTTGGCCTGATAGGCAGGAAGAGGTGTCAGCATTTGCAAGGTGAATGATTCACTAAGCAATATAATTTCACTTACCCTTTCTTTGCCGGTTTTGTAGTACTTGGTGATATAATGCTGGGCTGTCAATCTGCTGCCAGCTCTTGCAGGGAAAATCTTCAGAGCAATCAGTCTATTGGATATTAGACAAATTAATTTTTTTTAAGTTTCTGAAATTATTTCTTCTTGTTCTCATTGCAGTTCGTGGCTGGAGCAAAAGTAATGATAAACAGAGAGAGAAGCTTGAGTTTCAGTGGTAGCCACAGGAATGTCAGATGATCTTGTGGATGCACTCACATGTTTTTCATTTCAAAATTAGCATTCAATTAGCCTCTGTCCAAAACTCAATTACCACATGAGAGGAATATTTAATCTACAGTGGCTCAGTAGGCTTGGTTCTACCAGAAAACTCATTTCCCTTATGATTTAGAATTACTGCCCCTTATAACTCTTGTTCTTGCAAATGTAGCAACAGTTCATGGTATTTTTGCTCACGGTGAACCACCTGGCATCCAGCACATATTGGACCTATAGTGCCATATCAGGGCTGCAAACACATGGTTGCTGAAGTATCCTATGGCAAAGGATATTTACTACTCAAAGTCTCTACTACGCTGAAAGATATTTAGGATGTGCACAATGTCTTCATCCTTTGATCAGGCATTTAGTGAGAAATAACCGCATAATTTCAGTGCTTTTCAGGCAGGCAGAGTTATCTAAAATGTATTTATTAATAAAATAATTATCAACAATAACTTCATAATGTAAAGTTATAATAAACTATAAAAATACTACACTACCAACTGTATGCTACATAACTTTCCCTGCAGTTCAGTCCTAAAGCAAGTTGAAGAGACTTGATTTTCAGTACAGTAACTGCTGCAGTTACTCAGACCCAGAGGGGGAGACTTTGTTCACTGTCTTCATTGATCCAAGGGAATTTGACTGGATCTGTCAACACTTCCACTTTGATCTCCCCTTGCTTTCCTCCAGGATCCTGGTTCCACGTCCTGCACGTGTTGCTTTACTCTTGGGCGTCTTGCTAAAGCAAGCCAAGTAATTGTATTTAAGAAGAAGCCAGGGCAGAATTCATCCCGGTGTATGCTCCAGATGGACACTGTACCATCTTCATCCCTGGCAGGGCTCATGCTCTGGGACTGTTTCATATGTTGATGGGTGCAGTGATATCTTGCTTTGGTGCCATAAGACCTCCATACCAGTAGGCTTTGGAATAACCCTCCCATTACCTGCAGTGTTTTGGAAAAAGCCAACCCCATAAAAAAATGCTTTCTGCATATTTTATCTTGTCACCCATTGTACTATATGGTGTGCAGATAGTGCTGGTGAAATGGGTCTAGAAGCCCAGCTATCATTGCTTGCAAGCCCACATTTTGTACTCACTTACCAAATAGAGTCCATTAAAGTACTACTCAGTGGGATCATGGCCATTCCCCTCCATCAAGGCCTGGCCATTAGAGGCTGCGTGGACCACACAGCATGAAGTGTTTGAAGGGCTGTGAGATCTCCCTGGTGCAATTCTGGCAGATAATATAAAGAGAGGCTCCATATACCTGGCCTTTGGGGAATACTGTGTAAATCTAAGAAATTTATGGATATTACAATCTATTTCATGATGGGATGCGTGTAGAATCCATGCAGATACCATTCTGTTTCTACTCTCTCCAGGTGCTGAGTTGTGAGGCTAATGTCTATCAGACTTTGTGAACCACTTGTAAATTGTCAAGTTTGTGGAAATATGCTACCATCAAAATAGAAATTGTTAACTCCATGTTAGTGAATTAAGTATTATTCAGCAAAAGCAGAGCCAAAAGCTGAAGGTCAGAGATGCAGATAGCTCTTTGATGAGGCACAAGCTGCATGATTCACCAGCCTTCCTTTTGCCAGCGCAGCCTGGCTTACCCTGCAGAGCAGCTCGTCAGCAGCTACGCTCTGACCGATGCCCTTGCAAAGCATCAAGCACAGAGCTAATGGTGAGGTGGCATGAGCCCCCTATAGCAATTCTTTAATGAAAATGTCCTGTGATTTATCAGAGGGGCCATTCCTCTTAATCTGCTGGCATTTTGTTCTGCTATTGCACAGACAGCCCGTTCCTTCCCTTCCAGTGCTTACTTATACTAGAAAGAAGCTAAGATAATGGTGGAATGAAACTCTGTGCTGCGCATTTGTTAGTTGATCTATTTTAACTTCTTCTCCATCTAAACCAATGGGTTAATAGTGCATTAATCAGAAATTAAGTGCACAAACACAGTCACCCTGTTAATCACATTAGCAACTGTGACCTTATTTTGCTGAGGAAGTTCCTTGCATAGGAAGCAAACAATGAGTCTGCCCATGACTCTTCTGTTTATTGAACATGGGCAACTTTTGCTCTTTGCGTGCCATTTACTGAGCTTTGTATTTAGCCTTTTGAGCCTCCCTGTGCTTTCACTAAGCAGTATGAAACAAAATTGTTCTGAACTGCAGAATACAGAAAAAAAAAATTGATCAACAGCTGACTTGTGATTTTGCTCATCTTTGGTGTTTTCATGACAGTCATTTCTTAAAGCACTTACAAGAAGAAGTGTGGCCGATGACATCTTATATTAGCTATCTGAATAGTTTTGGAGTCAGTAAGCAGAATTTAGTGACTTCAGCATTTACAAATTTTTCAAGAACATGATATTTTCATGTTCTCCTCCACTATGACTACTATTTTTGAATTTAATATATAACTAAAAATGCTATAGTGATTAGTCTTCTTGATTCTCAAGTAAGATGTAAATTGTATTATGACTGGACATTTTGATGGAGTCTTGATATCTTAATACCATCGTGTTGCATGTAGAAGGTATGAAAATCTCTTCTGTTGCTTTGTTGGCTAATCATTCCACTTTGCTATACCAGATCATTTGGGAGGCCAGGGATCTGGTAACTGAGGTCTCTGGTTGCTGACAGGGCAGGTAAATTGGCCACGACAGTTCAAACTTCCTTTCAGGTATTGACATGTTCTTATTCCCCACTAATCTATAGACATTTAGGAAGCAAGTAATGTAGAGTTTTAATGAAGAAGCCTGTGGAATTTTGTTGTATTAAATGTTAGTAACATCCATCTCAAAGCCACCTTTTCATCATTCCTGTTTACTATAACTTTGTAGCTCTGTGAAGGAAGGTAGAGGGCAATTGGAACGTAAAGTGGTGTTTAGTGAAGCAAGGAAAAAACAAAAATTGTCATAAATTGAACAACTTTATTTTCTTTTTTTTATATTTCTTACTGAAGAGGAAAATTTGTGATTACTATTCATAATCCATAAATTTATGAGTGTATATCATCTTCTAAATTCATCCTAAATGGTGAATGATGGGTAGTTTAAAGCCAGACAAATAGCACAAAAGCAGAACTAAATAATGGTCTACATTTAATGATGAAAATCTAATTCATCTGTTCGTTGTGACTTGAAACTCCATCACCAGGGTACTTCATTATTTCTGAGAGCTGAGCTGAAGCAGGAACAGCACAGCTAAGTTACAGCTCTGCTCGCTGAGGTCATGCAGAAATCATCAGTATTACAATACTCTGCACATTGGAGTAACAGCAAGTACATTTCTTGTTAAAGGTGTTGATGTTTAATTTACCAAATTGTCTTAATTTAAAAGTGAATATATTTATTTATGCCCCAGATGATTTGAGTTTGGTAAACAATCTGCAGTTCACATTGTGCAGCAAGAAGGTTTTTGTGTGTTTGCCTATCGATTGCTTAGGAACATTCACAAAAGGATTAGTTAAATCAAAATTTACAAAATTATTTCTGGAAATTCACTGTGAGTAGTTGTTCTCCCTTCCTACTCATCCATCAACAGTGTAAATCCAGGGAATAGGTCAGGACTATGTTCTTGACCTTGATAAACCTTATTCAGTAAAGAATGGTGTAAGCGGAGTAAAGCTTAAAAACACAATCATATCAGCATTAATTTTTTCCCATAGTGTAATAATAGTTATATGACATTATCTTTTTCAAATGAGAACCTTCTCTTTGCTCTGTGCTGCTTCCTAGACTGTTAAAGAATAGTCTCTGATTTTTTCCTTCTCTAGATTCTGGGATCATAAGGTACATTTTCTCCTAAAAAAAACCCAGAATAAATATATTTTAAAAAAGTTTTGGAAGGAGTTTTACCTTCTAGAAATTATTTATTTTTCCTATCGTGTAATTCTGCATTGTAAACATAAACAATGCACAGATAAATAGTTTTCTTCCCTACATTTAATCTCTTGTGATATATAGTTTAATTAGAGGTGCATTGTTATTACACCACAGTATTAATCTCATATGTAGCATGGATTAGTTATGAAAAATTCATACTAAAAGCTGAAAATGCTTTTTTACTGTAAAACCCACCATCTTCATCCCAGGCACATTTATGTGACAGGGTTTTTTTTTGTCAGTAGGATGTAGAAATAGAACACAAATAAAATTTGTTCTACAAACTGAAGATGTTTAAAAAAGAATATTTAATTATAACTGCACCCAAAATTTGGTATCAGATATGCTGGCTTAAATCAGGAGAAATCAAACAGAAACTAATGACATTACTTCAGTTTGATTTCATTGTGACCTACAGAAAAATCTCAGCCCTCCAGAGAAAAGGATTGAGATTTCTCAGAAGGCTTGCTGAGGTTTTCTGTGAAAACCAAGAACCTTCTTGAAAGAAAAAAATCGGGGAGAGTCAGATAGATCACGGAAGTCAAAGTAACATTTGTTATAATTTTTACTGATGTTGTCGAGCTGGAACAGAGTTATTAATGGATGAGGATCCTATTACTGTGTGTAAGCTGGCATGTAGGTAGGTAGTCATGTCATAGGTAGATATGTCGTAGGGTCCTTCTTCCCCAGGCATCCAGATGAGTGAACTGCTGACAACCCAGTTTAGATGTAGCACTTATTCTGTGACATGTCCTTCTCAACAGTCTGGGACAAGGTGTCAGTCTAACAGACAAGTGTTGAAGTCAGGCTGATGTCTGAATTGATTCAAATCCTAGAACTTTTACTCTTCCTAGCTGGGAAGATTTTTCAGCTTCTTTCATATCCATCCTTGCTAATCAAATATGGTCATCCACCTGGATGACTCCTCTCCATGACCTGTCAGCTGAACGGTGGCTGGTCCCTTCTCACAGATGCTGGTGTTGATGATATACTACTTAAAACCATCCCAGCTCAAACACCAAGCAAAAGGGCTTTTGACTGGATGCAATCAGAAAATCTGTGATTAAGGGCAAGGCTCTGTTGCCTACACTTGGTTGTCTGTACAGTGGCTCTGGGATGGTATTCCACCTGCTGCCAGCCCAGAAGGCCACAGGTATCCCAGGAGTCTGGTGCCACCATGGCCAGCCCCATGAAGATGTTTGGGTAGCTCATTGGCCTGTGAGTGCTTTTGAAGTAGACCTTGATTCTGGTGTTTAGGTCTTGGATTTGAAATATTCCTGTCAATGAAGGGGTCAGATGCAGTCCCTCCAGACTTTGCTCCATTCATTTCCTGTTAAGACAGCAGAGATGATTGAGAAAGGTTCATAAGAAATGTTTCCAAGTCTTCCTACTTCTCCTTCAGATTTTGAATCTGTATCTCTTTTTATGCACACTTCTGGTCCTTGGTTGAGAAAGGCATGGTCTAGTTTGTCCTGAGGCAGAAATTGATGAAGACATATGAACTTCAAGAAATATCTAAAATAAATATAATTTACAACTCTATGTGTTTACTTATATTAGTTATGCAGAAGGCTTTAAATACCTTCAAAAGTTCACAGCAGTTTCTCCATTCTACTTTGGAGTATCCCAATTACTGTATGACAGTATAATCCCCCCGCCCCTGCCCCAAACTTCTCAGGCAGAAAAGTTGCTATCAATTTAATACCTTGACAATAAATAGAGAAGTCCTGTGTGACATACAATAGAAGATTTGTCATGAATCAAGCTATATACAATTGAGAAGAAAAAGTCTTTTTAAACTTCTATTAAATCATTTAAAATTAAATGTCTCTAATTTAGGGCAATTATGCAAATATTTCTTCAATGAATGAAGACCATGGTATGTTTAGCGTATTCTATTAATGAAAACTTCACTCAGTTTTTGTCTGGTATGATTGAGGCTGTCACTTAGAAATAGGAAGGCATTCAATAAATCTTGCATATTGGTACAGATTGCTAAGTGTATTCCAGTACCTGGGGAAGCTAGAAGTAAAAGAAGTGTGGAAAAGGGTATCTATTCAAATCTGCTTCTACCTAACAAAGAACAGCATTAACATAGGGGGTTTTTTTAAGTATCCTTTATTTTATGGAAAATTTTAATGTCTTAAAAAATGAGGGGCTAAGCAGATTATTGTGCATGTATGATTTTCATGTTTTCCCTTTAAGTGTCATCAATACACCTTGATCTATTTTGCTATATTTTTCCTGATCCGCTTATTTCTCATTCACTAGTTATTAGTTATGTCACTCCTGACATCTCCATTGCTGTTGTAATGGGATTTTTCTGGAGCCTTCTGTATACTTTGGCCTAATTAGAGAAAAAAAAATTCAGCACTTCTAATTGAGTAAACATGCCTCTTCATGTCCATGACTTGATATATTGCAAGAAAGTGTGCTGGTTATGTTATAATCAACATAAAAATGCAAAATCCCTGTCTCAGATGGCTTTAATTTGAATAAGCACTAGCTAGCTAAAAGGTCCACTGGAATGAAATAACACCAGAAATGTCTTCTAAGTTTGTTGCAATGCCTGCTATTTTCTATTAGAGTTCTTTGGGATATGGTCCTTTCTTGAAGTTAGAGAGCCACATCATTTTGTAAAGGTGCAGGGGAAATTACTGGTGAGAACAAAATTTACAGCAAGCATTTACATGGCAAAGGAACAAAAAGGAGACAATGTGGAATTTTCCTGCAATAAATGTAGATTCTGTTTGCTGGGCCAAATAATGATTATTTTTTTTATTTATTTTTTTTGAGGAGGAGGAAACAAGCTTCTCTTTTGTGCATTCCCTCTGTAAGCAGAAGGCACAAATTCCATAAAATTGCCTCTTATGCAGTGAAATACTGCCTTGGGTCTATGAACTTGGACCCCATCAAAAATCAAGCATTTCATTCTAGATACAAAAAAAAAGTATAGGAAGATGTAGATGAGAAATACAGGAAGATGGCTAGAAAGTTTAGAGAGAGGATACTTCAGAGAACAACCAAGAAGATCTATGATACAGCTTTTGTCCTATCTTAGAAGTACAGTCTCCTTTTTTTTTTTTTTTTTCTGTGTAGTNTCTGTGTAGTATCTCTATTCTTTAGAACTCAAAAACACAGAATAATGACAAGGTGCTTGTGTTCCCAACATAGAATGTGTCTGAGCTCTTTCCTAGTTGTACTTGTTTGTGGTTTTGAAGTAATGCACAGGAAAAACTGCAAATGAGTTTGAACTACAGTTGTCTCACAGTTGATCTTCAGTTGGCCTTACTGCCCTCTCCAATGGCCCGCAATGAAAAAAGCATGGTGTGAGCATCTGCTGGAAGCACAAGTACACTCTGGGCACCACGTCAGTTAAAAATCCCAAGTCTAGCTTAAGACTGTCACAAATTTAATCAGAAAATGGCATTCTGGAAGCACACTGAAGGAGAAAAAGTGATTTACAGTAATCAACACAATGAGTGTTTTAGAGAGAACAAACAGTTCCTTCAGATTTGAAAAGCACCTTCAATTCCCTTAAAGAACAATGAGATAGACTGGGAGAGCGTTCAGCAGAACAAACGCAGGAGAATAAGCCTTATGCATAAGAACGTGTTCACATGGACATAAAAAGTATTTTACTGACATATGAAGTGCAGCTGGGGTAGAACAGCAGGGAATGGAAGGGAGGAGGAAATTAATGCGTTTATTGATTTTTCTCCTTCATTTTATCTCACACTGAAAGATGGGGAGGTGACAGTGGAACTGGCTGGGTGGCTGCTGTGAAAGTTTGAGGGAATAGAGGTGATGCTTTGTATAACGTATTCTCTGCTGGTACCACGGCTCCTACAGCCTGGCCCAAACCCTTCAAATGTTGCAGTTGAATGCACAGAGTTTTTTTTTAACAGAAATGCTGAAATGCAGAATTGGTTTACCTCCATTTCCTCAGAAAAATTACATGTGGTCCCTCGTATTGTTCATGTGCTTCATTTCCTCTGTGACCAGAAGCGAAAAGTGGAATGATCCCTCTTACCTTTGACAAGAGCAGTTGCAGGTCCATGGCTTTGTTGATGCCAGATCACCTCTACTCTGGAGAAATAAAACTGTGTGTGAAAACAGCTGTAGCATCAGCTCCTCCATTTGTCTCCAAGTCTGGTTTCATTTTTCAAAAAAAGTCTTCACCTTCCCAACTGCCACTTAAAGGTTTCTGAAAGCCTCACAATCTGATTTTCCTGCTAGGTAATAATCTGTTGGGGCAGATGCGTATGGTGATACCATGAAGTGTAGCATGCATCCATGCTAGAGGATACATACAGTATGTACAGTACATCTAATATGGGAACATACTAGATATATGTCCCAGGAGAGCCTAGGAAAGACATCTCCCCCACCCCCATTAAAGATATCCAGGCTGTGTCTTTCAAAATTTGAGGAGCTTCATTAAGAGACAAAAGCTGACTGATAAAGTAGCTCAGATGTTTTAATTTAGCAATGTGGGGAATCACACATCTTGTGAGCTGAAACTCTTTCCAGCTTTTGTAGTCATATGTGCTCAGACTTCTATTAATTTAGATAGCTTTGTAATTTGTGAAAAATGTCTGCAAAATGGAAAAACAGCTGTGGCTCTACATAGAGGATTATAGGTAATAATTAATAGAGCTATTATTTAGGGCTGAGAGTACTCAACAGCTGAATAGATCCGAATCTGTAAAACATGAATTCAATTAATATCTTTGTCTTATGTTTTGGCCACATTCAAGTGGGTTGAGCAGAGCAAAAGGCATAGCAGATCTCTTTATTTTTCTAGTCAAAGCACTTATTTTACTGGCAGCTGCTCTAATTAAGGATGTCTGAGTAAATGCAGTTTTCATGCTTTGTTAAAAGAAAATGTTTTCTTCATGCTACATTTGAATTTGTCATGCCTGCATACAATGCTACAGATGGGCAAGTCCTTCGGCAACGACATCCAAGGCTTTCTGCCGTGATTCAGCTGTCCTGAGCTGTCAATACCCAGCTGTGGAGACACAAGATTTGGCTGCTGTCAGTGTAAAGGGGCAGGGGGGGGGTGGGGTGTGTCTCAGCACTTTTAGGGTTCTCTCTAAGGCAGGCATTGCCTTCCGGAGGAGAAGGATGTGGTCCAGCAGCTACAGCTCCTCCAGCTGCTCTCCATTAAGAGCCAAGGACAAGGAATGATAAGAAAGGAAAGTTCCTTTTGTAACTTTTTAGAATTGGGTTTTCATCTGGGTTTCCAAGGGAAACTGGAATTTTCCAAGGAATGTTTTTCCCATGTTTTGAGTGAGTTCTCAAACTAGAGATGGGGGACAGTAAAGGTGGATTTTACATGAGTTTTGAATGTTGACTGCATGGGGCATATTTGTGTTGTGCAGCTGTAGCTGACATCTAATACAGAAATTCTGGCTGAAATTTTTAGCCACTTCTGAGTTAGTAAAAAATCTGAAACCCTCTTTAGCTAAATCTCTATCAGGTGGAAATGCATAAATGAAACTGGAATTCTACTCGTTCACCCTAATATCTTAAGGACATTTCTTCAGATCTAAGATTGACATCTATTCCTCTGACAGTATATCATAACAGGTTGACTATGAATTTTCTTCTCTTTTTCCTCATCTTAGTTTTCAGGCTTGGTCTTAACCATTTTCATAGCATAAGCCTTGTCTGTAATTGTCTCAGCTCCAACACAGCTGAAATTTAATCCTTGTTTGCTTCCACAGCTGCAGTTTTCTTTCAGAACTAATTTTGTGCTTATGGACCACCATGGACTGCAATTTTCTTGCGATGTTTTATGTTGGTTTTTTTTTTTTTTCCTGCCTTTTTCATCAGCTTTTTTACTTCTGCTCATGTTCTTAACTCTACAATTAGGAACAAACCCAGATAAGGCTAGTGATAAACCTTGGTGATAAACCCGCAGCCTTCCAGTATCTGAAGGGAGCCTACAGGAGAGCTGGAGAGGGACTCTTGGTCAGGAAGCATAGTGATAGAACAAGGGGTAATGGTTTTAAATTGGAAGAGGGGAGATTTAGATTAGATATCAAGAAAAAATTCTTTCCTGTGAGGGTGGTGAGGCACTGGAACAGGTTGCTCAGAGAAGCTGTGGATGCCCCATCCCTGGAGGTGTTCAAGGCCAGGCTGGATGGGGCTTGGAGCAACCTGGTCTAGTGGGAGGTGTCCCTGCTCATGGCAGGGGGGTTGGAACTTGCTGATCTTTAGGGTCCCTTCCAACTCTAACCATTCTGAAGTCCAGATGGTAAAGGACATCTTAAAACTGGTAAGAAGATGGCTATAAGCACCAGAGTCAACTAAATGTTTAAGTTCTTCATTTCCCACTTCAATACTCTGGGGATCTAATAGCCCAATTGAATTCTCATGGGACCTTGGGATTTGTTGCACATTGATTAAAGATTGATTTTTTCTGTTTTTCATCTGTAACAGCGTTTGGATTTACGAGGAGTACAACTCACATACCAGCTCCATGTAATAAACAGAGCACTAGATGTCACATACCTCTTGAAGCTCACTGCCCTTAAGCATTTCTGCTTAGCTGGCTCAGCATGGGATTTATGTGCCATTTTCTGAAGAATCAATTGTCAGTACTAAGAGGAGGAGGATACTGAAGCACAATGATTCTGGGATTGAGAGGCAGTGAAATATAAGTATTCAGCACTTATGTCAACACTTCCAGTTTGTTTGTTTTTTGGTTGGTTGGTTTTGGTTATGGTTTTGGGTGTTGGGTTTTTTTCTTCTTTTCCTCAATTAATACTTGGTTTGCTAGCTTACAAGTCAGATTCTTTCTGCCAGATCATCCTGAACGCAGCAGACATATAGTCAAATGTGTCTCATGGCACTTAACTCTCCCTTTAAGGCATCTCTCCAATGAGGTACAGTCTTTTTAAATACAGCTGCAGAAAATACAGAACTTTACAGAAATGTTGGGGTTTGGTGGACAAAAAAAAGGTCCTTATTTTATTTGAATAAAATGTGCTTGCATTGAGGAGGATGGATTAAGACAAAATGTCTCGGTGATTAAACTGTACTTGTAGTTTCTAGGAGATATACAAACCAGGGCTGCTGGTATGCTCAGTTAGAGAGAGTTAGAAAGGGTCATGACTGTTTAAAAAAATGTAAAGAAGTCATAAAAACTGAAATGTTGGAGTACACATAATTATTCCTAGTTTTGATAAATTCTAGAAATCTCATCTCTTAGATAACAGAGAAAAGGACTTTACATATATAATCATTCACATAATAGTTAGTTTGCAACCAGAAGTTTTCCACACAGTAAAATCTTAGAGGTATGTTTTTGATTATTATCATTAATAGACTAATCCAAGTGGATGAAATCTTCCTTTCTGAGACTTGGATGTGTTTCCGCATCAAAGGCTTTTGTTTAATTATGATGTAACACAGATCCCTCAACAAAACTTTCACCTTTTTAAAACAATGTGTCATTTAATTTTCCTTTTATCTGAGGTGAAATTTTGCCAGGATCAATCTAATATGCACTGTGAATTTTCAGGCATATCTCTAATCTCAATAATAGGTTTAAACAGAATTATTATGAGTGATGTGTGGAAATAAAGTAGAAGCATAAGGAATTATCATGGGACAATATTTCATTTGGGTAAAGATCACTGTCCTCAATGCATTGGCTTGATAAGTCTCATACAACATATATTCTAAAGAGTGATAAAATCAACTCACATTTCTGATGAAGAAAAGGCAGAGCATGACACATATAAATATGTACTTTCCATGCCTGTCACTTATACCAAGTGTGTTAAAAAACTCACGGTATTACAGCTTCTTGTCCCCTTGGTAGACAAAGAAACAGTGCTCAAGGTCAGCCAGAGTTTCAGAAGTGCTCAACTTTCTTTGCCTACAAAAGCTTCACTTCACCTTATAGATCTGAAAAACAAGACAAAAGAAAGCAGATTAATTTAAAACACAGTTAAGGGAAAATCTACTCATTTCTGTGGTGCTCACTCCTCCATATTTCTCTGCTGTGCCATCTGCTGACTTGAGATCTCTAGGTGAGGGTTTTCTCAGTGATGTTTGTCATTTAAAAATATTGCCTCTGCTAATTTCAATTTAACATTGTGATGGTAAAAACCCCTTCCTGATAACTGGAAGTTATCAGCAATGAAATTGTTGTTACATATGTCAGGAGTCAAAGCACTCATCTGGGACAGGGCATCTTAGCTAACTTAAGCTAAGTTTTACAGTGGTACCTGTCCCAGTCTTTTATATATATATTTTTTTTAATTTTATTTTATTTTCTATTATTTGGTTTGGTAAGTGGCAGAAATTCTTCAGACATCCTCAGGCTTTACAACTTTATTTCACTTTATTCTGTGTGATTTTGTCTGCAGTTACAGAGCAGTTTGCCGAAATATTCTTGTAGACTTTTCCTAAACATTTATCATTCTGAATAACTCATAGCACAACAGATTAATACCCTTCAATTCAAAACTGATACTTAAGGAGGAGAATCACAAAAGTGCTGTTTACCCTGTACTGGGATTGAAAGACAGTAACAGAATTGCTTTGAAATTAACTTTTGGTCAACATTTTATGAACTTTTCATGATAAAAGCAGTGTTTTTTATTGCATTGTCCAGATTCCAAGTGTCCATAATCATTGTTCTCAAATAGTACTTTTTTTTGCAGTTACTGCTTTACTTGCTTCCTTCTCCTCTACATTTTTATAGCACCAAACAAATGGATCATAATTATACTCAAGAAATTTATTTGTGTAAGAAAAGACTGATACAGTGCAAAACACAGAGGAAAAACAAAATACAAAGCAAAGGCACTTTTATGACATTTAAAATTCTTTTTAGGAGCATAACTAACATGTCCTGTGTCAGTTTACTGTACAGATGTGTTAACTGAGATGCATTTGTTCTAAGTGGTGAGCAGTCACGGTTTTTATTTGTTGTGTTGAAAGGGACCATTTATTGAGTAGGCAGTTGAACATCTCTTAAAGTTAGAATGGAATATATAATATTAAAACTGTAGAAACTCATAACAGTTATTAATCTAATAACAAAGCAAGAAAGTAATACTGTACTGTGCTCAAAGTGTACACATCTCTGTGTGGATGAAGAGTGCACATACAATTAAATAAACATTATAGACAGTTCTGAATAATTGATTTTAAGCAGTCACTCAGGTCCTGTGCCAGTGGTCATATGACAGCTGTATACATATATTACCACCATAGTTATTATATTGGTTTCTAGATTCAGGGTGGTTTTTTTGGTTGGAGCTGTGTGCACAAATTATGACTGCAACGAGAGCAGGCTACAGTGTAGGGGTTTACATCACCTGTTTTGTTGGCTAGGAACTGAAAACTGAAATATATTGGTGATGTCAAACTGTGATGAAGCTAACCCCTCTTCCATAGGACAGGCTTTCAGCAATGTTCTCTGTGAAATGCAATCTCAGTGCAGGAGCTTACACCATGTGAAAGAAATTTCCAACATGTCCTATTGGTCCATCCTGTTCATAATGGTGGATTATGGCAACATCCCTCCCCATTCATTCCTGATTGTCCTACTGTGATGGGCCTTGTCATGTAAAATATTGGTGCCTTGCTCTTTGTGGCACATCATGGTGAAGGCACGGCCATTAATAAAACACCTAGTTTGTTGTGAAGACTTTAGGTAAAGCTGTATAGCCCCTGAGAGCAGAAGTATGAATTTGGTGGTGCTATGAAAAAGAAGGGGGTTGTTTATTCATTTGAAAAGAAATGATTTCTGCATTATGATCTGTATTTTGCAAGTGGTTTCCTACTCAAATGATCTATCCAGATTTCTTTAACTTTTGATTATCTGTCAATTAACTGATTCCTGTTTGTGGTAGACCAAACTCCAAAGACAGAAAGCTATGAATCTCTTGTGTTTGCTTTTCTCTCTCCAAAAAGAACATTTCAGAGAATGTATAGCATCTGTGGACCAGATTCACACTTCTGCCCTGATCTCCAGTCACTCTTCTTGATGAATAAAAGGTACTGGCACATTAACAAAACCATCAAAAGGAGTGACATTGTGCTTTACAGTGCCAGGTCTGTGATGTGTCAATGATACCCAGGAGTAATTAAAAAGCAGAAGAGAGTGAGTGAGTATCTGTTGTGCTTAGATTTAGTCTTACCTAGTTACATAACTTTAATGAATTTCAGCTTGATTTTCCTCCAGATGCTCAAGAAGTAAGCAGGTCTAGTCCTCGGCAACAAAGGAGGAGGCTTGTGAGCAAAGCTGGCTCAAAGTTTAACAAAAGTTGGATCCAGTCACTCCAGCAACAAGAAGAAAATCAGATCTCTTCACCGTACAAGCTTCCTCCTTCTTGGATGAAGGAAGCTGGAGATCCCTATACCTCCTGCAGGGCTACCAGGCCATTACAGAGGCAACCTGACGTGGAGTTTGCCCCCATCCACCATCCCATATCCTGCTACTGAGCCTTATCAGCAGCTGTGCTGCATGAAAAAAGGATGTCGTGTGCAGGTATGGAAGGTCACTGCCTCTGGTAGCCCTGCTCCTCCTTCTTTCTCCCTTGGAAAATCCTTCACACATTTGTTCTGTGCAATTTAGAACAACGTTAAATAAGGCTGATCTTTTCATACTATAAAATATTAAGAACAGCCACACATATCCTGAAAATGAATCAATTCTTTTTACTTTAATTTAGTACTTCCTGGCTAAAAAAATGCCTCTGTCTATATTAATTTATTTGAGGCAGACTTTAGGAGATATATAAAGCACAGCTACCATAGACCTCTGTGATTAACTGTGGGCTAGCTATATATTAGTTTCCCAACACTGTTCCCTTGCTGCGCAATAACTTACAAGTTCAGGCTTAATAATATGGTCTCTAAAATAAGCTCTTGCGTGTGTCAGGAATGCCTGAGCAATAACTGTAGTGCTCTTGGTGTGATGCAGAGTTATAATGACAGCCAATTTTCAGACATTCCTCAAAGTTAAAATGACTCTGATCTCTAACAGTCTGTCTGTTAGACAGTTGCTAGTTCCTGGAAAGACAAAATGATGTCACTACACCATCTCTCTTCTGTGCTGGCCTTTGTGGCTGCACTGGAGATGCAAATTGGGCAAAAATCCCGATATTTCTGATGTCCAGATACTTCTTTAATGTGGCAATGTCTTCCAGTTGGGCTTGAACTGCTTTGATATGCATCTTAAATCATCTCTAGGCTGGACAAGAGCCCAAAAGAATGGCAGTGGAAGTGTTGCTGTCATGTAGAAGTCAGAAGCAAACAGAGGTATCTTTAGGTGCTGTCCTACTGAAGCTTACAGGCTACCTCCACCCACAGCACAAAATCTTCATTACCAAAATAGGCTTCCTTAAAGTGAAATTATCTGCCAGAATAATTTCTGTGCAAAGTTTAAACAATGTCAAGTGTTGGTAAAAGAGCCATAAAATCCTGTCACTGACCCTGTGGTGGATCCACCTGGAGGCCAGGTGGTTACAGAGAAGGTGGTACCACAATGAGCTGAAGTGATGCCTCAAGCATCATGTGTTCATCATGTGCTGGAAAGGAAGGCTTCAGAGAAGCAACAGTCAATAAAAACCACCTGGTACGACATTCATAAAAGGAATCCCCAGAATGCTTAAGGGCAGAATTTGTATGAAGAAGCTGTCTGGTGAGATCAGGTAAATATTTGCAGAATAACACCAAATATTTCAAGAACTGCATTAACGGCTCAAAGACTTAAATGTTTTTCAGCCTTCATGTGTGCTACTGAGCTTTACTGGAGCTAACAGACCTAAAGCATTGTTTCAGAAGCCTGAGCAATGAGGTCCCTTCCACAAATGACCTACAGATAAGTGAAAAGCTTTGTTAACAGTCCTAGATGTGATGTCTCTTTACTTTTAAAACATAAAAAGATTCGTACCAAAGTTCCCCTTTCAATTTCCCCCCTGAAACATTAGGAGGAACAGTAGTACCCAGGGGGCAAGATAAAGACAGCTGTGCTGACATTTAAGCTGGCAAAACACTACAGTGGGAATGCACTGCCCTGGAGAAATTTATGAAATACGCATATCCAGATTAAGTATATCCTTTTTATTGTCTCTGAAGCCATTTGAAATGTTTAACTGCTTACTATTAAATGAATGCGCTTGCCTTTGGGGAAGGCTTCACATGGAACCACAGAGCCAGCAAAGAAAGAATTCAAAATAAAACTCAAGAAAATTATTAATATTTAGTCAATATGAATATTAATTTATTTTAATTTTCCTAATCAGTCACAGTAATAACAGATGCATTGTGCTGTTTGTACTCGCCAGAAACACTATGCATATTGTGAAGGTTTTTTTACTAGTTATTTTGTACATCTGAAATTGAACTGTGCTACCCAGGGGCTGTCCATCCATTCTAAGAGCAGGCACTCAAGTAAATGTGTTGAATATTGTTTTACAAATGCCGGTGATGTGACATGTATGAGGTGATAAAAGCCCAAACTGCTTTTATTGCAGGAAAATGTTGATAAATGACAACTGGTAGGCTGGCATTCACAGGAGAGTGAAAATTAGGGGTGATAAAGAGCTATTGGGGTGCCACTGAGCTACAGCCTGGCAGGACAAGTTGGAAGAAACTAGAAATGTAAGAAAAGTTGTTTACTTGGTTGAATTTTGATTAGCCAATAGAGTAGGATGCTCTAACCTTTCCCGGGCAGTGTTCACCTTTGGGTCACAGAATGGGAGCATGTGGAATGATTGTGCTGGAAGGAATCCAATTTGCTGTGATTGCAATTACTTCAGAAACAAGCAGACTCCTGTAAATAAATACTGTGACATTGCTGGCCATTCATTAACGGAATTCTGGAAGGCATTCAAAGTTGGTCAAATCAATCAGAATAGACCACTTGCTCTAGCACCTCCACAAGGTTTGGGTGGATCCTAATCAGTGCTTGGAACATCAGCCTTTGACTGTTGTTTCCTTTTTCCCCCACCTGTGATTTTATTTTATTTTTTCTCTGGTTTGGTTGTTTTTCTCTTCACCTTGCATCTCCAAGGCATCTGAATTAACTGCTTTTCACCCAGCCACCCAACAGAAATTTACCATTTTATCCCTGTAAGTAGAGGCAATTAAAATAGGTATTTTCCACTGGGAGAGCTCCTGCTGGTTTAAACCCACCACTCGGCCTGTGGGTCTCCAGCAGGAAGAATACAAAAGAGAATGGGCACTACAGAGAGAAAGATGCTTTTTCCACATTTCTTTTTTTCTCTTTTTCTTTGTGAGCACTGAGCTTATGCCATCTTCTTGGAAGCAAGAGAGCACTCCAATGAGAGCTCCAGACTGGATTTTTTTCAACCAGTGCTCTGCAGGATGTTGGACACTGATGGAGTACTTTCAAGAGGTCTGGAAAAGTGCCTTAAATGACATGATCAATTTCAAACGTCGCTGCCAGTGCATCCACACCTCCTCTGGAAAGTTCTGAGTCAGCTTTGCTAGTGTAAAAGAGTTGCACACAGCAGGGCTTCCATCCTTGACTCCATCTAGTACCATTCAAGGGTGAGATAAGCTCTTAAGTGAAAGTCTTACCATTTAACCTTTGAAGATGCAGTGGCAAGTCTAGCTGATCTTCTTTCTGAGCAGATTCCCCAAAACTCAACGACTGTCTATTCATCATTTGGCCTATGTGGAAGATGGCCTTGGCCAAGGGTGACTATGGCATAGACAAGACCCTGCAATGCTTGGGCAGAAAAATGTGTTATTTGCAAAGTTTGTTGTGGAACCACTTTTAAGCATCCTTGCATGAGTTGTAGGTGGGATTGTGTTTCCTTGAATCAATCTGCTTTTAATGATTCAAAATACATCTTTTCTACTGAATATGGGAAATATTCCCATCATAAAGAAGCCAAGGAAAGGGAACCATGCCTTCTTTGTGCTTTCTCTCTCTCTCACAAGTCTTTCAAAAGCTTCTTCATCCAGGTGAGATGCCTTTGTCTCCTGATCAAATGCCCAGGAGGTCTCTGTTCTGGCCTTGCTGAGACTCAGCAGTGAATATATCTAGCTGAGAAGAAATCTCATCAGTCTAAAGGAAAATACTGCCACCTACAATAGCAGTGGGGAACAAGTAAGGTAAATACTGCCTGCACCTGAATCTCAATTTTCTGAATGGAGGTTATCATATGTTATTTCATCTGATTTTGCTGTATGTATTCACCTGTTCAGAAAAATCTGTTCAACTCACATGCATTTAAGACAAAGGTTTTTACCTTTTTTTCTATTGCTTCAAGAGTAGAAATGCAGTCCAGGTGCACTGTTTTAATTTCTGTGATGATGTTGCCTATTCTTAAAGAAGCCCAAACAGAGAGAAACAGAATGATCATTTAATTTACATGCATTTTCACATGAGTGTTTTTTTAAAACATATTAAAATTAAATGTTATTGTCCGGTCTTCCTTTAGGTGGCTAATTCTTTAAATCTTGTGCAATGCTATCAATAATGTATTTAACTTCTTGGATAAGATCATGTTCAGTAAAATTAAAAATTCAGAATTGTCTATTTGAGAATTGAGATTTTACAGCTGGCTTTTTGGCAGAAAGGGACTAGGGTTTTTTGCAAGTAACAGCTCAACAATATAATCTTCATAAAATTAAGGAATTTCATAACTGTTCATTTGCTCAAGCTACTTCTAATACACTAGAACTTTATCTACATGGCCAAAACAGATGTGCTAACGAATAGATTGCAATATATCCGAAAATGGCAAACCATATTTGGTCTCCAAAGGTTGTTGGATAGATACATATCAAAAGAAATACAAAGCAGGGGACCATTTCCTTGGGAACAGATGATGTTTCATATTGTCCTTTTTTCACCTGCCAGAGACAGAGCTGGAAGTTTCCTGGTGGTGACGTGGTTGAAGGCCTTTGGAATTCTTCTATCAGAAGCCTGGGTGGTGCCAGGAGAGGGGAAAGGGAGATGAGAGGTGGCGAGTTATGCCCAGTCCTTACCCAGTACAAAACCTTCAGGGTTTATGTTTCTGTGATACAGGTGCTGACCTGTGAAACAGTTCAGAAAACGTCATTGAAAACCAGGGAGTAATTACTATTTGGCTTACTCACCACATTGTCCGGCAGATGTGGGATGAAGAGAATGTTTAACTGGGAAAGGGTGACTTTAAAATTTTTCCTGTGCACTTGCCTTCCTCCCCTTGGGAACTCTCCGTTTCGAATTCTTGCTCAATGCAGAGATCTGGAGTCTATGTTTACCCCTGATTTGATGTGGTTATCAAGGCAAACCTGGGCCCGTAAGACTGGAGATTCTCTCAGTTTTATGCTTGTGTGAAGTCCAAAGGGACTCACAGCGAAGTTCAACAGCAGATGGATCTGCTTCCCTGGATTTTTTGTTTGTTGGATTTAACCACTATGTTCTCTTTTTTTCCTTTTTCTTCCTGCCACTCAGGCTCACTTGCTGATCCTTACCCCATTTCACTACCAGTCCCGTGATTTAGTCAACATGAAGTGACCACTGGCTTCACGCAGAGCTGGGCTGGCCTCAGTGGCGCTTGACTGTAGCTGATTATTTGTGCTTGGCAGGTGATCAATATCTTTGATCACATGCTCCTTGTGGCAGGAATGTTCACCTTGGACTTTGTTATGCTCTCTTTTGTGAGTGGAATGCCCCTGAAACCAAGCTGGCATGGGGTGCACACAAACTGGAGCCCACCTCCCAGGGCACCCAGCCCACAACAAAGAGAAACGCACTGGGTGCGTTGCCCCACCAGCAAGCCAGTCCAGGAGCAGACCCTTGGGTAAGTGGTGAGAATCAAGGCCAGAGCACCTCCTTGACAGGCTCCATCTGCAAGCACCATTGCCTCCAAAGTTCTGCAGGGCCTCGTAACACAGCTCCTGGCTGCAGCCCAGATGTGGCAATCACCAAAGCCTTGATGGGCTTTGGCTGCTCCTGAGCCCCTGGGTCAGCTGAAGCCATCAGAAAACGTTTGGGTAACTGTGAAGTCTTCTAGAAATGGATATGTATTTAGGAAAGAATGCTAAACTTTTCAGATATGCATTTTATCTAGCTCTAGCAAGAAGTCAGTTTGGGAATAATCTTTTGCTTTCTTTTGTTTAAGTTTTTTCCCAAGTACTAACAGAGGTAGTTAAATCAGGAATTATTTTCAAATGTGAATCACTACTCAGTACATGGTTTGCAGTTAGAAATAAGCTTTTAATCATACTCCCATGAAAAAACTGCTATTCAGAAAATTCAAGTAATTCTTTTTTCTTGTATAAAATTTAACTCTTAACCCAAACTAAAGATGATGGAACAGCATGCACATGTGCACACACATGCAAAACACTGACTTTCCTGTGCTAGATTTAATCTCCTATTCCTGAAAAACTGAATTTGTGGAGAAATAGTCTTTGAGATTGTATATATAAGCTATTCAGTCAGTCATTTCATTCAGTCAAAATAAGATCTTTTTGTTAATTAGTCCTGCAGAATATCATAATTAAGAGTTAAGAAACTTATGAACTTATAAAAAAGGGAAAATGCTTTCACATTTCACTTTCTACATTACTAAAACATATAGAATATGTATTTGGAAAGCATTCTCCATTTTACCAGGCTTTTCATTTTACACCTGGTCCAGATTAATATGGACCAGAGGATGAGCATAGGCTCATTGGGCCACCTGCATTACCTGTAATCCCTGCTCCCTGTGGACACTGCTGTATAGGGCATGTCGTAGCTCAGGCTGCCTATAGATCCTATACAGCCTTCCTGTGACCTGATAGCAAGGAATGGGCTCAACATTTGTCAGTAAGCCGCTAGCAGACATTGGGTAAGATAACATAGGAGAAAACTTTATGCAGCTCATCAAGAGGAAGGCTAATGAGCTCAGGCATTGCCATGTCCCATGCTCTGGGGCTTGCCTCAGCAGCAGCATGAGGACCTCAAGGAGTAAACGATGGAGGAAGTGACCAAACTTTTACAACTGAATGCCCATTATCTCAGTCATCCAGTAATGCTATCTAGTACTAACCAAAGATAATATCAATACAGATTAAAATGATGTTGTTGGAAGAAAATATCAAGAGATTGAAAAGACATTGAAGTGAACTTGCTGAAAAATTTCAACAAGTATTTCAGGAAACTAACACAAAGTTTATTGAGTTTTAGTTCCCAGAATAAGAGGCAAATCCACCTGCAAATCCATTGAGTTTATAATCATAAAATTCAGCCTATTTGGAAAGACAGATGATTTTTAAACAGTCATATATACCAGATATTCTAATGCTGTAATGAATACTGTTACAATTCTCTGAATCTGTTTTTAAACTTCCTTTTTTGTCAGAGAATACTTTAGCCCTTAGACTAAATAGCCACGATAAATTAATAACACACCAGAATTGTAGCACCAAAGCAAAATCCATGAGAAGTTTTCTGTTAAAAGGAAAACAAATTCTCAACAATTGCAGTCTGGAACATCTCAGCCTTAAAAGTGTTAAACTTCTGTTATTAGGAAGCACATTAATAGTAAAAAGGATGCGCCACTATTACGTGGAAGGCCATGTTCTGATTACTCACACGCCTTTACTGAACCTCTTTTTACGTCAGCACTGGTTTTACACTTTGTCAGTTGGCTCCTTTCACTTTTTGTATTAGCCTTTATTCATTATGCAAGCTGATGTTAACTAATAGCTCGTGGTTTAGCGATTATTTATGCTTTGGTGTACTTCTGTGTCCATTTAAAAAAAAAAAAAGGGTGAACTGGAAAAACTTAATAATCTTTTATTTAAATTTCTCATGTTGAAGAAGTTATGCAGGAGAGAAAGAGGAATGGAAACAAAGAGAAGAAATGCTACTTTGAAAGTCCATATTTTGAGTGGCCTGATGAAGCTGCTTGCTTGTACTCTGCCAACACTAAGCTATTGAGCTGTGCTAGTCTTCATGTACAGTTTTAGTCTAAAGACATGTTTATTCTTCTGTTTAAATCCTAGAGGACTTAAAGGTTATTTTTCATGACAAAGGAGCATATGAGGCACTAAGTGGCTGCATGAGCATGCAGGTAAATATATTCTTTCTCATGTGAGGTTCACTTAAATAAGCATTCAAAGTGCTGGACATTTGGCAATGAGGAAGGGAAGATGCAGCACAATGTTATTTTTTTCATTTTAGTATTGAAATGCTGAACTTACTTTTTTATTTTTGATATGTTCCTATGGGTTTACAGAGTTACACCTTTTCTGTAAAAATATAATGTCTGGACATGATAGAGTTCACCACAACTATCCTAAGGCTGGAGTCTATAATGGGGACAAAACTCATCTTTACTGGGTAAAGATGATTTAATTTAGAATATCCATCTAAACTTGCATGTATTCTAAGGTTCACTCTGATTTTCTCCTACATGGAAGTTGACTATGCCTGTCTCCTTCTTCTAAGGAGATAAAAAAAAAAATAAAATCCTGTGATTAGGAGTCTTCCTGTCCCAGACAAAATGGACAAAATGCATTTCCCAACCATGCATGAGATCTTTTACAGCGTGTAACTTCAGTAATAAGCACAGGGTTCCTGATGTCTGTCAGATCTGTTCAGCACAAAGAGAGAGAATGGCAATGAAAGTTTGTTATAACTTTTGACAAAAGCAGAAGCCTCTGTAATTGGTATTTTCTGACAAGAAAGACCCCTGTGAGGGTAGAGGGAAAACACTGAATTGATGTGGTGAAAAGATCTCTGTTGGTACAACCACTTGGTGAAATGTTTTCCAAATGACTGAGCATCTACACTCATTCCTATTTTGAGAAGTTTTATGATGCTGCCTTTCATGGATAACAAAATTTCTCAGTGGCTCCAGCAACATCATCCTATTTATTTTCCAGGTGCAGACCTGAATTTCCCAGATCTGTTCTCATGATGGCCAAAGGCTGCACTGTTGAGTTTTCCTAGGGAAGCCTGCCCACAGTAATGATGATTACCAGAGCAGTGTGTGCCTAATAATTCATCAGTAATGAGACTGATCCTTTAAAAGACTAGGAAGAAAACTTGCACTGAGCTTTAGGTTGCTAGCTTCTCTCTGGCTCAATATCAATATGGGACTTTTAATGTCAGACTGCAAATCTCTACAGCTGACTAGGGGGCCAGAGATTTTCTCCTGAAAACTCCAGTAACGCTATCTTTCTATACTTTCCTTCTTCTCTTCAAATGCTCAAAAAGACCTTCTGCATTCAAGTACAAGCCAGTCACAATTTGAGCTGTATGTCAGAAAGTTTCAGTACTCAGTCTTATATATTCAATATTCTTATATATATAGTCTCATACATATTCTTATATGTTCTGTACTCAGTCTGTTGGATATATAATATCTCTTGATAAGAAAGTCCAAGGAGGAAAGTCTTCACTGACTTCATTGATCATTCTCTTTCATTGCATTCAGGGTGAATTTATCTTCCAAAAATTACTTGCCTGATCCAGCTTCTCTTAAGAGTCAAAACTACCAGAGGAAGAGCTGGTGTGGTCCTGAAGTCTGTGATCTCCGTGAGTGGTTGGGAGTATTTAAGATGCTTTTGCCTCTGCAGTCCATCCATATGGTGTTTACTTGTGCCCTGGCTGTTTGTCCAGGACTTGAGCATTCTGACAGCTGGGACTGTGAGGTACTCAGGAAAACAGGGGGGCATTTCGTGAAGTTATAGAGGGGCAAATTACTGCTACTGGAAAGAGACTATGGCTGAATGTGTCTGCACTTCAGATTTTTAAAGAAGCTTTTTTTTTATTTTACTTCTGGAAGAAGCAAACTTTGATTTTAATAAGTTTCTGCAGTAATATTAAACACTGCCCATCTATTACAGTGCTACCTCTTATTGTAGTATTCATATCTCATCATGGCACACAACTTTCTCTTCCTCCCATATAATTACATAACCTTTCTCAATAGTACTGGTAAATTTTTATAAACCCTGAAGGCAATGTTAGAAACCGACTAAACTTGACTAGGGTGAGATAGAATTGCTAGGCAATATTTTACACTGCCAGGAAAAGAAGCCCTAGAGGGAAAAATATAGAGTTGAGACAGAAATGTGACCTATAAGGAGAGGCTTTTATCAGCATCTTGGGGAAGTATTAGAAATTAAAAAAAAAAAAGTCCCTCCCTAAAAGTCTTTCGTACATCTTGACCATTACTGCACTCAGAAGTTTAACTCTTCCAGAATACCACAAAGCTTTTTATAAGGTGAATAGATCTAACGATGTTACCCTTCTGCTGATTTCCCTCTTCAGCACATACGAACAGATGTCAGGCTAATCTCATGAGTCTTTGCCTTGCGTGGCATCTTGCTAATGTGGAAGACCTCACTGTGGAGAGCCCCAGTGTACCAGGAGGCCAGTGTTGGAGGAAAATTGTAGCAATGCAGAGACCATCTTCTCCCTCTGCACCTGAAGGGGCTGAACTCTCACAAAAACATGCTCAGGGTATGAGAGTTTCAGATTAAGTCATGCTGTACAAAGTGTTTATCTGGGCAGGAGAGTGGCAAGGATGTTATGATGCCCTCTTAGGTAAGAAGAGCTTTTTCTTTTTAATTGACATTATGTATTAGCTACTCCCTTCAAGGAAAGGATTCTTAGTTGGACTTTAATTCTAGGTAGGTGTCTAACACAAACAACTTGTCTGGCTTGAGATCTGGATTACATGATTATGCTGCAGAGTACTTCCTTGCAGCCTTTCAGTGGAGAATTTGTGAACCACCGTGGGAGCAAATGCTGTAAAAAAAAGGCTTAAAGGGAATTATCTGCTCCCAGGCCCAGGATGAAGGGCTGATAAGGATGGGCAATGTTTGAAAAAAGAGCAGATGGTCAAAAATCACCTTTTACAGAGCTCTTCTTACCGCTGGCCACGTGTCAAAAGAATGAGAAGCTTGATTAAAATGTGCCATGAGAAATAGTCTCAGTCATTCTAAATACCACTTTCTACTCTCTGGGCATTTGAAAGCAAATTATATTTACAGCCATTTTATGCAGATAAATGTCTTTATGCTATCAGTGCCACTTGAATTAGCCTTAGTGAAGATTTAGATCTTTCTCCTTTTCCCAAGTGGCATGTTTTGTGATGAGGAAGAAGAAGAAAGGCACAAACATATTTATAAAAGAGGAAAAAGCCATGCAAAAGTCCTGATCTCTTCCCTCAGACTTCCTTGTTATATTATGGTGTCCTAAAGGTTAGAATAAATAATCTCTTTCACCTAACAGGAAAATTATTATAATCCTCAAAACCTAAGATTAGAGAACTGCAGCAGTTACATTTTTACCATAGCTAGAAAAATGAAAGCATCAATTTCTGTGGCAATGTGCTGCTGGAATCAAGTTCATGTCTGTGAAGTGAAAGAGATCACAGAACAATGCATTTATCATTAGAAGTGTTGGTAATGGGCATTTCTCAATCTTTGAAATGCTTTAATTATATTACCGTGTAGCATTCTCAGAATTAGAAACACAACATTTAAAAGCAGTCTTCTACCCAGCTTCCAGTTTTACACAGCAATCATAAATTCAAACCATGGTTTACAACTGTGATGACTATGACACTTAAAAAATATTTATACACAGAGAATTTGAAGATCCTCACTTGCCCAATACTCTCTGATGACTCAATGTAAATCCTTTACACATACACACACACTGAAAAACAAAAATATCCCCAAACCAAAAAAGTTTGATCCATCACTATCTATGTGATCACATGCTTTTCTCAGCCTGCTGTTTGAGTCATTCTTGCCTGTATGAACTCTCAAGATGTTAAGTTCTCAAGAACAGATACTGGTAACCCAGGGAGCAAACTTGGTCTTGGAGAAGGTTATAAAACTGTACTCCAAAATCATATTTGTTTGTCCCCTTAATCTGAGAGAACACTTGGCTATTATGAATCATTAGAGTGACTTGAATGATGAGTCACCAGAACATGATGACAGAAGAGTTACATTTCAAAGAAAGCACAAATGTTAAGCTCTTACAAATTTTAACGAAATAAAAGTATGGTCAGAACGATACATATTATACCGTGGGCAGTTATACCCCTGGGGTCCCATTTACGATCAGACTCTGCTGTTGTTTGCATTGAATTTTCATACAGTTAATGAAACTACTTGCAGAGTTGCTCTCTAATAGAGTTTCTAAAGCAGGTGGTATATTTTTTTTAATATATTGCCCCGAGGCCATGATCAGTGTTATCTTTAATTATTGTATGGTGCTTGGAGACACTGTTGTGATAAAATCCTAAGTATTGCAGTAGTTAATAATAGTTCAAGTGGGAGTTCGCTGCTGCTTGTTTCCTTAATTTCGTATCTGACTTTCTCAGGTGGAAAGCAGGTGGCAGTATTGAGGTATTCAGTTCCTAAACATGCAAGCTAGGGAGATGAACCGAAAGAACGTGACCAAAACACTCTTGTGGGATGAATGAGGGGTTTGCACCCAGTATTTGTTATGAGCCCTTGAACTTTATGAAATTGGAAGATCAAATTCTCCATTTCATGGGACCACGTCCCTACCCTGGCTTTTAAATGCAGATCCATCCCCAATACGGTCAGAGGTACTTCTCCCACCCATTTAAGTTCCGGCCAGAAGCTTTATCAGAGCTCCATAAGCCCCAAAGCTGCATCTTCAGATAAAAGAAAACATGAAATCACAATATCCTGGTTTCTCTAATACATTGGTCAATGTACAATAGCATTGAAGACTTTAGTGACCGGAGCTTTGGTAGAATCAAACCAAAAGGAGGTCCAGTACTACTTCTGCTAATCTGCTTCTTGATGGAAAAGGAAAAATGTCAGTGTGGGTGTGAGACTGACAGGATTAGGACTGAAAAGGTTAGGTTTAAGGTGAAGTTTGAGATATAATCACTGCTTTCTGCTGAAGAAGCAGACTCACCACTAAGGGATGCACTAAGATCTAAGACCTGTCAAAGCCCAGACTGGTTCAGGAGATGTTTTAGTGCCTGCGATGTGCACAGCAGTAGCCCAATGTCCTGTCCACATCAGCAGATGCCTGCAGATGCCTCTGAAGAAAGTGGGCTGTGAGAAAAACTGCTGAAAAAGCGATGGGCCTAGTTCTTGGGTACATTTCCATCATCCGAGGTGATTGCCACTCTTGTGTTAGTATAGTAGGTTTTACAGTACACAGAGCCTCTGGCCTCTAAATCACAGAACACAAAATACCTTGCAGTAGCTTGTAAAATTTTTAAGATCTGTAGCACAAAAGACCAGAACTAACAAATCTTCAGTGTGTCAAAGGAAGACAGGAGAAGGCAGAGGAAATCGGTCCCAGGAATTTGTAAGAAAAAATGCTCAATTGGTTGTAACAATCAACTCCTGATCCACACATTTAATCAGTGATTTAACCACAAACAAGAGTCCTGCTTCCCAGTACCACTGACTGGACCCAACAGTGGTCTATCCGTGCTTCTTCAGAAGGGGGCCATCTGAATAAATCTCAGCAGCCTTGTTATTCCTGAAAGGCACAAAAGTCTTCCAGAGCCTTGCAGATGAGCAGCAAAGCACCAAAGCATGGAATTAATTGTATACAGTAATTATTTGTTTTGGCAGTGGAACAAAGACCTGATAGCAAAGACTTTATTCAGTCAGTGGAACTACTGAAAATGTGTTATTACATTCACTCAGCTCTGTCTTCAAACAAACAAAAGGTTACTTACCACTGCTCCAATGAAAAAGCTGCTCCAGAGCCTTCACTACTGTGATTTAAGCATCCTGATACCAGTCTAAATTCATAGAATCATAATCATAGAACCATAGAATGTTTAGAGTTGGAAGGGATCTTAAAGATCATCAAATTCCAACCCCCCTGCCATGGGCAGCGACACCTCCCACTAGACCAGGTTGCTCAAATCTCTATCAAGCCTGGCCTTAAATACCTCCAGGGATGGGGCATCCAAAACCTCCCTGGGCAACCTGTTCCAGTGTCTCACCACCCTCACAGTAAAGAATTTTTTCCTAATATCCACATCCATTTTTAAAAAGTTTGAATTGAAAGAAAATGTGATTCTGTGATTCTGATTCTGTGAAAAAAATGGAAAGGGTCTGGTCTTGGTTACATGTGGGTGTAAGTCTTTTCCAGCTTCAACTCCACTGTCTGTGAATTTTATGAAAGGCTGAAGTTTTCTGACCCTATATGTCACTGTGTGCCTTTCTGTTCTGGCCTGTCTCTCTCTCCTGATATATTCTGCCTTTCCATCTCTCACTTTCTGCTCTCTTCCTTCTCCTTTTGTGCCTTTCCCTATGCTTTCCTGA
This sequence comes from Pedionomus torquatus, assembly GCA_013398155.1. NCBI lineage: Eukaryota > Metazoa > Chordata > Aves > Charadriiformes > Pedionomidae > Pedionomus > Pedionomus torquatus. The sequence continues at coordinate 260,136 of VZRU01008031.1, forward strand.
CTGCAACTGCTACAAAAGTTTAGGAATTTTAACTGAAAGCATGTTGCATAGTTTCCCTAGTACAGAGCGCTACTCTTAAATATGTCCAAGGAAGAAGAGTCTACAATATCTGAAGGTAGTTCATCCCAGGATTTTACTACCATAGCTGCCAAAGTTTTCCTTATTTGGTGTCACACAGTCTTCTTTTTTACTGAGATTCAGGCAATTCCTTCCCCCAGGTTGTCAAGGGGGCCAGTACTGTTAAACCGTCACAGACAGACGACAGTGTGCGTACCACAACTTCACACAGTGTATGCAATGAGGTTGGATCAGGTAAACAACATGTGTTCACTAGGTCCTGTAAACTCCTCTGTTGTATGAGCTCTTTCAAACAAGCATTTTCTGTCAGGAAAAATCACTCTTTGCCTATGTCCTAGTTGGAATGAAAGTAAGTTGGCCATCATCTTCAAAAAAAAAGTCCCCTCATGCTCCCACTAGCTTTCACAGACCTTCATGTTTGCTTATAATCTACTCTGTTGATTCCCTGTTGATGTCAAAATGTTTAAAATCCATTATTACCATCAGACCCTATCCTTTAGCAGTCTATTGGTGTTCATGAACACATCCTCAAAGACAGAACTGTTTTTTTCAGTTTTTTTTTTCACCTCTTTGTTATCAAGGAGTCACATAAGTCATATGCTCAGCTGCATAATGTGACATGAAATCTTCACAGAAGTTTTCGAAAGGATAAAGAAAGATCTACTTATGAATCCATTGGCACAATAGCCTGTAGTTAATTTTATGTTTTGTGTAATGATAAAGAATTGTTCATTTCATTTAGCCTTGGCGATTAGTCAGCAAGTATCTGTAACATGACAAGTAAGCACCTAAGTGGAAAGGAAATGTTTATTCTAACTGTAAGTACAAGTACTCTGATGGGGTAAATTCATCATTAAATGTCACAGGTGTTTAACAGCTTCCCAGTAAAGCAAAGCCAATGGAGAAAATGATTTCTCCGGTGAGAAATACTTTTTCTGGAGCTTGGTAGACAGTACTCTAATCAAGGTCCACTTCAGCAGAGACATCATACATGTGGGCAACATCCACCCCCCTGCAATAAGAAAGTAGAGTAAAAAAAAACCAGGCTTGTGACATTAAAATTTTTTTAGAGTAATATTAATTTGAAAAGGTATTTCATGATGTGTGTGTCAGCACACAAGCAAGGGAAACCTATTGCTTCATTATAAGGAAGGAACACGTTCCTGTGCATTGTGCTTAGATGAACCTGCTTTGGCAGTGGGGCTGGACTAGATGGTCTCCAAAGGTATATTCCAACCCCTATGATTCTGTGATTCTATGAATTTGTACAAGACAATGCGTTGCATATTTAGCAGTGAAGAAACCTTTTTTAATCATATTGGATGAAGACCAAAGTGGTGAACATCATCACTGGATGCTTTTGACTTGCATCCAGTTCTTAATGTCTGATTTCTGAGACTAGAACCAGATATGCTATGAAATACACTCAAGAACATGGCAATGGCTTGGGAACCAAAAATTCCACTCAGGCAGTCTCAGGGCTTGCAGGTGAATGTGCTTCTTGACATTTAAACATTTCTCACCCTGTAATGAACTTCCTCATCTGGTGAATGAAATAGATTAATCTGTTTGTCCAATGGTTTAAATCTCCTGCATGCAGTGGGTTTGCGTGTGTAGCAGGCAAGTAAGCGATTTTCACGGGGCTCCTACTGTGTTTGCTTACTTTGCACAACACTCTTACCTAGAATCTCCACAAATTCTTGTGAGAGAAAGATGCATAGAAAGCACCACCAGGCTGGTGGTTATCTTTCAGTTGCAGTCAGAATTACACTAATTTCTTCTGTGAATGTAGATTTCCCTGAATAGCTTATTTTTGCTGAAGTATTCATTGCCTTTAAAAGGACAAGAGCTGTGCAGTTGAATTACTTGCTCCGGTGGGAATACAATAGTTTAATGGCAATGTAACCAGAAAATTTAATTTTTCTATTACATTCAAATAAGTTTTCCCTTGCACATATTGCATCTGATTTCTTTATCGACTCAAACTGTTTGCTGCACTGCTGTCCAACTAAATCTCCAACTTCTGAAACAAGAATTGGCTCTTTACATTAATTTTTTAAGTTGACTTTTCATCTGAACTACAGATTTGCCAGCAGATGGAAAAGAAAAAGTGCATTCACATATAAACTCCTTGTGTCATCTCTCAACATCAAAATTCTGTCTGCTGATGAACGGAGATCTTTAAAACCAGGCTTATCCCATGCTAAGGTTGGTGGCTTCTGCTCCCATCAGTGGCTGAGGAGCACCATCCCAGTGTGCTCCTACATCTCCAACCACAGGACAGTGACTTCCTAAAGTCACTAAATTAGGCTCATACATGCCCTGATGTTCTGCACACCATCGGCCAGTCTTTCATCCCATCAATCAAAACATTTCCTTGAGAAATGATTTTTTTTTTATATAACTGAATGATTGTGCTTTATTTCTGCACCTCTGTAGAAATAGTGCTGTGATTGCATTTTGATGCCTTTATATACTTGTCTAAATTGACCTGGTGAAAGTACACCAAATTCAAAATCTGTAAAGATACTGAGCAGTCAAATGCAGCAACTAAGGGAATTTTTTAGTCACTTCAGATGTAGAAACTGCAACAGGCAGATGACCTTGTGAGTTAGGTTGGTGCTCAGCTCTGTGTGGCAGGGCACCCTGAGCTCCAGAGCAGACATGGTGGCACAGACACTGTGAGATTTTTCCCAACTGCAGGAGAAAGCTTCTGCAAGCCACTCATGACCTTTTTATTTAGTGATGGCTTTTATTTAAATTTGTTGAAGAAAAAAGGTGAACATTTACTGAACCCGGATAAAACCAGATATAAATTATCCTCCAGGGAAGCCTGTCCATTGCAGCTCACTAATTTAGCAAACAGAAGAAGTTTCTCCACAAGGCTCTTGTTCTGAAAACAGCTTTTCCCAAATCACAGCCAACTCACCTGTATGTTAATTTTAAAAGTGTAGGTATTTGAAATACTGCATTTTTCACACTTCTAAACACTGGTTACTGTTTAAAGCATTGAACATATCTTTCATTACTGAATATATCATATACAATTCAGTTCAATTTTCGAGTATCAGAGTTGATGTCTGAAACCTCAGCTCTCCGAGGTCCATTTTTTCCGTCTATTCAAATAAATGGGACTTCCAAAATACTGGGAAATGGATGGACGTGTGGAGTGGAAAAGCAGGGACAGCAGCATAGGGAAAATTGGATGTATCAGTGTTTAAGTCTAGACACTAGCCAATCATTTGTGTGGTCAAATACCAATTTGACCATTATACCAATACATATCTGAAAATCTTAGGAAAAATAACCCATATCCTCATCTTCTTTATTTCTCTAAAATATAAAATCAAATTAATTTTCATAGCAGTGACTTTTTTATCTCGAGTGATAGCTTCCTTTGAAAAATATAAACTACTTTGCAGAAAAAATGGTCACATCTTGTTATCACTAGGATTTAATAAGAAGTTCAAGAGACTGACCAAATTACTATGGAAGAAAGTCAATGCTGCTATGCTCTTTCAGTCTAGTAGATTTTGGAATGCAATTTTCAATATGAAACTTACCCTGCCTTGTTATTTTTCAGATCACTACTTTTAGGAGAAGTGAAAGTCTTGGATCTTGATAGGATTTAAAAGTAAAATTTCAGTTGCAATTTTTATTTTAAAATACTGTCCCCATTAACTCTTTAGAAAATACTTACTTTCTGCCAAATGAAAACACATGTGCAGGTCAGAGGCACAAAGAAACCCAGTCAGGGTTGAAATCCCTCTATCACCCTCATTGCTCCTGAGAGCATTAAACAAGGCGTGAAAAGGCAAATGTTAATAACAGAGTGTCAGCCTACATATTTGTCAGTAATGTTGAATGTCCTTGCTCTTGTGTGTAGTTTTACCAGTGTCCTTATATTCTTTTAAAATATTCTCTAGGTGAAAAAATTGTAAGAGAAAAACAGCACAGTGTCAGCTAAAATGGGAGATACGTTCCATGAGAGAATTTCCAAAAAGTGTAACTATTTTGAGATCGCTCTGAAGACTCTGAGGATTTCTTCACACTTTAAATCAGCCTCAGTGGATGAGGTTGCCTTCATCTGGCCTTGATGAATTGCCCCCTAATGTTGGACTGTTCCTTGGGAGAGGTGACACAAAACCGACATCATCAAGGGAAAAAATCCTAGGGAGCTTATGGTCTATAAAGTTTTTCAAGATACCCTTAGAAATACTGGACCACTTGATGTTTTCATAGGAAAGGCCCATGTCCCCTAGCACTTTTTCTGCAGGTCAGAAGAGCTGGTCTCACACATTCAGTGTGCTTCCACTAATGGCTTATTTTAATTTGTTGTTTGAAATTTATGTCCTAAATATTCCTTCATCAAAGTAACAAAAAGAAAATGACATATGACTAACATAAGCAGCAGTGGGAATGAGCTAGTCACATCATTAGCAACCTGGTCACATCACTAATCTAGTCATGTCATTTAACTGGTCACCCCACTGGCAGCTGAACAGCAGATCTCAGGCTCTGTCTACCAGATGCGTCCCAAGGGTGCCAAGAGCAGAAAAGAGGTTGGTTTTCCTCTAAGGCACATTCCTTAGGCCAGATCTTTCCCTCCCCTATGACAAATGAGCTGCCTCACAGCCTGGTCTCACTTCTGTGTCTTCTCAGTCTAGACAAAATTCACTACCCAGGGAGGGTGGACAGCTGATCTGGTACACTTTGCTGCAGAGTGGGATCCTCAAAGGAAATGGTTTGGCCTGGACCAGGTCTTCCCAGGCTTTGACTTTGGCCACTGGGACAGGGACTCGGTTAGCACTGGCCATATTTCTCTATTATATGCCATACTACATGTCAAGCAAGTTAGGCTTTTCTGCTGAGCCTGTTAGGGATGGTCCCACAGGAAGGACACTATTAGTAGAGGATACCCAGACAAGCCAAGCATTCCTCCCATTCAATTAGAGTTGTCTACAGAGCATTCATGTTTCAACAGAAACAGCCTCAGCCCAAAAGTTTTAGGCAAAGAGTGTCTCTGGGTCTGTATTGGGAACAGTATTGTTCAATATCTTCAATGATCATAGAATAGAATCATAGAATCTTTAGAGTTGGAAGGGACCTTAGAGATCATCGAGTTCCAACCCTCTTGCCATGGGCAGGGTAGTGGGATTGAGTGCACCCTCGGCAGCTTTGCAGATGACACCAAGCTGAGTGGTGCAGTTGACACTCCTGAGAGACAGTATGTCATCCAGAGGGCCCTGATCAGGCTGAATAAGTGGGGACATGTGAACCTCTTGTGGTTCAACAAGGCCAAATGCAGGGGCATGCACCTGGGTTGGGGCAATCCCCAGTATCAATACAGGCTGAGGGATGAAAGGATTGAAAACACTCCTGAGGAGAATGACTTGGGGGTGTTGGTGGATGAAAAGCTGGACATGAGCCAGCAATGTGTGCTGCCAGCCCAGAGAGGCAACTGTGTCCTGGGCTGCATCAAGAGAATTGTGACCAGCAGGTCTAGGGACGTGATTCTTCCCCTTGCTCCTCTCTGGTGAGACCCTGTCTGGTGTGACCCTGTCTGGTGTACCATGTTCAGTTTTGGAGCCCTCAGTACAGGAAAGACATCGATCTGTTAGAGTGAGTTCAGAGAAGGGCCACAAAAATAATCAGAGGGCTGGAGCACTTCTATGAAGAGAGAGTTGGGGTTGTTCAATCTGAAGAAGAGAAGGCTCCGGGGAGACCTTATTGCAGCCTTTCAGTACTTAAAATGTGGCCTACGGGAAAGAGAGGAATGAACTTTTTAGCAGGGCCTGTTGCAATAGAACAAAGGGTAATGGCTATAAACTAAAAAAGAGAAGATTTAGACTATATATAAAGGAAGAAATTCCTTACTGTGAGAGTGTTGAAACACTGGACCAAGTTGCCTGGAGAGTGGTGGGTGCCTCATCCCTGGAAATATTCAAGGTCAGGTTGGATGGAGCTCAGAGCAACCTGATCTAGTTGAAGATGTCCCTACTCATTGAAGGGGAGGTTAATAACCTTTAAAGGTCCCTTCCAAGCCAAACCATTCTATGATTCTAAGAGAAACTGCACTCATGGTAGAGCTGATGAAGATCAACTTAAGATTTACAGTGTGCTATAGATCTATCATGCGTTATTCTGTTGTCCTGTCTTGGAGTCTGGCAGAGAATTAAGCTTTTAAGTGCCATTGCCACTGTAGCTTTGATGAGCTGGACATGATTTTTGTTTGTTTCTGTGTGCTTGTGCTGGCAGACCCTTTTTATTTATTGTTGGTATTGTTGTTATTCTCCAGTCTGTCTCCATCAGGTTAGCAGAAATGAGTTGACCTATGAATAATACCCAATAGAAGAAATGAAGAACATTTACTTTAAAATTGTAAAGACATCAGTTTGTTTCTTAACCTGCAATAGACTTTTGAACTGTGGACCTATCAGTGCAGTCTGTGGTATATTATAGTCTAACATGAATATTAGAAAACTGTATGTGGTGAAATAAACCTGCTGGAGAAGAGCAATTGCAGTTGTGGAACAAGCCCTCACAGTCTAGATGCAAAATGTCCCAAAGACAAACCTGAGGTTGGCTCTACTCTGAACAAGGGTTGAAAACTCCTTACCAAAACATCACAGCCTGTGCTCTGATCCCAGCCTGGCCTGTCCGTTATCTCAGGAAGGTGCCTGTCACTGGGAATCCCCAGGACATGGGGCTCTCCTACCACAAGCACTGGGCTTTGTTTGTTGAGGGGCACTCGAGGAGCTGCAAGGGCTTCCATGCACGTGGAAGGTTGTCGCCTGGGTCCTGGCAAGCTTTATCCCATGGGAGCAGCATCAGTCAGTGCAGCTGAGTTTCTGACGTGGGTACTGGTCTCTGGAGGAGTTTTTCTACTTTCATACACCCAAACTAAGAGGTAACTGAAAGATATCTAAGAAGAAGGAAACTGGGAAAAGCCATCTGTCATGGCCCCTTATTACTGTTCGGGACAAATCCCGATGACTGTTATGATTTTGGTGTCAGAGACAGAAAGAGATGGATGGGACCATTAGTATTTTCAAGAGAACTTACAGTTCCTGCAGATAAATGGTTGAGTAAGATGAATTTACTCAAAGGTTTTGGTTATTTTTTTACACAAGTATTTAGTCTTCTGAACCACTTTTTTAAGTGCTTCTGTTCAGCAACTTCTATGAATGCAAGAAGGGAGAGGAACAAAATAGAACTTTTTATTTGGTTAATTATTTTGAAACCCAAATCTTCGAGCTTCAAAATCTGTTCATGTTCTACTAGTGCTTTATGATCTCAAACACTTGCTCAAGAGGATAAATTTTCCTTGTTTCATCTTACTTTAGCATTCACACTACAGGAAATCAATTTTCACATCAAAGGGATATTAATCACCCCAGGCTCCATTCTCCTCCATTTTGCAACTGCATGTTTTTGAAGTTGTCCTGACTTGGAGGTAAATTAATTTAACATTTGATTGTCATGCATTCTTCTTTCTTTTAATACTGTATTTTTTTATTTTTTTTTTACTTTCACAGCATATTTACAATAGGTAATCCTTCTGACTGTTTTCTTCTGTAACCAGCAAAGCAATTACGGGCAGCACCACCGAGTGCTTGCACCACTTCTTATCTGAATACCTTGTGGAGGACAGGTTCAGTCACCATGGGGAGAAGCTTTTCTGTTATAGCAGATTTATTTTATTCACTAGGTTTATTCAGCACAAAGTATGGGTTTGGATGATCAGAAGTATTCATGAAAATTCATTAAATTCCCAAACAGTTTTAACAAAAATGTGCTTTAGAGAGAGCAAAGTAATGTCAGAAATGTATGGAATATTTCTTTTCTTTGAAACATATTCATTTTAAGATTTTATTTTAAAGTTTTCATTACCCAATCCAGTTTTAAAAAGTAATATTTCAAGTCTATGAAAGCTAAAAAATGACAGATTAATATTAGGCCTTGTTATTCCAAAATTTTGCAGAGAAATCTCTGCCATTTTTATTTTAATTTCGGTTAAAAACTGACTCTGTTTTCTGTGCATTCTAGTAATTAATTCTAGTGACAGCTGGCTCAGTAGGAGTCAGCAGTGAGCTCTGGCAGCCGAGAAGGCAAACCCCGTCCTGGGGTGCATCAAACACAGAACCAGTCAAAAGAGGTGTTTGTCCCACTGTATTTACTGTTGGTGCAGCTCACCTCAAGCAGTGTGTGCAGTTCTGGACCCCACCATTTCAGAAAGGTGTGAAGGTCCTTGAATGTGTCCAGAGGAGGGCAACAAAGCTGGTGAAAGGGCTAGAAGACATGTCCTATGAGAAGCAGCTGAGGACCTTGAGTTTGTCTGAAGAAAAAGAGGCTGAGGGGTGACCTCGTTGCTCTCTACAGTTTCCTGAGGAGGGGAAGTGGAGATGGAGGTGCTGAGCTCTTCTCCCCAGTATCCACTGACAGGACACATGGGAATGGTTCAAAGTTGTACCAGTGGAGGTTTAGGCTAGACATTAGGAAGCATTTATTTACCGAGAGGATGATCAAACCCTGGAACAGGCTTCTCAAAGAGGTGGTCAATGCCCCAAGCCTTCAGTGTCTCAGAGGCATTTGGACAATGCCCTTAACAACATGTTTTAACTTTTGGTCAGCACTGAATTGGTCAGGCAGCTGGACTCAATGGTCAATCTGGATGCACTGGTCTCTTCCAACTGAAATTATTCTATTCTATTCTATTCTATTCTATTCTATTCTATTCTATTCTATTCTATTCTATTCTAGTCTAGTCTAGTCTAGTCTAGTCTAGTCTAGTCTAGTCTAGTCTAGTCTAGTCTATTCAAATCTGATGATGTCACAGACACATATCCCTGGAAATGTAAACAGTAGAAAGATTTTTGGTTTCCTATTCCTCACCGCATTGCATGGAAGTGAGGTAATTTGTTTATAATCTCAACAAAATTAATAGGTTATTTTTCTATAATTAGTAAACAGTATTATTCCCTTTGAGAGCTATACTCTTAGGTACTTCACTTAGGCTTACTTCTAAGTATATATTTATTCATGTATATATATATATATACACATGGTGTATTAAAAAGTTCTGAAATGTTTTTAGAATGCTTTCTTTGTAACTGTGTACCACACTGTGTATTTTGAGGCATAATTTTTTTTTCATCAGATTCACTTTCTTGGTTTCAGCTGTCTTCAATGAATTCAAATGAGTATTGGATTGGTGCAATTATAACATAGTCTCAGTTAATAAACCCATTTGGCCTATCCTATATATGATATTCAGTAAAATAACAGATATTTTCCAGAATAAATTCTACAATGACATATCCTGTCAGTATCCTGCATATAATTAGTTGCTGCTGCAGAGTAAATACAGACTGTCTCAAATGGACTTTATTACTGTTTATGCCATCTGTGACAAGTAAAGTTATTTTGTGCAGCGTATTACTAAAAATTAAATTTGACATAGAGCATACGCTGCTTTAGGTAACTCTCTCCAACTTAAAATAACACAAAATTGATTTTCAAATATAATTTTATATTAATTTAAAATATTATAAATAGTACCTGCAAATTAGATAGTAATATTTCTAGGGAACATTCAGTGAGTCTGGGTAGACATGATCATGTGATACCTCACAGACTAACATTACATAAAATATTATATTAAAATAATAGAACTATAGTGCAACTAAGCAAAAGATAAACGTTTTTGATGGTTTGAAATATTTTCAACACACCTGAAACTAATGAAACATTTAACTGCGGCTCTGAGTAGAAGGACTTGGGAGTGCTCGTGAGCTGACATGTGCGTGCTGGCAGCCCAGAAAGCCAACCGCATCCTGGGCTGCATCAAAAGAAGCGTGACCAGCAGGTCGCAGGAGGTGATTCTCCCCCTCTGTGCTTGTGAGACCCCACCTGGAGTACTGTGTCCAGATCTGGAGTCCTCAACAGAGAAAAGACATAGAACTGTTGGAACAGGTCCAGCGGAGGGCCACAAAGATGATGAGAGGGATGGAGCACCTCTCCTATGAGGACAGCCTGAGAGAGCTGGGGCTGTTCAGCCTGGAGAAGAGAAGGCTCCGGGGAGATCTTATTGCAGCCTTTCAGTATCTGAAGGGAGCTACAGGAGGGGGACACTTTGTCAGGAAGTGTAGTGACAGAACAAGGGGTAATGGTTTTAGACTAGAAGAGGGGAGATTTAGATTAGATATCAGGAAGAAATTCTTTCCTGTGAGGGTGGTGAGGCACTGGAACAGGTTGCCCAGAGAAGTTGTGGATGCCCCATCCCTGGGAGTGTTCAAGGCCAGGCTGGATGGGGCTTTGAGCAACCTGCTCTAGTGGGAGGTGTCCCTGCCCATGGCAGGAGGTTTGGAACTGGATGATCTTTAAGGTCCCTTCCAACTCTAACTATTCTATGGTTCTATGATTCTACCGATCTTCTTTACCTCCAAACTAGCTAGTTTAGTAAAGCTACTGCACAACACTTCTAGACTGATTTCTAGCCTAAACTGATTAAACTCTTCATATTTCTGGGTATTGAACAGAAATCAAATGAATAAGTCTTCTCCCATTTGTCAGCTATGAATAACCTGGGACAAATACTTCTGACTTTCCCATCTGGAGAGTAGAGCCAAATTAAGGTTACTGCATTGTAAATCATCTCTATGTTACTATAATAAGGACAACATTTATTTGGAAGACAATATCATCATGGATATCTTCATGACTTTCTTCTTCTACTCACAGTGAAAAGACCTGCCAGCACAGAGGATTATTGGATTACTCCTGAGTCCGTACTGAAGCAAATCTGCAACTAAATCAAGGACATTAATTTCTTTTTTTTTTTTAATTGTTTATTTGAAACCATACCATGTCCAAACATGCCTACTGCTTCCACTCTTCCAGACATAATTTCTCTGTCATTTAGATTATATTGGTTCTTGCAGCCCTAAAATCTCGTGGATTTTGCGTAACATAATTCAGCAGCATGCTAAATTTTAGAGAGTCCACGTTGGCTGCCAGGAGAAGCTGTAATATGTTCTGGATAATATTGCACAGAGGTTGAGGGGGGGAAAGGAAAAAAGGGCTACTGACCTTTCTCCTAAGAGAAGAAGTTGGAGAATTCTAGTGAAAACTGAACATTTCCTTAAAGAAAGTGACGGCAACCTTATGTGATGGAATGCTTGAATGCCTGGTAGCTAAAACCTTTTCTAGGAAGCTGCTGAGGGTGAGTGAAGTTATACTGCAGTTTACTACAGGTATACTAGAGTAGGAAAAAGATGTATTATAGTATGGATTCATTAATCTGTATCTTCAGATATTAGTACACATACAGGAGCTGGTAGTGCCTTGAAATTCATAGCCAGTGCTATATGGATAGAACAGCAACATATGTGAAGTATAATGTTTGAGTTTTCCAGCTATGGCAGTCCCCTATCTGCACATGAGAAATACACTCTTTGTTGTTCGAAATGAAAGCTGCAGTATATGTGTGACATGCCAGGTGAAGAAATCTACTGCCTCACTGAATACTATTCACCACTTGTTATTACATGCTGTGACTGGGGTGTTTAAGTGGATCGAAGCAGCAGAAGGCTGTGGCACTCAGATTTGCCCTTATCCTCTAGGGTCAACAAAGGCAAGAGGGAAAAGGAGAGGGACTGAGGACTGAGTGTGACCAAAGTCCTTTGCTGATGCTCCTGTATTGAAAACTTCGGTTAGCAGCAGTGACTATTGGAAAGTCACACCTCAGCAAAGAAAAATGGTGCCTAGATTTTGTGAAGCGGCCAGTGCATGCTTTGCAAGAAAAAAATAATTAAAACTTGAAATTAAAATTGACACTATTAACTGTGAGATTCCTCTCTATATAGCTTAGTTAGTAAATCTTAATAGAGATCAAACCAGAGAGAACTGGTTTTCTCCTTAATTTTACCTTTTTATTTAATGATGAAGGTGGCAAATCAGTGCTATTCCATTAATAATTTTTTTCCACAGAGACACTCAAGAAAGCTAAACTGAATTAACTAAAGATTTAAATTTAAAGCACACAGAGCAACTCACGTTAGACCTCTGTGTGGTAGTGCTCAGAAATAGCTTTCAGTTATGAAAATTTAATTCACTTCTGAACAATACAAACTATTTCATCCTGAGTGACATTTTCTGAGCAGAAGCCTAACATGGTTCAGCACGTGTCTCACATTCACACCTTTAGATAAAATGGACTGCTCATTCTTAGACAAGTCCTGGAAATTAGACCTCCACAGAAAAACTTAGATTATTTCTGTATCATAACAGAACTTCGTGCCAGATTCTGGTTTTCAATATATCTTTCGAGTGATATATTTTAATATATAGTTCAACAAGAGAAACACAACTAAAAATATTACATTTGCTCAACATCGATGGGTTAACAATTTACAGCAAAGAAATTCATTAATACTGCATGAGCAACATTTTTTTTACAAAACACTTAGAGGATAAAACATAAAGCATAAAGGTGATGATTTACTTTACAATTCTTATATCAGGCAAAGCAGCATTAAAGCTCCATTAGGAGATTTCTCTTGAACTTTTAGCATTTCATGAGCCATGTAAAAGGTAGGCTAAATAACTTTATCAGGACTGGTAATAACAATGATAGATTTTTATGCACATTGTGCAGCAGGATGCTGTGCACGTTTCTGCAGCCACATGAAAAATCTAACTACTTGAGAGACAGTAAGTACTGAAAGGGAAATGGAGTAGGATGGATAAGCAGAAATAACAGCCCAAACTATTACTTCACTCGTGCTTGCCTTGGAAGAAAGTATTCAGAACTTGGTGTCACTCACAAAGCTTGTATAATGCAGGTTCTATATCTCAGCAGTCTTTTAATTTTTCTCCTCCCAGTGAAGAATCCTTAGCTCAGGAACTACAGAGAGATTTCAAAACAAGAGGTTGATATTTTGTTTGTGAAGAAATTGGCTTCCTTAATAACTATTGCTTGCAGATACGAGCAGGAATATCATTAGGTTGAACTCTTTATGTTAAAACGTTTGAAAATGATCAAGAAAATCTTAATGAGAAAATATTCTCTGTGCAACCTGTGGCATGGCACCAAAAATTTTCTTAGGAATGCATTATGAAAATTACAGGCAAAGTAACTATTCCCCAATGTGCTGAACTAACGGGAAAGTCTTAGGGCCTTTTTTTGAAGGCAGCAGGACACAATTTTCCAAAAACCTGGTCTTTCTTACATGAAAGGAGGAAGAGATGAAGAGACACTCCCTTCTTTGAACAGCAATTAAAGGTGAGAGCAGGGTGCCTGGATTCTCTTTTTAAACAAAGAGCTATTCAAGTCTGTGAACACAGTACCTGGCATGGGAAACTATTCCTCAAACAACACTAGGTAATAAAAGAAATAACTATGTGGGCAGAAGGTAAAAAAGTGCATTAGGAAAAAGTTTCTGACTGAGTTTTAAATCTTACCTTATGTCGGTAACCTGCACCCCCTGAAACTCCCTCCTTGCTGGTCACTGGGCAACTCCTGACACATTGTCCTTCCCTATAGCAGAGGCACAACTCCAAGGTGCGGACAGTGAGATGCCTACTGGTATCATGGCTGTGTTAATACCTTAGAGTTTGTAGACACGATCTAGACACAATGGCACAAGTTTATCCCTGATGAATGTTTTGTCCACAAAATCACCAGTGTTTCACACTGGAATGGAAAACATGGGAAATGGATGTGGTTTTACCTATGATTAAATAGATACATGTCTTGACATATAACAATACCCAACATCTGTATCAACAGGGAACACTTTTCACATTACAGTGTAAAATGATGGGCAATGGTCTACATTTGCCACTGGAGAATGTCATCTGTGTTGGGAAAAGCTTGCAGAGCATAAAGCTGGAGCACAGCTTCTCCAGATGTTTTAAGGAGGACAAGAGTTGCTACTTCTCTGTTAACTGCTGACATGAAAGACAACATGAAGCTGTTGAACAGGGTAGAGCTTCAGGTTTATTTGAAAAAGGCTATCCACAGCAATTCTTCCCTGCAATACAATGATCAGTAAGACACCGGTCAGCCTGGTCCTGGAGAGATCAAAGCAAAATAACTTGGCTCACAATATTTGAGAACGTTATATATTGCAGTGTCTTACCTTTGATTTTCTAATGTTCTTGATACTACTACAAACTAAATAAAGAGAAATTTAATAAACCAGGATTATGTGATGAACAGAGAATGTCGTGTCCTATTCAAGTTACAGAATAGAAGAAAATAAGCAATTTTGGTATAAACTTATCTTGTAGAGAAACATTAAGTTTTCCTGTGCCCAAGATTGAAGTCTTTGTTGCAAACTTATCTTCTAACAGCACCTGTGGATGTACGCTCACATGGAAACTGAAAGGCTCCACATTCTCTACCTCCCCTCTGGGCTGGCTGATTGCACCATACAGTTGTTTCTGTGAGAAGCTGTCCAAAGTAAACTGGCAAAGATTTTGGTTTGTTTTGCTTCACTGGCTGTGACACTGGGAAGCTCTGGAACTGCCAGACCTCCTGCTGAGCCATGACAGTGTCAGGGTGGCACCTCTCAGACAGATACTGGATGGGCAGGTTGAATAAGTCACTCCATCACCTGGCCCAGTTTAATCCACACTATATTCAAGAAGCTACAGTAGCTCCTTCCTTAGGTGCTCAAAGACCTGTTGACATCAGCAAAACTTTGTCAGGCAAAGCCCGTAGTGCAGTTCATCTCAGAGAGGCTGTATCTGCACGCTGAAGCTTAGGGTGTTTGAAAAAAATATGAATATTAGCACTGGCAGATACCAAAGGAAAATTGAGAGCTGAAATAGCCTGACAGACAGCAATTAGCTGAAAATGGAACTTCTTTGCTTCGTTTCTCCTCATTTATTTTCACAGTACAGATCATACATTTTTCATGAGAAGCAAATGTCTATGCAGATAAACGTCTGCAGAGAGTGCAACTGGGATGCAAGAACTCATTTTGAACTCAGATATGACTACCCTTTTGAAGCTACTGAATATAATACAATATTGTAATGGTTTAGAAGTCATATAATGGAATCTGTATTGCATCCCGCTTCTCTAAAGATTTACCAACCTCTTGCCTCAAATAAAAAAACAGATCAAGAACAGTGAAAGACATTTCTCATTTATTCTTCTCCCTTGATTGATACTTTCAAAATTACAGGAAACTTCACTTCTTACCATATTTTACTTGTATTATATTTGCATTTCATATTTCTGCAACTGAACAATGAAGAGTAGAGCAAGTGCCTTTGAATGTCAAGGTTGATCTCAAAAGCTTTAGTCACTTCTATTGCTAATGTCAATCTCCTGCCCTTTTCTTTGAAAGTGTATCCCCATGTTCACACAGAAATTATTGCAATTTGCAGTGTAGGACAGAGTATTCATTTCACTTGGATTTCCATATGACCCACGAACACAGAAGACAGAAACTGTCAACCTCCATACACAGAACACAATAAAATCTACTCAGAATTGAAATAATTTAATAAATCTACTTAAATTTTAAAACAATGTTCATAAACATTTCATTGTATCTTGACAGCTGTTTCTCAAGAGGAAAGGATAAAACTTGTTTTCAAAATGTTCCCACAATTTTGAGAAAATTTGCCAGCTCCTGCTGTGTCTCCCACTATAGAAACTGGCACTTTACTGCCACTGTGGGATTAAAGCAGCCGCTTTTCCAGGTTTGAATGCACCAAGTGCATTCCTGAGACCAGTCAATTTATTGCCAAATTCAGGTGGGGAAAGAGGAAGGAAACAGGAACTAAAATTTATTTTTGTGGTCCTTGTATTGGCTGGGGTGATCATCAGCATAGTTTAGGGAAGCCTAATACGGTGTTTGAATCCTCCCTGATTCTTGATCACCATCAGTATTGCAAGTATTTTCTTCCAATGGTGCTTATGAGAGAGATCAACATTGGCCTAAAAATCAATCAGCCCATGCAGGAGGTCACTGATTTCAGTGGCAGGATTTCACTGCAGGAATAGGCCTGACACCAAACAGATCCCCTTTTCCTCCCCTAGCCTCCCAGATTTTTCCCCTTCCTATGCTTTTTATCATTATGAAGATGTTATAAAAGCAGGACAGTGTGAGAACCACTTTCCCAGGCTGCTTTAGTCAGAGGGCTCACTACTGCTTCTCCAGAAAGATTTAATAAAATCAGTGACAAGGACTGGAAACACACAATGCCATTAATAGAGAATAATAAGCTTGTTGTTCTTAACTAATCATATTTTGGGATTGTTTGTGCAGGGATACATACTCAGAGGGCCAAATAAGACAGGCCATTAAAACATGCCAGGACTGTTACTTATTACAGCAGGCTGAAACCTCTGTAATTTTCAAAATGACTTCTAGAGCATGGAAGAAGCAAAACAAAGGGGAATGAAAGCAGTTTACAGGAGTTGTGTAATTTGTGAATGAGTGGTAACTTTCCAAGACTTTTCGAAGTTATGTGTAGCAAAGTTGCCATTCAGTGGGTATCATAATGATTATTGCTCTTGGACAAAGTTTTGCCTTCACTTCACTTTATTCTTTGTTCATGAAAGCCCTTCTTGTGCATTGCATTGGTATTTATTTGCCTCTGCTCATTATTTTCTCTACTGGAGACTTGTGGAGGAAATATAATCATCAGCACTCCAAGAAAATTCATGCATTCTCTCTCCAAATGATTAGCATTCGTTGACTGAGAAATAAGGTCAAGCAAAAGAAGGTAATTTTTAGATTTTAGTTTTGCTTCTTTCTGATTGCAGAGGTTCAAAATTTGCTGCATGAAATAATAAGAGAGTGCAGTGTTTTGTTTTCCAGTTCCCAAAGAAGGAGAATTATGCTGCTACTTCTAATAAATTCTATGAAAGATGTATGTCCATAGGAATACCCCAGCATCCCTATAGAATATAGTAGAGCCGTTACTTTCGCAAGTTTCAGAGAGGGGGCTGTAGCAGTCAGCAAGCTTAGTGCTGCAGTAGCTCTGATGTCTGAGGGGATGTGATGCACAATACCTCCAGCCATGCCCAGAATGTGGGGGTTGTGAAGCCATAGAAGGGCTCCCTGATGTGACAGAAAAGTGCCAGGTGTCCAGGGGGTCAGGAGAGACCTTTCTGCACCACACAGTAACATGACAGCAGCTAAGAAGTGGTAGGGTCACCAGCTGGGTGAGCTTTCCTTGGATACGGTCATCTTTTTTCCATCTAGAAATTTTGTCTGGGAGGAATGGGAACATTATTTATTTGGGATTCCTGGGCATGTTGTAGTATTACTGCGGCAGAGGCCTTGACTAAACTGGTGGATATAAAGAAATCCTGAGCAATAACCCTGGTCCTGTGCATTCTGGATATGTAAACTGTGTATGTTTAAATAATTTCTGCCGCACACGTGTGGCTAGTCAAACACTTCTAGATGCCCTGGACTCACTGCCTGTCTGCCACAAGGCATGTACTCTTGTATTTCTATCAGAGAGATCCAGCAATAGCAAAGTCCTACATTTAAGTTCCTAATTTGTACATCTTCACATTCAGGATTACATATAAGTGTGTGTACACATATATAAACGTACGCATGCATATGTGTGTATATACGTAGATATGTGCACATGTATACACACATGTACAGGTCTTATTGAAATTAGTTTTTAAATTCTGCCACAACCTGGCATGCTTTGCACACAACCACTGTGGTCCAGATGGAGAGCAGTGGCAAGTGGTGTCCCTCAAGGGTCTGTGCTGGGACCGGTACTGTTTAACATTTTTATCAATGATGTAGACAGAGGGATTGAATGTACTACCAGAAAATTTGCAGATGAGAACAAGCTGTGTGGTGTTGTCTATACACCAGAGGGATGGCATGTCATCCAGAGGGACCTGGACAGGCTGGAGAGGTGGGCCCAGATGAACCTCATGAGGTTCAACAAGAGCAAGTGCAGGGTTCTGCACCTGGGCCAGAACAATCCTGGCCATCAACACAGACTAGGGGATGAGGTATTAAAAAGCAGCACTGAAGAAAGGGACTTAGGGGTGCTGATGGACGAGAGGCTGGACATGAGCAGGCAGTGTGCACTTGCAGCCCAGAAGGCCAATCACATCCTGGGCTGCATCAAAAGATGTGTTGCCAGCAGATCCAGAGAGGGGATTCTGCCACTTTGTTCTGGTGAGATCTCACCTGGAGTACTGTGTGCAGGTCTGGAGCCCTCAATATAGGAAGGATATGAACCTGATGGAACGTGTCCAGAGGAGGGCCACGAAAATGATCAGGGGGCTGGAGAACCTCTTCTATGAGGACAGGCTAAGGGAGCTGGGGTTGTTCAGCCTGGAGAAGAGGAGGCTCTGAGGAGACCCAATAGCAGCCTGGTCTAGTTGGGGGTGTCCCTGCTGACAGTGTGGAGATCGGACTGGATGACCTTTGGAGGTCCCTTCTTGCCTGGACTATTCTATGATTCTGTAATTGTTCCCTGGCAAATGCCCATGCTCCTGAGCATGTGGATCCTCTAAAAAACTGGAGGATTTCACCCAGGAGAGGGGAGCAGGCTCCTGATGCAGGATCATGATACAGCTAGAGGTAATGCAGGAGAAATACTATTGGCCTAATCTTAACCTTCATGTCCAAGCAATTCTTTGGACCATCTGTGAGTCAAGTACTCATCCAGATCTGATTATTTCTAAAGTCTCCAGTAGACCTGATTGAGCCTGAGTCATAAATTTCTTCAAATTGACCTACTTTGCTCTACTCTATTCATGTCATCTTTTGTACTCAAACCACTTTTTCTGCGGTCTCCATGCTCTGCAACACCTTTTGTGCCTGAGCTCCAGTAATTCTTTTCCCAGCATGTCTTAATACATATTTCCTGCCAGTGTATTTTCCTCCAAGCTGGCTGGGAATAATTAGGTACAAAACAATATCAGATCCATACAGGAGTCTGTGCAAAAGTGTAAGCAAAAAGATCAGACTTTTGTTGTAGTATTTAAATCACAAAAAATACTGATCAAACAATTGACTAGAGAAGTAGGAAGAACAACAAAAACAAAAGTGTGGTTCGTTTGAAAATTTTCTTCTTTTTCCACTCTTGTGAGATATGCATCTTTCCACACTTCTGAGCTGTTCTTTCATCTAGGGCTGACTAAACATAGCATGATTAGCTCCTTCCAGCTCAGAGGATGCATATTTGGCATCCTTTCAGAGGAAAGAAAATAGTAAGCAACTCGGACTTTCCAAAATTAACCAGAGAACACAGACCCTAGTTTGCAAGTGCTACCAAGATGAAAACAGTGAGATTTCCAAATGCTCATTTTGGCTTTGCAATCGACACAATATTTTTTAAATTATGCTATTTAGTGACATGGCTTTTTACCAGAGTTTTTACAAGACACCGCAATGGCTTTTTTCCTCCTACTGAAGTTTTTACTTTGCCAGAGTAATTTAATATAAACTGTGTGTATTATAGTCAAGATATTTACAAATTAAGGATGAAATTTTGTCCTTACCCATTTGATACCATGTTTTCTTTCAAGATTTCTGTAGAAAATATAAAAGCTGATTTCAGTGACTGAGGTTTAATAATATATTAAGTCTCCTTATATTTATTAAAACCAAAAATATGGTGCCTATTGTATGAGACATGGAGTCTGATATTGAGGCTTTTACCTTTAAATTGAGATTTTTTTTTCTGCTTGGGTTTCACACATTCTTGCTAAAAATCAGAATTAGGCCAAGGTCTTTTATTACATTGGATATAGTTTGTGTGATTAATATTCAAAGTGCTGTAGAGTTAAACAGAAAAATTATTTAAAGCTCCATATCTAAATAAAACAGAAATGATAGAATGTAAATGTTCTTTCTTAATGTTAATTCAGAGTAATTAATCAGCAATTATTCAAGATGAAGAGTAATTGCACTGGCTCAGATTGGGAACAAAAGCCAGGTTTATTCTAGGGGATTCATACTCTTTTTTTTCAAATGGCTTTTCAATCTGAGTAATGTGGCTACTTGGCTATTTTTGGTAGAAGGGTGGTTCTCTTAATAACACTTCAAGGTAGAGATTATATTACTAATATATCTGAATCACCTTTCCTCCCCATTGAATATATTCCCCTCTGGACTAAAAACTATTAGTAAAGTGTAATTGTCAGAGTTCAGGTCTCTGGTTCAGTCTTCCACCTCTGGGATCAGAGAGGTTAAAGGCATGACAGAATCACATACTGTTCCCATGGTAACTTTTTTTGGCGCGGATGCTTCCAGGCAAATGACAATACTGGTGAACGTTTAAAGAGCAGGATTTCAAATTCCTGTTTGAAATACTTTTCAAATCCTTTTATTGCCTAAAGGAGAATAATAATAATAATCAAATACTAATATTAATAATGTTCTGACTCATGCACATTGTCTTTAATTTAATTTTTAAGTGGCTCTGACATTGGTTTAACTGCATGTCGGGATTCATTTTGGACCGGGCACTGTGATTGTATCTGATCTGGTAAAGGCTAGGGGAGTGATTTTTCCAGGGTTGCTTGTTTTGCTTTGTTTTGCTTTAGATATTTATTTTAAAATCACTGAATGGACGTTTTCCATTCAGGCACTGAACCTTGCTATAGGCTATTCTGCTAGCCTTCATCAGAGGAAGACAGGTGCTATTTCTTCCTTAGGTGCATGTTCCAACATGTGGTATTAGATATCTCCCCTTGTGTCTATCCTCACAAGTGTCCAGGCCCTGCCTGTTGTAATTTATACAACAGAAATATGTATTTCATATACAGGAAAGCTGGGTTCTGCTTCTTGGCACCCAGGCACTCTGGCCCTGAAGGAACATCTATTCACCTACAAAGGAGAAAGCCCCTTTAAAGAGCAGCCTCAGCTAAACCATAGCAGTAAGTATTTGCTCGAGGAATAGGGATAAGGGTTTCTCTCTCATTTTCTTAGAGATCCTCCACACTTGGACATGGTCCCTCCACCCTTAGAGGTCAGCATGACACACTTGCTCCTTCCTTGTGCTCTGGGGCAGCCCTGCTGAGCACCCTGAGTGAGCACACAGCACAAAGCCCCTCCTGCAGTGGTTCATGCTGCTCACAGATATGAGGGATATTACGTTGACAACAATTTTTGTTGGTCTGTTCTTCACTGAGCTAATCCATTTGATCTTTTGCACTGCTTACTGGTTAGCCTTATTAGAGAAACTTCACTGGTGTGTTACCTGTCCTCCTTGGCTACCACTAATTACTTTTCAGTTCATAAGTTACTTTCCTCCAAGAATATAGAAGACCACTTTTCTCTAATAATGCTGAATGCTATACTTAAAAATTTATATTTTTTTCTCTTTTAAAAATACCCCAAAATACAGAAGGATAAGCAAAAGAAAATTTGCAGTACTTCAGAAATTAAAATGTTGACTAAAACAAGCACAGAATGGAGAAAAGAGAAGCTACGTTGTAAGGAAGGTGTTACACAACTGTGGAGCTGCTCCGGTAAAAGCTTTGTCACCCATAGACTTTCAGCTGATGCCAAAATCCTCACAACCAAGCAAAAGGTGACAGCCAAGGTCTGAAAAATAAATAGATAGAACCACTTCTTGCTGAAAATTTATAACAGCAATGAAAATGACAGAGGTAATTTTTTACTGTTTTTCCAGAAAAAAAGAAAAGAAAAAGAAAGAAAAATACATAGTACTTTATTGAACATACCCTTTTTGTTCTTCCAGTGTTGTTCTTCACTGGTGACTCCAAGTGGCATAGAAACAATCGATACCAACTGAAATGCTATTTGTGAAATAAAATATCTGGCATGGTGGGCAGATAACAGCGTGTTTTGTCCAACGCGGTGGTTGCTCACAACACTGCTTAGGGAAGGGCTGTGGGGAGTTCACGGAGTATTAAGGGAAGTGGTTCTCAGGAGGGCTCTCAGTTATGTATCCTAAACAGGACATCTCACTGCACTGAGTCCAAGGGTTTTCTTCTGTAAGTGTGGAAAGATAAAAAGGGTTATTCTTACAGGTAGGCAAGTTTATTGACCCTTCCAAGAAATAGCATGAATGCTAGATAGCTTTTGTTTAACACTGAACCAAAACCTGTGCTACCAAAGGAGCAGAAACTACTGGTTACTGCTTGGCCCTCTGAAATTGTTTCCTAAGTGGAAAGTTAAGTGCTGAAGTGCTCAAGAAGAGAAGTGCTACGAGATATAACATGAGCAGGTACAGCACTCTATCTCCACTGGAGCATACCAGTCAGCTTCCAAATATTTTGACATCCTGACCAACCATAGACACAAATTTATCTGTTTAAAATCATCGCACTAATCCAGATTCTGGGCAAAGGTGAAAAATAATTCTGAAACAAACAGCCATACTAATTAGTAATACTTTTACCAGTAAACAAATACATGTAAAACATCACTATTTTTTTCCAGCCCCAGAGCCATCCTTTTGCCTTGTAACAACGGTGAAAACACCTTTCTGATGTGTCTTTCTTGAAGAGGGATAATAATGCTATTTGTGACAGGTAGATTAGATGTCAAGGGGTTTCTTTTCCAACTGGGATCCCACAGTCTCAGACAGTATGGCATTTCTGCACTGCTCTGTTGTAAGGCACACTTGTCATCCCTGCCTAGGAACAGATCCACCTGAGACCTGGATGCTCTGTCACCTGTCCTGCTAGAAATGGGAGATGAGAAACAGAAGCTCACTAACTGTGACATACAAGAATACAAAGTTTTCCCTACTCTGAATAAGGACCATTAGGAAGCTAAGAAGAGTCAAAACAAACATTATCAACTAAATTTTAACGTTTTTGTAAAATTACTTAATAAAATAAGCTATTTGTTGGAATCACAGATATTTAAAACTCCTGTCTCTGTAGCAATTTTACTTTAGGAAGCACATGGGATTTCCAGTATTGTACAAAGAGTTGATTTTGCATTCTATTTTGACACAAATGTTCTAGAGGCATTAAGAAAGATTAAAACAACCTGATTGAAGTAATGAAATTAAAGTGCTTGGGACCTTTGAATAAAAGGTTTTCTTTTAAAACAAACATCACCACTACCCACCCCCCCAAAAAAATACCACCCCCCCCAAAACCCCATAAAAGAAACAAAAGCTTTACCACAGTATGACTTATCTCTTTTATTAAGATAATCTTCACCATAACTGTTTTCAGGGTAAAAAAAGAAAGTCAAGTTTCTCTTTGTGGAGATCTCTGGGATTTTGTAAGCACTTTTCAAATTCTTGTACAAACTTTTGTGTCAGAGCTTGGGCAGGAAGCAATCAAGGAGAGCTGAAGTGATGAGAGATTGGTCTCACTCCAGCTGAGTGGCCAATTGCATCAGCAGAGCAATCTTTCCTAATTGAAGAAAAAGATGAGTGGTTGGTCAAGCAGCAAGAAAGAGGAAGACATCACAACCCCAAAATGTTAATTCCAAACCCACTGATATATTTCTGACTCCACAGAAAGTAGGGCGAGGGGAAAGTCATCCAAGGGGAGCATCCAAAAATCATGACAGAAAGGGAATAAAAGAAGAAAGGGGGCTACTATTCCTGGCTGTGCCAGGAGGCTACCCACCCTCACACACACACAGAGAGAGGGCTTCAGTTGAATGAAACCCTAAGGAAAGAGGATAGAGCAAGGACTGGTTGCAGGATGTCAATGAGGCAGCACTTTTTCTTTGCAGATGACTGGTCTCTAGTCTTGTGATTATAAAGTAATTTACAGATTTTTTTTTGCAGGATACACGTCAGACTAATAAGAAGTCATAGAGAATGAGAAGAACCTTATAATATCTCCTCTGACATTTGAGCCTGGTGCCAAAGCAGGGAGCTAATAGTCACAGGCAGACTTCTAGGTGAAAGATGCATCTGTTACTACAACAAGACTTCTAAGTAAATAATAAATTGGGTGTTGATCACTACAGAAGCCCGTGGCTGCATTTCAGCTACAAATGCTCAATATGAAAGTATTTATCATTTCTGGTATTAAAACTTTTGGAGTGCCCTTGAGAGCCTTTCCAAGAGTGAATATCTGTATTTTCAGGAGTTTTCTCCTGTACCCTAGTAGAGGAAAAGAAGCTTTGGGATGGATGTTCTTAGTCTGAATCCATCTCTTCCAGGAAAGTAAATAAGCTGAACATAAGTTTCTCTGGTGAATAGGGCATATCTCCTGGCACAAAGGTTTCTTCTAAAGGTTTCTGGCACATGGTTCTTCGAGGAATATGGAAGATGAAGGTTTTTCACTTTCTCTTCTGGCAGGCAAATTTAATTCTACAGAACTTTCCTGAAATATGGAGAAATGAGCAACATGCAGCTGTCAGCAGCAGGCAAGCTGTAAGGACAGTTCAGCATGGTTCTCTTACATGGGTAATGAAATGGGCCCCCAGAGATTCCTGGAAGTAAGCAAGGAGCTGGCAGAAGCAGGCTGGGCTTGCCAGGGTGCAAGTGTGGATATGCACACTGGTGATGCCAGTGACACAGGCCCTGGTGCTCTCCTCGTTCAGCAGAATGGTACCAAGCACCTTGTCCTGGCACAGAAACCATTTTCGCGAAGCTTTGAGTTGCCACGAATGACCAATTTCCACACCCCAAGGGAGCAGCAGCTTAGGTGCTACAGTGCAGCCTGCCAAAAAATCACATATCACCCTGAGAAATACCCTTGAACATGGGCTAAATGTAGTCATTACAGCTATGGAAAAGGAGCCAGATAATAGGAGCAAACAAGGTTAACTTAATATCCCCGAGGCTTACAGGGCAGCAACTAAGATGCCCTCAGGGTTTCACTGAGTGCTGCAGTGATAAATCACTCTCAGGCTACTACAGGGATTAAAGGAACAGACCCTGCTTCTTGCATATGAGATGGAAGACCTCAATCCTGACCAGTTTTTCAGATCTACCATCCAACCCTGTCCTGTATCCTGGCTGGGAGGAGAATCCAGCTCAAACCAGGTACATGGGTGGTACATCCCCAGGAGGATCGAGGGCTGGATTTCAGTCCATCTGCTGGCTCACGAGTGCAGGTGCTGTGTGCGAACTCCTTTCTTTCTGTTAAGATTAATTTATTTTTCCTTGGGCTTTCAAAGCTCTCCACAATTTGTTGTGAGCCAGGAGGATGCAAAAAAGTAATTAATGCCTTCCCCAGATCAACAACTGAGCTTTTTGTTTTAGCCTTCACCAGACAGCAAATTATAAAACAGAAGTTCCAAAGAAATCTTTTTCTGCCTATTAGCAAACCCCTAAGCAGCAAGCCTGAATCAGAGGACGGTGTCCTGCCATGTTAACATCTGTGCAAAAAACAATCCCTCCCACACATTTCAGTGGGGACAGTTTTCCACATGAGATTTTCTCTGGGCTGCAGCACCGATTTTATGTTTATCTGAGAGCACATTATGGTCCCTACAGAGGCAGCAGGGTTATTATTAGCTTTCTGTGTCGATACACTTGTACTTTTAAAAGAATATTAATCTGATGGCGTCAGTAAATCTGATGGCGTTAGTAGGACCCAGTTTCCAAATTAAGCTTCTTCGTAGCAGAGGCTGCTTGAAATAACTTCTGCAATTTTTATCTTTACTGTTTCACCCCTCCTGCCCTGTGATGCCTTTGTAGTCTCTTCACCTTCACAAAAGACAAAAAAGCTCCATGCAAGCACCTTGCAGCCTTCCAGACTGTTAACATCCCAAGGTGATTTCTCTCTCTCTCCGAAGCATGCACACACAAGCATTAGAAAGCAAAAGCAACAAGCTTGTGTTTAGATAGTGCCCAGTACTGTTACATCCCTTTTGCATGTGTCCCAAGCCACAGGAACTTCAAAGTCCCCCCAATTCCTCAAAGATTTTGTTAAAAGAGGTTCTGTATGGAGGGAGCTTGGTCTGGGTCAGATTCACATCCCTAGACATATGTTCTAGCAAATATTTACTCAAATGTCTGGCTATAAGAAAACATCATGCAATAATGCAGTCCCATTTGCGAGCCTGTGACTTACACAAATAAATGCTCCTTAGATCCTAATGAGGCTTCTGTTCCACTGAGATTAAACTTCTGTGTTCTTCATCAGGCATTTCAGTGGAAAAACACACGCTTAACAGTTGATCAGTACCTTCTAAAATAACGCTTTTCATTTTAAGTCGTGATCCTGACATCCCAGCAGAAGGCTAGCGAAGTTCTTCTGAAGCCAAGCAGTACGTTAGAGTCCGAAAGGAGAACCAGCCTGTGGGCACCAGTGAGTTTCCAGGTAGTTTGCTCTCACTCATAAAAAAAGCTAAGGAAAGAGAAATACTGCAAAACTTAGTTTATGATACAGGAAAGCAGGCTTTATCATTTTCTTTCTCTAAATAAATAATAATTTTAAAAAATTTGGTTTGGTAATAAAAAAAAAAAAAAGTTCAGTATTTCAGTTTTTACTGACAGGGATTTAATTTCACTGGAAAGCAGGAGCTGTTGTTTGCACCGACGTGGATTTACAGCGATACTCTACTTCCCCTCTGTGGCAGAGTTTGATAGCTCAGTAGCCGTGCAGCAATAGAGCAAGCAATAGAGGAGCTTTGTGCTTCTGCTTATTAAAGAATTTCATGAGAAAAAAAAAAAATAGGCATAATTATCAGGAACAGTTAAAATGCTATTAGTCATTTCATTACAGTAATTAATTTTTATTCCCATCTGCTACCTGTTTCAAAACTATTTCAGTCACTATATGCTGCACTTCAGGGCAGGTTTTTGAAGATCTTCCTATCGCTGTACTTCCATACTCCGGGCTGGCAGCTGTGTGGAAGAGGAAGAACCATGAAGAGGAGCGTTTGCACTGCAGGTGGGGGCCTTCAGTGCCCCTTGCCTTGCACCCAGGCATGTGTGGGGCTGAAAGAGGCATCGTTGTCCTTGTAGGGGGCAACGCTGTACCCATGTCCTGCTGCTGTGGAGTCCGAGTCGGTCCATCTGTGTGACATCCCACTGCAGCACCCTGCTGTACCAGCATGGTGGGACATCTTTGACCACCCTAATCAGAAATGAACAAAGCTGGGACCTGAGCAGTACTTTGTTTTAATCACCTCTTAATTGAAAGGGTGGTCATTGTGGGAGGTTCCTGGCTAGCTATCCTCTGGTGAAGTTCCTTTTTGGACTGATCTGTAGATAAGAAGTTGGTCGGGTGACAGTATATGGTAGGACTTAAAACTAGCACTTAAAATTGACTGTGATAGGATGGAGACACAAGGCTTTGAACAAGTCAGCAACAGCAAAATGTAGAAAATGTTCTGATAGAATGTGGGCACAGTCATTGTGGCAGAGTTGGGAGAGGTGAACGGGAGACTGGTACTGGTTGTACTGGGTAGCAGACTTGCCTAACTCACAAAGCAGAGGCAGGAATTAAAATCTCACGAATTGCAACCCATTACATTAATGCTTTGACTTCTCTATGAAAGTCAGAATTTAACATTTTGTCAGTACCCAGGATCACATCAATCTTACCACTGAAGCTGAGAGATGGGCAGTCCAAGCTTCTCCTTTCTCTGATCCTTCGGACACTGATGCTGCCAGATCACAATCCAAAACTTGGGAACAACAGAGCAACATCTTCAAGGAGCAGCCAGCTTGCTGGGATTTTTCAGGAGCAGCACCGTGTGAGGCTGGCAGAAGCCTCCTCACACGAGCACCTTCCATAAATCTTTTTATGAGACTAGTCACAAAGCTATAAAGATGATCAATGGTCGTTTCCTAATTGTTAGTATATTGAGCTCTTCTATCAAGCACTATGAAAGTGAAATATTTTCCAAGACTGACATAACACAGGGGCCAGAAGATGTATACTATCTATTCGCTTCGCTGGAAATAGAAAAAGTATGTGATGGTACCACTGCAGCTCAGGAGCTACGAGCACAAAGCGACAGCGGGTCAGAGTTGCGCAGGGAGTTTTGTGGCGAGCGAGAGCAGTTCAGCTGCTGCCTCCTGCACCTTCCTTCCCATTGACTGCTTGGCCCTGACCCGAAACATTTCCTAATTTTTTTGCCAGGTGAGTTGGTGTGTTGCCTTAGAGAGCTTGAACAGCCCTGTACGGGGTCAGGGGAGTGCTTGGGGCAGCAAGAAGGCAGAAGCAGCAGACGTGGTCAGATGGGTTCAGGCTACCGTGGCACCAACAGCTTAATCCACAGAAGAGCAGCGCCTGGGGCCAAGGTTAGGGTAAAGGATAGAGGGAAGGAGGTATAACAAACACAACAAAAAGGAGAGGTCTGAAGTCATCCTTTCGTCTAAGTGACCAGGAGCTGACCTGAAACCTTTGGTGGGATTTCTGAGGGCATTTTCCTAAGGCTTTCTCTGTTACACCTGCCTTGTAGAATTGGAGAAAGAATAAACAAAGCATGAATGTTAGCCTTCCAGCCTCTCAACTGTAGAGACAAACCATGTTTTCCTTCTTACGTCTGTGCCTGAACAACCGGAGCTATTCTGCTGGGGATGTTTACTCTGCATAGCACAAAAAAGGTCTATTAAATTCCATTACTTTCTGCTAAGAACCAGCTGAATTTGGAAGTAGCCCCAGTTTTGCCTGCTGTCCTCTCTCACTAATTTGTTTGTTCTGCTTCTCTTAGCTTAGCTACTGCTTGTGGAAGTCACTCAGTTACACAGAGACTGTCGGTGAAGGGCCTATTTCTGTAAAAAGCTGAAGTTCATGTATACCGCTTCATGTACTCATGTTCTTCTGCACTACTAGGCACTGTTTAAATAACTAATGAGAAACTTGCATTAAAAAAAAACCAAGCAACAAAACAACAAAGAAGGCAAATAGCAATCCAGTGAAAAAATCACAAAAAAAAAAAAAATCCTGCAATTTGCATCTCCCGTGAAGCTTTAATTCAGACATCCGTTTACCTTGCATTAAGCCACAGTTATCTAACTCCACAGTAACTCTACGCTGATCTGGCCCATGCTTTGCAGAAGTGCTGGACTCTCATGGTTTTAAAAGCAGTGAGATCTGAACTACAATACTAAGGGATCCCCAAGCCCTGCCAGAGGGCTTTCTCCACAGCTAGTTGGAAGTTTTCAAGCTAAATCCTAAATGCTCGAGAAATTTTGAGAGGAAGGGATTTCCTAGGAGGATGCTCAAGCACTCTTGTGAGTACTATCTCTAGATACAGTTGCTTGTGGCTTTTTCTTGAAAATCTCCAAATCTGGAAACTCCACAACCTCTCCTGGCATGTTCTACCCTCACAAAGATGGTATTTCTGTGAATACCCTTTTGTTGCACCATCTGACACTGCCAAGAAGAGCACAACCGTGATATCTTTGTAGCTGCTCTATAAGCTGCTATCAAATTGACCTTAGCCTTCCCTTTTCCTTCTAAAGAAGCCCACCCCCCAGGACTTCCCAGGTACATCACATGCTCCAGGACCCCGACGTTCTCAGTAGTCTCTTATTGGAGACTCCAGTTTCTCCACAGCTCTCTTGCAGGAAGGTGGGGGGTAATCCTGGGCACATTATTTGGGTATGTTCTCACTGTCAGCAAAGACAATAATAATTTCCCTTGAGCCATGATACACTTGGCATATATTTTGCCTTTTTTTCAATGAGACAGTCTGATTGACTCATATTACAGTGTCAAGCTTACTTTTCTATAAAAAGGTGGTAGATGCCCCATTCCAGGAAACATTCAAGAGCATTTCTTCATCTGACAAGGAAAAAAAAAAAAGTGCTGTAACATCATTTTTTGACACTTCTTTTGAGTACTCAGAGTGACCGCGTGCTGCCTTAGCACCCTCCAAAAGAGTGAACTGAAAGAGTAAAATTGTAGGTAAAGCTGAACTTCATTTCCAGGACACAACAGCCAGCAAATTTGACAGAAATATAAATTCACACTCAGTTTTAAAGGTGCCATTATATTGTGCTCTAAACAGAATTTTTAAAATGTAATTAAATTTTTTCTAAATCAACACTCAGGAAGGGGTCAACCAATTGATCCCTGAGCGCACAAGCCAAGTCAGTCCCAAACGAGGCGTATAACCACAAAGAGGAAGAGCTGTAATTACCTGCAATTTAGTCCTTTCAGTGCCAAGCGGAGGATACACCGTACTTCTGGCTAAATGCACTCCTGCCTCCATTTCTACTGTCTATGGCACAGCAGGAAAGAACTCAAGTTCACGAGACATCAGACCAATCCTTTCCAAGTTTTCTTCTCCCAGCACTGCTTTCTTCTTCCTAGGATGCGCGTGCATACCATGAGCTTTGAAAAGAGGAAGTGGCAATTTGGAAAGGGCTTGATTTTTATATCAGATATAAATCATTTAATGCCTCACAACAAGAGAGAAATTGAAAACAGATTTTGTCTTCAAATCTACTTTCGCTATCGTAAAAATTGTTCCACAGACTCATTGCCTTTCCTTTTTATGAGCAAAGTGTTTGGAGTCCCCAAGGGCTCTGAGAGGAAATAGAAAAGCTGCATCATCTCTGAAGTTTCAGATGACTAACAGCTTTACTGATAAAAATGCTCAAAAATATAGCTATTCTACCATGCACATGAAGAAGGGAAACTCAAGAATTACCCTTGCCAAAACCACAGTCCTACCTCTGAGACAAAAACTGGAACATCGTGATTTAATTTTCCTTTAAATTCTCAGACTGACTTTTCTTTTGAGGCACTTCGGTGGGAATCGACTCTGGGAGGGTTTTCCAAGGGCTCAAGTATTTGGAGTTCTCACTAAAGACTCACAAACCCTTTCATTGTAGCAATCAGTCCCTTCCATGAAATATTTTTAAGAGTCCTCAAGACATAAAATAAAACTTAAGACAAAACTACTGTCACCTGCATAAACAGCAAGAGTTTCCACTTGCAGGTATGAGGAGGAAACATGGTCTGAGCCCACCTCATGTCCTGCTTATACACAGAGGATGACTTGAATTTCTACCTAATGCAATATAGCTATTCCCTTTGGCTAGTGCTCAAAAATTTTTAGGGAAAAACGGATGTACTGAAGCAGAGGGAAAGGGATGTAATCCATCATCTCGAATGCCTCAGACCTGGAATGCTTCATTCACTCCGTAACCAAGGACACCACAATGGTGATGTAGGAAAAAGCTCAAGCCTCTCTGTTCCTGCTGTCTGCATAGAAAATTCCTAACACCGAGATGCTGAACCTCTCATTTTAAATTATTTATTGACAAGGCAGCCATTTTAAAGGATTACTACAATTAACCTCTTATAACAAGAACCTTGCCCATTATTTGTTCCATACTTGTTTAAGGCAGAATATTAATAAAAGACAGAGAATATGATACATCATATTGCTAAGATCCTTACCCTTGTAAAGGTAAAAAAGTTATAAAATCTCAATGGCTGAAAAGGGTAGATGTGGGAATAGTCAATTCTTGTTAAGAACTTGAATATGGTGAAATATAAGTTTTTTCAGTTAAGAGAAAACATTTCTAGAGACACTGCAAAGACTGTGTTACTGATTCTAAAATTCATTATTTTTTATAATTTGTCCCATTTTTTCCATAGAGTCCCTCATAAACTAGGACAGGGCTTTGCCTCTTATATATTTACAGTAGGATACTGAAATATTGAAGCACCCAGGAATGAACTTGGAATTTTTAATTAATTTCTGTGTCAATGGATGTTGGCTCAATTGCAAGACACCCAAATCAAACATGAAGTGGCTCAGCTATGCCCTTTTTCTGTTTTGGTTTAAGAGTAAGCTTTATGAACTATCAGTGATACAAGTCTTTCATCTTGGCTGTCAGTATCTCTTCATCACGATTCTTCATCTCATTTTTGCAACAAATATTTGATGTGAGCGACCTGTGATGGAGTGACTACATCAATGCACAAGAGCTACAGCTAGTGTCTATCTAGGTACCTGTAGGGCCTTTAACATGGTCCCCCACAGCATCCTTCTCTTTAAATTGGAGAAGTATGACTTTAATGAGTGAACTGCTTGGTGGATGAGGAACTGGTTGGATGGTCATATCCAGAGGGTAGTGGTCAGTGTCTCAATGTCCAGGTAGAGATCAGGGATAAGCAGCATCCCTCACAGGCCTGTATCAGGAGCACTGTCCAATATCTTCATTAATGATGTAGACAGTAGGATCACCCTCTGTAAGTTCACAGATGACACCAAGCTGAGACAGAAACCATGCCAACCTGAAGGCAGCAACAGGGATCCTAACAAGCTCCTTACCAGGGAGATCATTTTCCACAGGATTTGTTTGCCCTAGTGCAATTTCCAACAGTGAAAATCTTGGACATGAAACAGAAATCCAAAGGGTGTTACCCAGTATGGGCTTTCCTCTGATGACCCTCGACCAGCGGGCAGGATGGCAAACCAGCACTCAGCCCAGCCCTGCAGTCACCAGGCAGACAGACATACAGCAAAGCTCAGCCTGCTCCCCATTCAGGTAGTCAGGGTCGCAGAAAGTGTCTGTGATGAACACAGACCAAGAGAGATTCAGTCATTCATAGCATTTCAATTTATACAAAAAAAAGAAGCAGTTTCTGGTTTTTGGCGTTTTGTTTTTTGTGTTTTTTTTTTTTTTTTTGGGGGGGGGGTATTTTGTTTTTTTAAACACAACACTAGCTTTCTTTCATTAATTCCCTTTCATCTCCCAAAATAGCTGAGGAACTTAGTTTTCTTATTATTTTTAAGTATTGTACTTAAATATGCAGCTATACATAATTAACAGATGAAATTACTTGCACCCACAAATGACAATTTCCAACTTTGCATCGTTTTTAGACGCAAATGTAAACCCATGAAAGTCCCAATTAATTTCCCTCACTGTGAGCTCTTTATTTAAAATTAGGATGCCAATTTTTCTCCAGGTCTTTTTTGTTGTTCAGCTTTCTGCTGTCTGTACCATACCTCTGCCAGGCAAGGACACACTTATATCAGCTTTCACCACAGGAGCAGCAATCCCAACAGCCAAAGATTAAAGTTTGGGTTGTATCAAACAGATGTTCTTCAAACTCCTCTCCTTTTTCTCGCCCACACTTGCTCTGTCTCTGCAGCTGGAGCATGCGGGACATGTACCTTTTCTTTTTCTATTCCACATGCAGAAGGTGGCAGTCACTAGAAGTCCATGCAGTGTGAATAAAAGGCAATGCAAAGAAAGCAATAATATTACATTTTTATGCTGTTAATAGAGTAGTGGAAGACTGTTGTGGAGAAAAGCACTACAAGCCTCTTGTAAAAGACTGAAAGACAAAATTTATTCTTTTTTTTTTCCCCACCATATGAAAAATGACCACAAAAGATGACAAATGCCAATGACAGAAATAAGAAAAAACTCCCAGCAATTTCAGAAGGTAGCTGATATCAGTGCCATCCTTGTTCTTGCTGGTACAGTTGCCAGAAAGAGCCAAGATAAGTATGAGGGGTGTATTTCAAGAGGCCCCAAAATGCTGCTGCACCCCAGAAGTTCCATAACTTTTCCAGTTATCGAAGTTTATGAAAACTCTTGTGCCAAAAAGCCTATTCTTTGCTAGCTGGAAGGAAGTTCAAATGATATCAAAATATATAGCAATTACCCAGAGAACCAAGTCTTGGTATTTTAATAGTAGTAAGATGGGATGTTTCGATTGCTTAAGCAATAGAATAGACTTTTTTATTTGTTCTAGTGAAAAAATCTCATCTGTTGGGGGAACACCTAGATTTTAAGACAGAAGCCAAAAAAACCCCAATCAATGAACAAACCAAAAAAGGCGGGGGNGGGGGGGAAGGTTGCAGAGGGTCATTGAGTCATGGTTATGGTAGGTGAAAATAAAGATATTTCCTTAAGACTGAACTGTAGAAGCTGAGCTGAGAGCTATGGAGGAGTCACACCTCTAATGATACCAGACATGAACAATTAACTTGCAGTGGCAGGTGGAGTGGTTATGCACTTTAAAAAAAAAAAGAAAAAAAAAGTCACACAAAGCTTAGATCTACAGGTGTCACCATTATGACTTTATTATAGAGGGGAGATTTAGATTAAATAGTAGGAAAAAAATTATTCCTGTGAGGGTGATGAAGCACTGGAACAGGTTGCCTGACTCTCTGGCTGTGGATGCCCCATCCCTGGGAGTGTTCAAGGCCAGGCTGGATGGGGCTTTGAGCAACCTGGTCTGGTGGGAGGTGTCCCTGCCCATGGCAGGGGTGTGGAACTGGATGATCTTTAAGGTCCCTTCCAACTCTAACCATTCTATGATTCTATTCTCTGTACGGAAGCATGCACTTTTACTGTAATATGGAATCAAATGAGAAATACAAGAGAAAGCATGCATTAGAAGTAACAGCAAGCGGACAAATAGCACCATGAGAAATCAGCACAGCTGTCTGGATCAGACCCTAGAACTCTGTGGGTACCCTCTTAATTAAAACCATAAACCAAAACTGAGCAAAACCAGTAAGGAAGAGGAAAAAAAAAAAACAAAAAACCACCAAACAGTCACATAAATTCATAGCCCCCAAGATCTTTCTGGCTCTCCAAAGCATTCATGAAAAGACAGAGCCCTCTACTGGCCTCTGGTTTTTGTTTTTTTTTAAATTCCCCGTAAATCTAGTCAGTACCAGAGTTATTCTGGCATATGTAGGGTTTTTTTTGTCTAAATCTATTAGGGAGCGCAATTCAGATTCCAAAAGCCATTGTCACATGCATAAATCTATTCCTGTTAGAGAAGATTAGGACCTTATGGAAACAGCAGTCAGATCTGTGCCAGTTCAGTCCCATAGGAAACATCACAGAAGAGACACTTAACTTTTCTTTTGCCAAAATAATTGAATAGTCTTTACTGTTTATTCAAATATTTCCAACGGACTCAGGGGCCAAGATTTCAGAAAATTATGGGAAGCAGGTTAAAACACTTCCCTTTCCCCTAGTACAGAATTCATGCATATTTGATCCCCTTTACTTACTTTAGTTGAACAGTATCCCCTTGGAGAAATAGCGTGCACCGTGTTATTTGTTCTCTGCAAATACCAAGACACCAGACCGACCCAGCCCGGGTGAAGTTCAGGACACAGCTAGTCCAGCAATCACTTCCAGGAAACAGCAACTAGCCACACACTATGCTGGTCTCGGACAAGCCTGCCTCTCGGGCTGTCCAGTATCATCATCTTTTAGGAAGAAATTCTTTTCTGTGAGGGTGGTGAGGCACTAGCACAGGTTGCCCATGGTAGCTGTGGCTGCCCCATCCCTGGAGGTGTTCAAGGCCAGGCTGGATGGGGCTTTGAGCAATCTGGTCTGGTGGGAGGTGTCCCTGCTCCTGGGAGGGTGGTTGGAACTCCATCTTTTAGGTCCCTTCTAACCTGCACCATTCTAAGATCAAAGGTGGTTGGGAAAACATCAACGTCACCAATAAATGCCAATATTCATTTTCACACACTCAAGCTTTGCAAGGTAAGAATCCCTACTCCTCTGGGTTGTTCCCCAAAATTCTCTGCAGGGCACCACAACAGACACTTCTCTCTCCAAATTACTGCCAGATATTCCACATCAGTTATCAAGTTAGATCATATTCTGTCAATGTGGGTTTTCAAAACATCCATGTACAGCTCCTCATGGCATGTATCACCTATACCCTTACAAGTCAATTATACAGTCCAGAAAGGTCCCAGACTCCACAGCTTGCTGGTCAGTACTACAGCATGATCCTCAGCAAACTTTTGGCCTAAGCAAACCAGCTTCTTCCCAGTTTCCCAGGCATGGTTTGGTAGCTTCCATCAGTCTGAGACACTTCTCAATGAGAAGTCCAACTGCAGCCACCCCCTTTTGGAATCTGAAAGTCTTTAGCAGTGTATACAAGCAGTGTTAGTGCTAGAGCCCAGTTTTCTACACACGAATACAGAGATTCTGTGAGTACAGACCGGGCAGTGCTGGCAGAGGCTGTTTGGCAATTTGAGAGAAAGATGAGAATCAGCAAAGCACATCAAGGCCAGCATTGTGAGGGTGACACACAACTCCGCTGTACATCCAGCCCTGCACACATTGCTAGGGGTGACAGAAACCATATTCAGAGCTGCACTCAAGAACAGCCCCAAAAGCCTCACTGATATGGGACATTAAAGCACCTTTCAACTTACTCCATGGTTTCACTTAGAGTGGCACATACTAGAAAAAAAGCTAGCCACCACAGAAATCATAGACACAAGACATTCAAGCAGAGCGAAGCATCATACTTAGGAAGAGTCTGGGAGATGATGTTGGAAGAAAAGCTTCTTAAGATCCAAGATGTATGGGAGCACCCAACCAAACCAGTATCAGAGCACAACAGCTGAGTTGTAGGGAGTTGTCCTTGTCCATGTGCAGGTAACTTGGGGGAAGCTGCAAAAACAACTCAGCTCGGGGTTGTCTCAAGACTGCATCGCAGTAAGAACCAAAATGGAATGGAGCCTTAACAAAATTCCCCGAGTCCCATGCCACCACTGTTCCCCTGACTTTGAGTGCTAGACATCACAAAATTAGCAACGGAAATCCTAAGGGAGCCACCACACCACCAGAGGTAAATATTCCAGATAGGGTAATCTGCTCAGGCATACTCCTGCACCCCCATCAAATCAGGAAATATAAACTGTGAGGTTTGGGGAGAAAAAATAGGGAATCTTCCAATGATACAGCTGGGCTGTAGGATATTCATCCCCACCTTGTCCAGGATGCTGTACAGGGTAGCTTCCCAGGGATTCAGCAACCTTACCTGAGAGAGACAGTAAGTGATTAAGAAACATACGTATGGTAAACAGCATGCTATTAAGATCCTGATTGGTGCACTTAAAATATTGTGTTGTTACTTTTGGGATCACTTGCAGGTTGTAATAGTGTATTTCAGAAGTAGTTTTTAAATTGCAATAGCATATTTGCCGTTGTACCCATAAAACCTGCCACAGTGTACTGGACTGGTCAGTGAAGTCCAAATAAATTGTTAATTTGAACCCCTCAGTGAAGTCCTTTTCCATCACAGAAATCCACCAACTTTCAGGATAAATAAATAAAGTAATAAAAAAAACCCCACTACATTAGAAAGCAAAAACCAATACAGATCTTGGACCACAGTTATCATTCTTATCTGGACCTGACAATAATTATAATCCCTCAGGCAGAAAGTCACCCACACGCAATGGACACAGCACAGCTGAAGCAGCCTGACATACTTTATCAGGAAAAATAAAAAGGAAGAAAAGTATCTGCTGCAAAATGAAACAGTAAGTACCCAACAGAAAGACAAGATACAGGAGAACACCCTCACAGAACATTATTTTTCAGAGAGTTTATTTATAGAATTGTTATTTCAATTTGGCACACAACTGGAAAACGCTAATACAATTTGGTGGGACAACAGGAAAGATCCCAGACTGTTCCTCCTCCTCTGGGGATTAAAAAAAAAAAAAGAAACATGGATTATAAATGAGGAACAATTGGGCCTGAAAAGAGTTTTATCTCAAAGTGGGCTTTATCACCTGCAGACAATGGGGAAAAAAAAAAACAATAACCAACCAACCAACCAACAACAACAAAAAAAGACACCAACAAAAAACCCAAAAGATCCTTGAGACTTCCCTAGTAATGTGGACTGAAGCAGCCAGAGATGCGTTTAACACAGCCCAGGTTGTTTGCTCTGTTGGCAGGAGCTGAGCTCTGCAGAACTTCACTTAATTTACCATTCGTGTTTTATCTGGCTTGCTTCTACTTGCGCTGAATTCAGTGGGAATGCTGCTACTGACTTCAACAAAATCAAGTCTTTCACAGAGGGTCAGTGGAGCCTCTTTCATAGGCAATGAAGCTCTCCACCCAGAGGAAGAGAAACACCAAACTCTTGTAACATTGTGCCAAGAAGCCGTTTCCTTCTCCTCCTTTTTATGACAGTGGAACTTTGCCTTACTCTTTACTTTGCATCTTTTCTGCATGTTTAATACCATCAATCACGTGAACCTCTCCTCAAGATGCCTTTATTTTGTTGGCATCTATCACACTTTTGGAAATACCGGTACCTTCAACCTTGGTCCCACAGACTAACAGCTTGAGGACAGACTGTATAGTTTGCTGCTGTGGTCTTCTCATTCTGCGACTGTTTCCACCCCTGATCTCTCATTTATCTTGTCCACATGGACTAAGAAAGGAGTAAGGATCTAGCAGAAACAGAAAGATGAGGAACAGCAAAGAGGGAAGAGTGGCTCCAGGGGGAGCCTCAGAAGGAAACTGGACAAGCACTTCTGAACATCTCTCAGATGAGCTGACAGAGTTGATGTGGCATCTGAAAACCACAGCTTTTAAGGCTTCAACAGTTTCTCAGGATGATCCACAAGTGGTACAAGCTGCTTGTGAGGTGGGAAGACACTTGCAGCAGGTGTCAGCACTCCATTATAAGAGAAGGTGTGGTTCAAGTCTAGCACTCTGGATACTCTCGGAGTTGCTGCAGTCTTGTCTCAGCAAGTTACATTACAGTGAAATGGATCTAGTACAGATTTATCACTGAGGACAGCAGGTCAGAAAGTAGACTGTGAATGATAATTTGGCAAAGTGAAATCTGTCATTGTTTGCATGAAAGAACCTAAATCTCTACAACAAAGCACTGAAAGAAGGCCAAGTGCGAATAGTGACAGGGAGCCATCCATCCAGGCTCTCCTTCACTAGAGGCAGTCTCCCCCACCTTCATCCTGCTTGGGCTTAAAATCCACACAGGCATTTATCTGTAGTCTATTAAAACTTAACTGTATGGTTATCTAACCCCTGGCGGACAAGAGAAATGACACTCTCAACGGAATTTAAATCAAGAAATTTAAATCAAGAAATAGAAATACCTATTCTGTTGCAATTTCTCTCTCAACAGAAGCCATCTGCTTCTTGCCACTTCTCCAGTTCACTGTAGAAAACAGACCCACAAAGAGGTGAGGTGTTACTGGGGAGACAGTAGCCTACAAAAGCAGTTCTGCCATCAGAGGAACTGCAACTGGAACGACATCCAGCAGACAAAGCAGCCAGCCCCAGCTGGCATAACACAGAGGTCCAGCTCAGCACTCAGTCACTCCTCATCGTGCTGTTCTTGGGGAGTGCAGCCTCCACGATTCACACTGTTAAACCAGGAGCATACAGCTGTTGTACACCAGTACAGATGTTGTACAACTCAAGAGGATGCTACAAAGACATTGGTGTACATTTGTCTGTTAACAAAACAGCAGAGAGAAACTCCAGTACTGACTCCCCCACATACTTCTGATCTCCAGTTTACTACTTAAAAAAAAAAAGAGAGCATCACTCTTCTCATACCTGAAGCCAATGAGAAAAATCTGTCCACTCAAATGACTGTAAAACCAGGCATATGAAACAACATCACTAGATGATGACCAGTCAGCCTCACCTACATGGTTAATTCACCATCCGAGTAAGCGATCTTGGCTATTTTTATGATTAATATGCAGTCTATAGATCAGAACAGTCAACACAAAACAAGTCAACACAAATTTATAAGTGACAGAATTGCAAATATGTTAAACTCAAACCCAGTAAAAATATTCAACCCTTTTATTTCTGTGTCCATTTATTCAGAACACGTTCATTCAAGGAATGCAAGCTAGGACTCCTGGTACAGTAGAGGTATCATCTATGCTACCATCTGTTTAGCAGGATGAAAAAGAGAAAACACATACAGCTTTGAATAATTTCCTTTGCAACTACCTCAATCATAAAAGCCACTTGAACAAAAAATTCATTGTTGGAAAACCAATGCTAGAACAGTATTTCCATTGTTTGGAGCAAGAATGATACCATGAATTTTTTCAAGTTTTTAGAAAAGGCATACTTTTGTAGGAACCACCTACGCTGTGCAATTGTTTTAAGCAGCATCCCTAAAAATGGTATGAGTGTTTTATGTGGAAAAGACTAGAACAAAAAGAACAATGCTCTAGCACAGCTGTGAGACACAGATACAGTATGATTTCCTGCCACTCTGGGCATAAGCTTAAGTCACATCAACGCAGCTGAGACCAAACAAGTATCAGAGCCAGAACAGCAAAATGCTTTAGAATGGAGCATAAACATAGTCAAAGAAATAGGATACACTGAGTGTTAACACTACACAAATGTTGAAATGCACTAGCACATGTGCACAAAGCAAACACTTTTCAATACTTGCTGGTCTGCGTAAGAGCTGCATTTATTGCAAAATGACATCGAAAACTGATATTCAGCAGGTCCTTACCTAGTCTGCTACCAAGGAAGCCCATCTTTAAACCAGACTGGGAGACCCCAAGCAAGTCTTAGCTGTGGGAAGGCTGCATGGGCTCTCAGGCACCTCATTCTCCCCTTTTCTTCCTTTTCACAAGAAGTGAGATTGGGCCAGTAAGTGTTCAGAATAAAAGGTATTGACCACTGAGATCCATTGAAACAAAGCAACCTAGAATTTAAATGGGTCTAAACAAGCATGTGTCTTACTATTGAAAGAGCAGGTATTTTAGCCAGCACATTGGACAACGGAAAGGAGAGCTGAAGCAATTTGTACCTTATTTCCTAAGGAGAAATAATTTAGGCAAATAATTCTGTTCACTGCTCTATATCTTCAACTAACATGCGAGTAAGTCCTTGCATCATATGTAACTATCTTATTTTTCATTTCTCCTACAGAAGCTAAATCTGATCACAGCTTACACAAGTGACAGAATTGTACCCAAAATAAATGCAGTCACATTTTCACAAGGTAGGTTTACACACGATTTCAATCTGAAACTAAACCCATAAACTGCCACAGACTTTGTATTAATGGATTATTTAAATACTGTGTAGTCAACCTCTGTGACACAACTGGGTTTTTATACCAGACTAATTATGGCTATTTCTCATATTTAATTTTTAATCCATGTTCTTTAACTAATAAAGAAGATAGCTGCTTTTATAATTAGCCTTTAAGTAACTTAAATTTACCTGAAGGAAAAAAAAAAAAGCTAGTCTTATTTATCAAGGCTTTAGTAATATTTTACATCTGGTTTTTTATTCTTCACTGAAGTTTGGAAGCTCAAGAAGTCTTTCAAAATAGATCAGCCCCTTTTTAAAAAGGGAACATTCACTTTTTTGTCACAGCATATAGTAGTTTATTAAAATTAAAAATTAAGTTGCTTCGTGTAAAAGGTCTTTTCAAGCAGCAGCAATAGCATCAATTTTGGAAGAAAACAGTCATCTAAGGAAAAAAAACAACACAACAAAAAAGAACAATCCACCCACCCATACCAAAAGACTAGCAGGACTAAGCTTCAGTCTACTTTGCCAATAATTTTACAAAACAAAAGTGTGTATCTGTAGTTATGCAACATCTGAGGATCTTTTGCAAATGTGAATATTAGCTAGAAGTTAAGAGGCATCTAGACACGCTCCACTACTGACATAAGGAGAAAAACCTCTTCTTAATCAGAACAGCAGTATGAAGTTAAAATTAAAGTAACTAAGAATGTGGCTTAAACAGCCTAAGCTTATATTGAATAAACTTTGAACAGAAAACATCTGTATTAACTAAGAATTTTAGCTTTCTTAAGGACTGATGGGAAGGTTATCTACTGATAATTCAAATAACGGGTATGTTTACACCTTCTGAAATCCTACAGAGGGGTGCAGAGAACAACAATACAGGTGATTATATTGTTGCAGATAGAATTCCACATATTTAAGAGCTGCAACAAATCCTCATTTGATTCCAAAGGGCTCATGTTCTGTTCCATGTATGTTGGAGTGACAAAGAACATTTTTCAGTCAAGTTTTGCAGACATTATTGTACTTCAAGTGCCAAATGTTCTTCCAACTTGTTTGAACAGATTCAAGTTTAAACAGTCTCTTTCGAAGTAAATTTCCACAAACCAAGTAACCACAAGCTGTTTGGGATGGCTCAAGACCTTTCTGCAGAAAAGAGCATGCCTTAACCTAAAAAGATAATTATTTCTGGGCATGTAGAAAAATAAATGCTGTTTTATAATCATGTTGTTAATGGAAACAACCAATCAGTTTGTTATTTCTGTTAAACTCATTCCATATGGATATCCAGTGGAAACAAGCAAATCCACAAAAAAAAAAAAAGGTACTGAAGGAAAAGGCTGTTTCTATAGGCACAAACACCTAATGATGAACAAGTCCTACATCAGAGGAAAATCCAGCATGCACCTTTAACACTGTACGCAGAAATCAAGGACAGGAAGTAACTGTTAAAAACTTTACAAGCAAACGTTGTCTTGTTTTAAAAAGGTATTTGGAAATAATTACACTGATTAATAAAACACTGACATTCACAACCCATCTGAACTCAACTGGTTTACCCATTCAGGTAAAAATGTCAAAGTAGTACAGAAGATTTCTTTCTTTCCTCTTAAAAACCAGGAGGAGTGCCACACTGTCAAAGAAAGTGTTGCTGCACATAAATTCATGTTAACCTTCCTGTGCTTTCTGTTCAGGGGATACAGAACAAAGTCATGTTTCCTGCTGAATTGTTTACAGTTATCAGATGCCTATACAAATCAACCTTTTTTTTCCTACCCAATTCATTATGGAGTTGCTACAACTACAATAACAAGATGCAAAAGGTTCCAAGAAATTCCTGTGAGAACTACTGAAGTTATTTTATTAATTGATTTGGATTTTTCTTTCACAAATATATATTTTATATGAACCTCGAGTGCAAGAAATGCATGAAAACAGTCTGAAAAAAAGCAAACATGGAAACTCAAGTGAGGCAGTCAGTCCCCTTCCTACTTCTGATTATTATTATTTTATTCTTTTTCAAATACCACCACTGAAAAACCCAATGCATGATTATAGTCCCCAAACCCACACCAAACTGCTGTGCTGTGCATCTTTCCCAGCAGGTTTTCACTCCTGCTCTTCAGACAGAGCATTCGGGGAGGTTACAGAAGCACAACTTGTACTTCTCCACCTGTCAAGTTTATTTGTGTGATGTTTTTTCCAGATCTGGAAGTTTTTCAATTAGTGCTTTATGGTTCATGTTGATACTGGCTATAAGTCCTCCCTCATTGCCATCCGAGCCAGTGTAACTAATTTCTTCACCAGTCAGGGTAGTCATATGGCCACCCAGTGCTCTCAACACTGCATTTCCAGCACATATGTCCCACTTTTTAATATAGGTGACATGGATATACACATCAGCTTCTTCTTGATTCTTTTCACCCACGTCAAGGAGGGCCAACACTTTATAACCTAGGAGAAATAAGAAGTAAAAAAAAAAAAAACCAAACTGTTAAACCAGGTTTTCCTATTCATCAACAAAGGGTAAGTCTACATGTAAGTTGATTTATGCACATGCAAGATTTACAAAAGTGATGTCACTAATTATATCATGCCATCCAGTACAATGGCAGAAGCACTAATTAACTTTGCCTGCCTATTCTACAGAGAAAATTTGAGAAGGAACAGCCCTCTTCCCCACACACAAGATTTTTCCACTGCACCTCAATTAAAGCCTTGGGTATTTGGGACACATTTTTAGACACGTTATTTTTATATGCTATACCAGCTCTAGAGACACATTAAAAGAACAAGACCAGAATCATGAATATAGCTTTGTTCCTACTTTCACTCACTTATTTGTCAATCTTTGTATTATGCTGAAGTCTAATTCCTCCCCTCCTTTTTTAATTACAATAGAAAGAAGATGCATATACTACTCTAATAAAGCAACTCAGCCCAGGGCATTCCCTTTTATTGTACATTATGCAATACACAGTCCTTTCTCAAAACAGTATTCTTTCTCTCACAGAATTTTTTTTTCAGTTTTTCCAACTGTAAAACTAATATCCTTACTTCATTAAGCTGTTCCTTTCCTTATATTCTTATACGGAGTTAGACCCTGAGGAAGATCTGCTATAATTACACTTTCACTTCCTTTATCATAAGAAAAAACTCACTTAGATTCACTCTCAAGAACTTATGCAAGATCTTGACTAAACAATCTGTAAGGGAGCTCTAGCATTCCATATTAAAAACACAAAGATATATTTCTGTAAAATTCAAATTTTGCATGGCATTTCTGAGACTTTCAAACAGCTATTACTTCCCACTAGTACCTTGCATGTCTGCATTCTGTCAATAACACACACAAGGATATCGTGCAAAATTACAAAAAACTAAGCTAAAACCTCTTTGGACTACCTATGAGGCAGACAAAAATGGACTTTAGTGATGCTAGTTTTCTCTTCTGACATAAATGGAAGAAACAGGATCAAGCTTTAACAGTTTCTTCTTAAAACGTTGTTCAATTACATGTATTACTAGTTCACTACCACCCAACAAATTCTCTTCCATGATTTTGTGTTTGGTCACACCACCTTATTTCCTCCACAGCAGCACTAGTGCAGAAGTCAGTGCACATCAGTGTGTTCAGTGAAGGACTCCAATAATATTGCTGGTCCAGGCTCAGATTCACTAACCTGAAAATAGACTTAAACCTGAACCAAATTAGCATGTAGGATTCTATACACGAGAGAAATTGCATGCCCATTGTTGAGTGCTTGTTTTTAGCATGTGAAAAACAAAAGGTAAGAGGGAAGAGAGGAGATGCCACAGTTATATCCTTTTCTCTAGTAATAGCTATCTCATTAAATCACTTGGAAGCAATAAAATTTGGAAGAAATCAAACCTGCTCCACCAGCGGGGATTATCACAGTCTTATTTCCAAATGTCTGCCGTGCAACCTGCTCGACTTTTCCTGCGTGGGAGCGGGATACGATAATCCTTGGAGTTTT
This sequence comes from Pedionomus torquatus, assembly GCA_013398155.1. Lineage (NCBI taxonomy): Eukaryota > Metazoa > Chordata > Aves > Charadriiformes > Pedionomidae > Pedionomus > Pedionomus torquatus. The sequence goes on from VZRU01008031.1 coordinate 304,892, forward strand.
CTCATTGTAGAAGGAACGAGCTTTTACGTTTGACCCTCCATCCACCATTGCCCAGGCTACAACATAAACACAAATTCTGCTAAGACTTACAAAAGGCAATCTCTGTTAAGTGTACAGATAAAATGATACTTATCTGGGACACTGGAATTGATGCCTCTGACTGAATTTCCCCTCCCTACTGTAAAACAGAAAGTTAGGGCTGACAGAAGAAAAGGGGTGCGTGCCCACATGTGCACATAAGCAAACAAAAACAGCTCCCCTTCCCCCAGCACATACTTTTGTGCATATGGCATTATCCCATGCTTGACTATTCGTGTGACAATTCCAAAAACACAGAGCAAGAGAGGGGAAAAAAAAACCTAAGTAGCAATATTTAGAACCTGCGACTGAAAAGCCACCCAAGTTAAAATGACGGCTCCCAAGTCAGACGTAGAACCAATATTTCCTAAATAACTTTTTTATAAGAATAAAAGACACCGAACCCTTCAAAGAAGATAGCAGAGGTATTATTGAGTCATTTTGTTAGATAGTAATGCTAAGACAGGAAATAGTTCAGAAGGATGGTAACAATAAGGAAAACTGGTGTTGGTGTGCATTGGAGGGCTGGATTTATAATATACAACCTCCCAGTTGTTCAAATACAAGCTTGGTAGGTGGCATCCCATAACCATTCATCTGACATTTACTTAGCAGACTAACCAGCAATTTCATCTCAGCAGAGGGCCAGATTGTATGGCAACAGGCTGAATTACGTGTAATAACAACACCAACTGCCCTTTATTGCTTTGTATTTGTATGGTAGTATTAGGAATACTCCTACTCACAACAGATTGGTATTTCCAGCTTGGCAAACGAACACTTCACTTTAGAATGACAGAATTTATTGCATATCATCTGAAGCCACATCTGAACATTTTACATTTTACTATTAGAAAGGAAGATAAATTCTCAAGATTACAGAGCTAAAAAAAAAAGTATTTCTTCAGACAGGTGTTGATACTTAGAAAATGTGTTCCAAAACCCCCTAAGATTCTTGAAGCATATTGGAATGTAGCATAAATTTAAATGACTGGAGATTAAGTTCTTATTTAGAGACAATACTTAGCACAAAATATCAAGTGCTTAGTTGCCAAAAAAGAGAATAAATAAAAAAATATATTTATTCAGTCTTAGTTTCTGTGCCAGAGCTACTGCGTAACTTCACAACTCTAGAGGTCAGCATTGCCTAAGGGAAAATGAGAACAGAATTTCTTATTTCAAATATACAGTATATAAGACTTGAATGCCAAAACTGCTTTGAAGCTTTCAGAAGCGAATACACATTGCCAAACTTGCAGCCATCCTCATTGATCCATCATCAATACTAAAGAACTAATTGGTTGAAGGTTGTGACATTAAAAGCATGTCAGATAATCGATAAGGATATGCTCGACATTCTTGCCTTTTACATACAAACAGTTGCTATTAAGATCTTTGTTCTGTTATTCACACTGAATAAACACCAGCTCCTGGGTATAACATCACGGGCCAAAGTTATTCTGCTGAAGGAACAAAGTACCCTTTTGCTAGAGACTAACAGCACTTAAGACTGGTCAGAATGTGTAAGTTTCACTGCCTTTGGTTTGCTGTAAGCTCTCTAATTGAAGGTGTCTTAATTTGAAAACACATTTTCAGTTAGTTTAGTTTAAATGCATCATTTTTAGGTTAAACAAGGGCAGCATTTTCCTTTGTGGTTTTATAGAAGAGAACACATCTGCAGCTCTAATTCCAAGGTCTGCTTCAGTGCTCTTTTGCCCCAGGTACTGTTTTCTCATTTATACCTACAGATGCTCTCTCAAACATCCAATTTTAATTAACACTATGTCTGAAGATGCTGGAAATACATGAAGTACCTGTATATGATGAGAACGGCTTGTGTATCACTCCTATTACTGGTTTCCCATTTACAGCCACGCAAACCATTGTCGTGACATACTGTCGAAGATCCTCTGTGGGCAAAACCAGAAAGGGAACAAAGTTTACAGCCAGATGCCAAGAACACAAAAAAAGAAAGAAAGCAGACCTGACATTATTAAAACATTGTGCTTTGAAGACTAGTCTACATTCTGCCTCTTGCTATGTAACTTCGTTTTATCTTCAAACAACCTTGCAGTTTTCAAGACTTTAAAGACTTCAGTTTTCCAGCAATTTTTCCTGTTCAGTAGATGTAACCTATATTTCTACCAGATCCAACTCTAACACCTGCATCTTTTGCAGTATGTATTTTCACAGAAATCTGTGCCCCTATATTTTCCTTTCTGTCCCACCTCCTATCGATTTGAAGCTGGTAATTCAAACATCAAAGAACATTCACCTGAAAAAGTGATTGTATCAATGGAATATTCACAAAATAAAGCTTATTTTGCTGTTTGTTCTGCAGTATTTATCAGTAAGAATTTTAGTTGCACTGCACTGAACTGCTTATGTGACATCTTAAAATGTTTGAAAATGGTGAAGATTGAATTATGCATGCTTTTCTGAAAAACTAACAATTCTTTTATATCAAGTTGATTAGGAAATTAGTTATCCCCTTTAAATAAACAAGAAAAAATATTCAGAGAAATTAATGTTGTCACAGTAATAACTGAAACAAATTCAAGCAGAATTCATAAGAGACAGTTAACCATTTATATTAGCAATTACTTAGTCTCGAGGAGTATCAAAGTAATTTCAGAGTTAGCATATAAAAATGCCATGGTCTGATAGAGGTTTTATTATGCACTTTGTTCATTTAAACCACACAAGCTTTGACACAACACACTTTAACAAGAGATGCCATTTTAAATACTTACTATTTTGTCTCCAGTATAAAAGGCAGACATCAGAATTACACACATGATTTGTCAACAAGAATCAGCTACCTGTGTATTCTTGTGTAGCATCTAATGGATCAATCCAGACAGTAACACTTTCTGCTGGAACCTCTTTAGGCTGTATTATTTGTTTTATTTCGTCAGGAATACTGCGATCCCAAGAGACTGTCTCCTGATCAGCTGTATCAAGACGCTCTTCAGAGTTTATCTATAAAACAACAAAAGTAGTTGCATTAACTTATCAGATAGGGTAGCTGTGGTTCTTGGGGAAAATTACAGGTTTGTCGTATCTTTTCTTTCCCCCTTCATCTCCAGCTAGAAGTGCATGAATTAGCTTGTAAGTTGCTGAAAAAGACTATTACTGTCATGTGACAAGCAATGGAAAACAACAATCCAGAATTTAATGAGAACCATACTACAGCCAGATGCTGTTTCTTCAGCTGCAGCTCTTCCTACTGAATGTTCTCACAGTAGGAGCGAGAGGGACATTTTAAAGCCAAAAGCTAAATGCAGCTGCTCCAAAGACTACAAGCAGAACATTTGACTTTGGAGAAGTACACAGATATAGCAGGGGTCTAATATTCCATTTATACAGATCAGTAGATGCAGATTGAAACATACAGACATTTTACCAACAAAACCAGACTGTAGCATGACTTGAGGGAGTAGGAATCCTAGCATACAATCCCGCTCTTGGCATTGAGTTACAACTACCAATTTAAACAGCTCAGCGCGACGTAACCATTATACAACTGTTGGATGCATGGTATTTTATAAACAAGTTAATATTCTATGTCTGTCTTTAGGGTAGGTTGGGCTAAGGACCTAACAAGACCCACGAAGAGCAGTTATAAACAGCTGCCAAAGGTCACGTTTAAGCCTACTATCACATGCTACCTAGCTGAATGAATTTATTCTGGAGCAGAGAGCATTTTAGCACGCTGAACAGTTTGGTCCAGTAGTGGAGCACTGTCCCAATCTTTTGAATAGGAGAACGTTCTGCAAAACCCAATATGATGTCACTGTAACTGCAGCAGTGAGATATTTCTGGATCACAAGAGATGCAGTTACCATAAGACACTGTACAGATTTCTCGTGCTGCAAAACATCGCCTAACCTGGGGAAAAATATGTCCATCTGCCTTAACCCATCCATACAACCACTGCAAATGTGGTTTATAGGAGAGCTACAATGTGACTGAACATAAGTAGTGATAGCAGGAACTTATACAGAGTTGGACTAGATGACCTCCCAGAGGTCCCTTCCAACCCCTTGTCATTCTGTGATGCTGTGAAATTCATCCTGTTTACTTTTAGTTACAACACAGCTACATCAGTAGACTAGTATTTCTGTGCTCCTTCTGTCAATAAAAAGCAAAACATTGCAACTCTGCCTTTCAAGCATCAGCCCTTCAGAAACGCATCACTTCACTAATTACTCAGTACGATGATCCTTATGGCTTAGATGTGTCATTTATGTGTCTGAAGTTGAGTGTAACCAATTTGAACTTTTAGCACATTTCAGAATATTAGAACTGCAAGCCTTTTTATTCTTGCTATCATTAAAGGTGGCTTCCTCTAATATAATCCTAAAGGGATGTCAAACTGACTAGCTCTGATGTCCAGTCACGGCAAAATAGCAAGTGCATGTGATGCAATGTGCCTACAGCCTAGAACCACTGATTTCCCTTTACTTGCTACAGATGGAGCTGAGACTGCTAGCTCAAATTCACATACCTGACTGCTAGAGCAGATAAATCCCCTCTGACTAAATCAACTTGTTATTACAGATGAAGGCAAGTGACATTGAAAGGCAATGAAAAAAAAGAAACAATCAGACCATGTTTGTATGTTACAGACTTTGTATCAGCAAGATTTTTACATAGTTAACGTCATGACAAGACATTATGCACCTCAACTGTAATAGATTATTAGCAAAGGGTTAAGGGCCATCTTCTCCAAGAGAATGAAAATAAGAAAGCAAGCAGAACTGCAGCAACTCCAGCCATATATCATAACTGTCTCCTCACATAAAACCAGTATGTGAAGCATTGTACGCCAAACACAGAGTCCTTGAAGTTGCTGTGACATTTACAAATTAAACATCTGTCACTGTACAATAAGCCCAATGATTGTGTTGTCCCCCAGGGAAAACAGTCCTGCAAAGTCAAGATGACTAGTTCCACAGACTTGGCAGCCTCAACACAGCCCCTGGGCAGTTTAAGTTCCACCACAGTGTATTACAAACCACCGTAAGAACACATTTCCTCAACAGAAGGAGGGGGGCTCCAAAAAGTTGGAATGAATCCTCAAAAAGAAGATTATCTTGTTAAAACCTGTTGTCACAATACACTAAAACTAAAAGACTGAAATTATGCGAAAGTTACTGCTTTCAGAGAAAGACCTCCTACTAGTTCAAACTCTGCAGTGGTGGCCATGAGACTGCGACATCTATAAAGCTTGTGAGGAGTCTCTCTCAACAGCTGTGATGAATCTGCCAGAAAAAAAGGAAAAAGCGGGGTAAAAGGTAATATCAATGAGGTTGCAGAGCCATCTGGAAAAAAAAAAGTTAAAAAATAAAAGAAATCAACCAGGCCATTAGTTCATCCATTCATATGGCCATTTAATCTGTAGCCTTGGCCAAATACTCAGCAAGTCATAGTCCAAGTAGAATTTCATAGCCATTATACTACATGCAGCTATTAAATTTATTTCTTATAAGGAAGCTACCATGATAGGTTTTACAAGACATGGTTGCCTGAGAGAGGATCACCAGCCCTTAACACCAGAACTTCTCTCTTTTTTTTTTTTAAATGCATGAGAATATACCTGGAAAACATGCCTTTGTGTTAACACAGTGACACAATGTCCCATTCCTACTTGTCATTCTCATTTGCTGGAAGCTTCCAGAGGCCACGGTCTAACATTTCAACCTTTTCTGTTGTGATATAGATATGTAGTTGACTGTACTTCCCAGTCTTTACTCGGAAAAAGAGGAGCAGCTCTGTGTCCTAGAGTGGCTGTTGTGTTTTGGATTTAGTATGACAATAATGTTGATAACACATACTGTTTTAGCTGTTGTAATTAATGTTTATATCAAATCAAGGATGTTTTCAGCTTCTCATAGAAGCCGAGAGAGAACACGGACAGGACAAGTTGCAAAGGAATATTCCATACCTTAGACATCACACTCAGTGTATGAATTAGGGCTGGCCACAGGGCAGGGATCTACAATCACCACCTGGGGCAGGCTGGGCAATCAATCATTGGGTGGTGAGAGCAACTGTATTGCATCACTTTATTTGTACATTCTTTTACCATTACCATTTTCTCTTCCTTTACTGTTCTATTCAACTGTATTTATCTCAACCCATGAGTATTTTTATTTCCTCTTCTCCCTATCCTGTTGAGGGGAAGCAGGTAGGTAGTGGTGTGAGTGAATGCCCACACGGTTCTAGTTGCCAGCTGGGGGTAAACTATGACACCGTGGTAGAAAGACAATCACAATGGCAAATGTTTCAGACAATAGGCTGTTTCAGTGAAACACTAAGAGCCAATTAAACTACAGGAGTGTCAATAGAAGTCTGCATGCTTGCCGTCGCATACACAACTTCATCTACTCCTAAGAATCACAGAAGCATGGAATTATTTTGGTGGGAAATGACCATTCGGTCCAACTGTTAACACTGTCAAGTCCACCACTAAACCACATCCCCCAGTACCACATCGGCATGTCTTTTAAATACTTCCAAGGGTGGCAACTCCACCACTTCCCTGGGCAGCCTGTTCCAATGCTTGATAAGACTTTCAATGAAGAAATTTTTCCCAATATCCAATCTAAACCTTCTCAGTGCAACTTTAGGCCATTAATTCTTTTCCTATCACTTGTTACTTCGGAGAAGAGACCAACATCCACCTCACTTCAACCTCCTTTCAGGTAGCTGTAGACAGTAATAAAGTCTCCCCTCAGCTTCCTCTTCTCTAGGCTGAAAACTTTCCTCAGCTTTTACTCTTAAGACTTGTTCTCCAGACCCCTCACCTGCAGCTCAATGTCAGTCTTCGAATAAACAGTCTTGTAGCTAGCTAGCCCAAAACTGAACACAGTACTCATGGTGGGGCCTCCCCAGTGCCAAGTAGAGGGGTACAATCACTTCCCAAGTCCTGCTCACCACACTATTCCTGATAGAGGCCAGGATGCTGTTGTTGCCCTTCTTCCTCCACCTGGGCACAACTGCTGGTTCATGTTCAGTCCACAGTCAAACAACACTCCCAGGTCCTCTTCTGCCAGGCAATTCTCCAGCCCCTCTTCCCCAAGCCTGTAGCACTGCATGGGGTTGTTGTGACCTAAGTGCAGGACCCAGCACTTAGTCTTGTTGAACCTCATACCAACAGCATCAGCCCATCAACCCAGCCTGTCCAGAGCTTCTAGAGCCATCCTACTCTCAAGCAGACCAATACACCCATCCAACTTCATGTCATCTACAAATCCATTAAAGATGCACTCAATCTCCTTGCCCAGATCACTGATAAAGATATTGAGCAGAACTGGCCCCAACATCAAGTGGGAACAACACTCGTGACTGCTCACCAACTGGATTTAACTCCATTCACCACCACTTTCTGGGCCCAGCCCTCTAGCCAGTTTTTCATTCAGCAAAGTGTACACCCATCCAAGCCACGAGCAGCCAGTTTCTCCAGGAGGAACAGTGCCAAAGGCTTTACTAAAGTCTAGGCAGAAAACATCCACAGCCTTTCCCTTTGTCCACCAAGTAAGTCACCTTATCATAGGAGACCATATTAGCCAAGCAACACTCGTGTTTCATAAGCCTATACTGAATGGGCCTGATCACCTGGTTTTCCTGTACATGCCAATGTGATGGCTCTCAAGATGATCTGCTCCATAACTTTACCCAGCACCAAGGTCAGACCAACTGGCCCGTAGTTCCTTGGATCCTCCTCCTGCCCTTCTTGTAGATGGGTGTCACATTTGCTAATTACCAGTCACCTGGGACTTCCCCCATTAGCCAAGATCACTGATAAAAGATGGAAATTGACTTGGTAAGCACTTCTGCTGGCTCCCTAGTACCTAATTCCTATGTCACCTTTCTTAGGTGCTTCTGTGGTTTCTAGCATATCAATAATCTTTGCTGCCACATTGATCTCCATCCCCTGCCTCCACTGAGATGGCAGAACAAAGGACCCTGCTAGCACCATGTTCCTCAAACATTGCCACCCCCAGTCTAGCAAGCTTAGTTTTACCCCTTTCCCTTTCAGATTCAGATAGCAAGCCATCACACAAGAACCTCAGAAAGCTATTTATTTCTGTCTTCTGCTCGCTATTTGGGGTTAGCCACCTAACAGCAGTGGGCTGTAAAAGCCCATCTCAGAAGTTCTGCAAGTAGCCTACTGACACCGAGTTTAACCATATTTATGCAATCTTCTGTCGGGCTTGAGAGGAGAGCCCTCCTCAGAAAGAAGCACCACATCAAATACAGAGATTTAATAAAATACATGTAAATTGTGAAGAGACTACTGCTGAAATGCCAACCAAAAAAAAAAAAAAAAGTTATTTCATAAATGAGGCAGTCTGACTGCATCTTGCCAGCACAGAGACTCCTCAAAACGAGTTGTGAGGTGCAGGAATCCAGTAATGGACAAGGGATGCTCCTTGCAGATGCCACCAGCAGCAGAGATCCAGCAGCAACACTGGGACCAGTACATGCTGTGCTTTCTGAAACACCTGAGTGTTCCCAGCCTTCAGAAACCCACGGCACAGAAAACGCTCTCCTCCAGCATGCTGGTGATTGGAATATAGAGCTGCTCAGGAATATGCAAAGCAACTCAGGAGAGTGCCACAAACCCACGTGGATAAATGCAGCGCTCTGAACAAAAAGCCATCAGTCCCAACCACAAAGATTTCAGGGGACTGGACTACTCCCTGCCAGCACTTCATGATATCTTTGTGGCAGCTCAGCACCCAACAAACCCACCTGAATACCTGCTAGCTGTCTGTGGCGAGGTGAACAAACTCAGGCTTTTTCGTGGTTTGAAAGAATAGGACACAGCTGTAGCTTTGTCATTCAATTCACACATTAAAGGTAAATTAAACTCAAAATACATAAAATAAATAGGAGTTTCTGTTCAAATACATAATTTTTTTTAAATAAACATCAGTACGTAAAAAGGTGATGCTTTTCTTAGAAAGTGTTTGGTAATATACAAATTTTATTTAAATTTATTACTACCCCAACTTCCCCACATCTTTATCCATCCAAATAGTCATTATTGGATTATTTGCATATTAAAATACATATTTTGAAAAAGATGAGGTAGCACAGCTCTTTATTCCTGAGTGTCAATATCACCATCTGATAATTAAATCCTCTCAATTAAAATATTAGTGCTGTTTTATTAGAATGGAAAACAGAATGATAACACCACAAAGACTATCCCACCCGTATTATAAAGAGCTACTAATTAACACCACACCAAAACCCAACCTAACCCAAGCCAAAACCCAAGAAATCCCTGATGTTTAGGTAACAATAAAAGAGAACATTCACAAATCAGAATATGAATGTGACAGTATTCCTGGCATTATATTTCAAGAAGAGTGACCAGAACAGGCTGCCAGAGAGGTGGTAGATGCCCCATCCTTCAAAAGGTTAGACTGGACAGGGCTCTGAGCAACCTGATCTAGTTGAAGATGTCCATGCCTATGGCAAGGGGGTGGATTAGATGACCTTTAAAGGTCTCCTCCAACCCAAATCATTCCATAATTCTATGATTCAAATCAATAGACATAACCATTGAATCAGACCATGAAAATGAAAACCCTGGAGGGCCGAGACAAAACAGCACGCACAGGGGAATGTTAGTAAAACATTAACAGATGTTTGACTTCTGCTTTCTGTTTTGTTAGGGCAGTAACTCTGACATGTACAGCCACTTCATCAGTGATTACTCATTTCCAAGGCTGACACTTAACTTCGCCACCTGTATTCAGGTGACTGAGATGGGGGACAGAAGTAAATAATTAAATATAAACATTTACAAACAATAAACCAACAATGATTCTGATACTTTCTGACTCACAGATGTTCCTTGGGGACAGTGGAAGACATTTTACCTCTATATGCACCCTCTAGACTAATGTCCAGAGCAACCACTAAGAGCAACCCACAGCTACAAGCCTCGAAAGACACACTTATCTAGGTGGCTGCATGGGGCTGTATTTGATTTACTGTTATTTGGCTGTGCTTCTGAGATGTTGCAACTCAGAGGAGAGGAGTTCAATCAGCAGCCTTTGGGCTTTCCCCTGCTAAAACACCTTGTCCCTCCAACCCCTGCTTTCAGGAGTTACATGCCCTTGTGCCCACTGCACTGCAACTCAGACTGTTTTGCCTTCATTCACTCAGGTTCCCTCATATTCCCTCCCTTCCCCCCGCAAATGTATCAGAGGTGAAAGCTGTCTCATCTTCTCACAGCATCTGTACATACACAAATTGTGTGAAGGAATGGGATGCCAAAACCTCTGAACGTAAACACCCACTCAACAAGTCAGGACATATAAATATGCACAACAGGAGAACACTCTCCAGGAGATGAAGAGACGGAGGCAAAGCACCGTATTTCCAATAACTGAGGAAAGCATCTAACTTATCATGGTTACAAAACAGGGCTCCAGAATCTGCTACAGGAAGGAGGACTTGCGTTCACACCAAGACTTAGGTCCCCTGTAGCCAGGGCCATTCCTGATCCCTCCGTTCCAACTTTTGAATTTGTGGATAGTGAGTAGCAATTTTCTGAAAGGTTCTTCCTGAAAGCTTATGTTACTTGACACTAAAAATAATACAAACTTGGAAATCAAAATATCACTTCCTTTTTAAAGCTTAAAAAGCCTTTAAACAATTTGCATAGTAGTTTGTCAAAATTTTTACTTTTATTCAGTATGTGGACATTTTTAAAGCCAGCTGCTTTCTTTCGGAAAAGTTCTTTTCCTCCTTAGATTACCACAACACATTAGAAGGGAAAAAATGAGCTTTTAGAGGTGATCATCTTCATGCCTTTCAAAAAAGTTCCTCTTTCTAGGGTTCAATTTACAAAGAGTTTTAGCAGGGAAGGTTTTGTTACGAAAGGATAGAAAGGACCCTGCTGAATCATATGGGTCTATAAATAAATAGCTTTTTAAAAGGTAGTAAAGTATAATAAAAATACAAAGTACTTTTGGTATAAATGTGTAAAGTATAAAAATACATACCAATACATAAAATAAAGGGTATAAACCCCACTGGTCTCACACTGCAATTCATTTGAAATGAAAATAAGAAATACGTCTATAGTAATGCAACAAAACATAAGAAGGACATGTGCATTTTTCAAGGCACAGAAGTCCAGACAGACAGAAGCTTTCCTCTACCGTGAACTATGTCTTCATTTATTTTAACGACAAGATGTCACTTCATGCAGGAACAAGATAACAGGATGTGTAAAGAAGAGTACAGACAAGCCTAAATGTCAAATAGTTTGATTAGTGCTTATCAAAACTCCTTACGTGGCTTTGGTCATCAAGCCAACAGGAAGCAGAATGAAACATAGATTTTCATAAATGGTAAAGACTTATCAGGTGACAAGTCCGCTTCTACTGACTTTGGCCAAATAGAATTTGGTGAAAACAACAAAAATGCAAAGGGAATCAGCACAGACCACAGAATTCACAGTTTCCACCAGTGATCTGTAGAAACAAATAGAATTTAAAACCTGTAATAGTCACTTGGTCATTAGCTCACACAAGTTGTTTCAGTAGATGGCAAAATTCTCTGTTACAGTTCTATAAAGACCCAAGTCCAGCAAAGAGAAAGGGATCATGAGCTTGTCATGAGAGCTGCAACACTCCCATTCATTTTAAGAAAACATCCAAATAAGGCCACATTAGAAGTCTATCAATGCAATAAATAACACCAAGAAAACTTTCGTTGTTTGCGAGTACCTACACTACTAAGAAACTCAAGTCTCCAGATGCTCCGCTGACAGATTAAACACCCTCAGTGTACACACAAGCCAAATGAACTACTTGTAATTACATCTGAAAAGGTAATTGCAGAACTTATTACCATAAAATTACATAAAATGAAGTTAAAGCCTGTAGAGACAGTCAGCCTAAGTCATCTAGCATCAACTAAAACCCATGTTAAGAGATGTGTTTCCAGACAGCACCTATTACTGAGATTTCAGATTAACACTTCTTGCCTTGCTTGGAAATCTGTTGGGAGTTGCTAAAATCACCCAGGTCAGAAGGTTGATGTTTGTCAAAAAACCCCAAGACCTGTGAATGCCATTCTTGCAACATGAAGAGACAAACAGATTACTGAAATTATTCAGCAAACCGCTGAAGTTGTTTTGAAGTTTAAGTAGTATTTTGGTTTTTAAACCTACTCTTTAACATGTCTATCTTTCCACAGAATCAGTATCAGATGCAGAGCCTGCCATCTCAGATGAAATTCCTTTTAAATCTGTCTGTAAACAGCAGACAGAAACCTAGAAGGTGCTCAGGTAGCTTAATTTAATAAAAAAAAAAAACTAAAAAAAAAAAAAACTAAAAAAACCCAACCCAAACCAACAAACTCCAAGAAGTGGAATTTAGAAGTAAATCTCATAAAATAAATCTGACATGTTCTTGAATTTCCACTTCAAATCCTGATGCTCAATTCTAGCATTATCATGCACAAACTTGAAATACAGCATTTATCATCTGTCTGAACTGGGAAGAGATAGAAGGACCTAGAGGTTTGGGGCAGTGGCAAGACCAATAAAAAGATTCTTGAAGAGGCAGACTGGGACAGAGAAAGACTTCATTTCCATCACAGTAAGATAAGAAAAAAGAAACAAAGGATATTTCTCTACTTAGTATTTACACTAGAAAACAAGACATATAGCTGGTGCAACTGTAGAGCATAAATCAAAACATTGGTCAAAAATAAGCTCAAACAGCTAAAATAAGAGTAAACGGGAGAATTTGTTCTCGGAAATAAGACTGAAGTCTGCAGCCAGTGAAAATAATGCTAGTACAGTACAGAAGTGAAATAGCAAATCTGTGCAGTCACTTTAAAAATCCACTTTTTCCATCGTTGGAGAACCAAGGGACTTTGGTCAAAGTGCTGGTTTAAGGAACATCTTCCTCTGTCAATCCCTCCTACCTTTGTGAGCAAGTAGAGCTGCTCCTTCAGATGTGCTGACACAGGCTGTTGAGAGGGCCATAATGTGAATTGATCCAGGATATTCCGGAGTCATCTTTATTCTATGTTTTTACCTTGGATACATTTAGATACCAAGCTCCTGCCACTGACCCCCAATCAAGCAGCGTTATAAAAACAGAAGATCCTGATGTGCAGTGCTGAGAGAGAAGCTCTTTTACCAGCTAATGCTGCTGAAGCCCTGGTATCATGAGAGCACATCTCCAAATAGATAAGCTCTTCTAGGCTGAACATACTAATGCTTGTGGCCAGTCTCTAACTGAATTTGGTAAGAACTGCCTCCCAGTCCTCCCTCCCCTAAGCAGCAGGCTGGCTTGGGCATCTTCTTAATCCCTTTACCTGATTCTCATCCAATCCTTCTTTTATCACACCACCGCTGTGCTAGCACAAGGAGTAAGTGGGGTTGCATGGAGAACCAATCAGAAAAGCAGTAACATAACCCAGAAATGATAAATGACATTAAAAAAATAATTAAAAAAAAAAAAAAAAAGGAGCAGACAGGACGATTATGGCTGGAGCTTTAACTCATTCTTAGCATGACAAAGAAGTAGATGAGGACAACACTGGTAGTGCAGGAACAGCAAACACCTCAAGCCTGTAACTAGAATTATTGACTTTATGAAGAGAAACCATTGCATATATTTTAGCATTAAACATATTTTAAGATCAACTGCACAATCACATTTCATAGAAGCTGCAAGCAAATATTCACTGGTGAATGTCGAGGGCCATCAGGCAACACTGGGTAATAGTCAAGTTAGAAATAACCGACTTTTCCCTTCCTCCCTTATCTCTCTCACACCTGTTTCTGAGGGATGCAACATCAATACTCAATGCATTCAATCTACTACACGCTGATAAAAGAGAATTGATCTACTCCTCTTTGGCCTTACCTAACCTAGCCATGAGAGCTGATGCAAATACATCCATTTCTAGCAAACAAGAACAGGTGATGTAAGCAGTGGAATTCCTCTTCCTCTGTAGAGGCAATGCCTTTACTTAAAATAGACAAAGGTGAAACATTTTCTATGGCTTTGGCTGGGTTCCCCACCCCCCCCACACTCAGATTTTGAGGTTTGTTTGGTTTTTTTCTTTAAAAAATCACAACTGTAAGGATTGTAAGACTCTTTCCAGGTTGATTTCAGCTTCTGCAAGTGAGAAGCCTAACTCTTCCACCTTCTCTTAATAATTACATCTTAAGAGAAGGTCTGCTTCAGACAGACCCTTAATGTGCTTTCCCTTACTATTATTTCCAGCAGCACAACACAGGGAATCCACTGCTGCTCCCTGACTTCAGTTTATTTCAGTTAAATGAGTTCTTCCCCTGGTTATTTTTAAACATTGGAAAGCTGCTTACAGGATAATTAATGGATCATTTCATTTCCTTTGCACTATAGGACTATTTTGACGCCCAGCTTTTGTGCTGGTTTGTCAGGTTTTTTTACTGGCTGCAGCATTTGACACCAGTTTAAACGGCAAGGTACCCCAGGTGGGCTCAAGGACTCCATGAGGCAAGTAAATCAGCATTTTGCAGAAGTTTACTCTTGGAATTCTTTCAGTTTTTGTTTGACACCTTTTGTTAGTAGCATCTTCTCTAGAATGAATATGGGCTTTCATTTACTTCAGCAATGTTTTTTATTCTGGAGTGTCACTCTGTCCACTGGGATGAAGCCACAGATTTAAATTACCATGCTTCTTAGTATAAAACTGCATCTTTCGTCTCACACGAGAGGCGTCTTAGGAAATCCTCTATAATCCTCGTATTCACACCAAAACTGCAGCAGGTCTGTTGTATGAAATAGCAGCAGTTTCAGATGTGTTGTGCTGAGGGAACGTGTGAGGTATTTGCAGATTGAGGTAAAGCCTTGCCTTCACACCCAAGATATGCGTGCCACGTATATATAGTAAACCAAAGGTTGTATTTCGGTTTGGACAAATGTTTATGAATACATCTTCATCATAGCGTAGACTTTAAGAGACAGCATGTCTTATCAGTATACACAGCTTACTGGGTATTCTTTAAATGCCATGTGAGATCAGCTGTTATTATCCAGATCACATACTCGGAATACTAAATATCCCAGAGTTGATCTGTCAAATTGTTTGACAAATCCTTCAGGTAATATAGAGTTATTCAAGCTCTTCCTAGTCACCCTCTGTGCTCAGACTCAATCAATATAAGGGAGGTGAGAGAAGGGAAAAAGACCAGAAAAAAAGATGTATGTCTGAGTTCTTCAAGTTCCACAGATGTACAGACAGATTTTTCTTTTTGTACTGTGTTCAAGAACACATCTGCACTTCAGAATGTACCATCTATTTTTGAAGACTAGCAGCACAGATCAACCATAAGGCAAATAAAAACGAGTACTGAAGGTTTTTTTATAAGCAGATATTCAAAGTTAACACCCTCTGAGAGGAAGACACAAGTCAGACTGTCACTGCTATGTATGCCGGGCACCGGAGCAGAGTTTACACACAGTGACCACAGACACAGAACAGGGAATACAGTTACTGAGCTCCTGAAGCTCAAACCAAACCCCCAGCCTTCTCCAGAACAACAAACAACTCTTTTATCTGAACTAATGAAGTCCCTCCATCTATGGAAGGGGAGAAAGCACACAGGTTTCAGGCAGCAATACAGATGCTGTAATGCCAAGCTCCATGAGGACATGGAGTAGCATAAGTGAACAAGGGACGATACTTTTTCCTCCCATAACAGGGGCTGCTGTTGACAAACAACCCAGCGATCTTCTTCAGAACACAATCTTCATAAACTTTCTGCAGAGAAAGATCAATCACGTATCAATTTCATTTCAACTACTGAAAAATCAGGTGCTTCCTTTATACACACAAAAATTCCCACCCAAACAAACAAACCCTGAATAAAAACCAATAAACCACCACAACACACCATCCTGAGGAAGTTAGAAAACAGACACTGAGAACTCACAGAATAGTAACTACACTTCACTGAAAAATAAACTGAACTGCACCACTTCCAGCCTGTCCAGGGAAAGAACACAACCATCACCTTTGAAATTCAAACTTTGGGGTTTCTATTTAAGTGACTGTAAAAAGCTAAGGAATCAAAGTATGTAAAGAAGTTCCCATTTACTAAGGCCAAAGTGGAAAAAAAGCCAACAAAACCTGAAAAGCTTCAAAGCATGGTTCTGGCTTGAGTTCGACCTGAAATTTTAGAGCCAGATTCCAGCAGGGAGTGAGAGCCGGGACAGGCACACACCTCCGAAAGGAAAGTAAATTCACTTTGCCCACACCGTCAGCGATCCACAGGGTGACACAGCCATTGGCTTATCTGCTGCCTCAAAGCCACCCAGAGCTAAAATCTCAGAAACCACACGTAACACTGCGTTACTAAATCTCAAGTTCTCAGTCCCTTCTCCCCTGTGCCTAGTTCTCCCTATAACTTACAGCAGGAAGGATTAGGAAGAAAATTAGAGCACTGCTGACCTCCACACCATACATGTGTGTGGAACTGGCGCTAGGAAGTTACCTTTACCCTTACCCAGAGTGTGTGCAACACACAATGATTAGACTGGGTGGTTTTTTTCCCCCCTCTCCTCTCATGCCTGAGTGGTTCCTGAGTCCCACCCGGCTTCGCTCCCACACCGCCCGACTCCTCCCCTTGCCACCCCAGCACCCACGGCAAACAAGCCCGAGGCGGCACCACAAGGGGACGAAGAG
>VZRU01008032.1:8592-21671 GCA_013398155.1 Pedionomus torquatus
GGCTTCCTGCGGCGGGGTCGCCCCGGGGCACCCTCCGTGGTATTGCGGGGTCCCCGAGGGAAGAGCCAGTGGCCGCGGTGCCGCCGGTACCGAGAGCTTTTCCTTGCTGTGCCTGGTGTTGGCCGGAGTCTCAAGGAGCCGCTCCCGCGGTTGCGTTGGCCGTGTTTGTTCTGTGGGTTAAATAATGAATGGTGCCGGGTAAACTTTCGAGTAGGTTTTTGGACTCTGCGCTCCTTCTCTTTGGGGATAAAACTCGCTTTTGTGGTGCGGCTCGGGAGGTTCTGCCAGAAGTTGTAGCACCCGGTTCGGTGCTGAGCTAAAACCAGAGAAAACTGCGGCTGCTTGGTATGGTTTAGGATCAGGACAAAGCGTGTGAAATGAGGCTTAAGACATAAAATGCTGGCCCCACTACGAGGAGCGGAGGACATCACCCCAAAAGTGTTGTAGGGCGTGATGGTTTCCGAGCACTCTTGGTCCCCCACCCTGTAAGATGCTGCAAAGATGGGGGTCAAGAAGAACCAAGCTTCTGCCTGGATTGACTCCTTCCTAAAACTGCATTGTTTGGGGGTTGACAAACTATGCCAGAAACTATTCTTCAAGGGGAGAAAGAAAGTGCAATGAGCTGGGAATGATGCTCAATGCACATTTTGTTATAATTAGGTAGCAGTATAATTCTGGGAACTCTAACTCTAGCTGACCAAAAAGTATTTTTTTAGAAGAAGTGTTATTAAATTACAGGGAGAAAGATACGAGCCTTATCTGATGAACTAGTCATAGACTCTTTGTTTAAAGTGTGCTTTAACTCCTGAGTTATAAAGCACAATGTTTGCCTGTTTTCAGTGGACTCTTGTGATTTACTTGTCCTTGGGACTTCTGGCCTGTAACTAACAAAGCTTAGAGGAAGCAGGAGAAAACTTTGGATGTCTGTTGTTCTGAAATATGAACAAATACCTGCACGTAACACTGCTGAAAAGATAGGGTACAACCCTGCAACGAGACACCTAAATTAAAGGTAATGTGGTATACGGCAGGAAAATGCAGACTTCTTGAGAGGTGAGAGACAGCAGAGTGTATGCACACTGTTAAAAATCTGCTTATGTCTTCAAATGTTACGTCCCTGGAATAAGTTTGAGAACACTTTTTTTTTTTTCTAAATTTTGAAAGATGTTTTTTCAGTTCAAAAATGCCGGTAGGCTGTTAGATAAAAAATGTTATGTTTTATCGGTTGAAGATACATGATTTGTGGGAAATGATCTGACCAGTTGCACACGCTTTCTGGTTTTATGCTACCTATTGTCTATAAAAATGGGGATCAGCTGGTGGTTTTGGATCAAGTGGTGCACAACTCATTATTTTAACAATACTGGCTCAGCTTGGGAGGTTGCCTAGGGAATTGATTTAATGCTTCTGTCCTTTCACTGTTTGAGGCGGGTGTCCCACAATGACTTTGATCAAAATCACCAGTATTTGTAAAGGAGAATAAAATTTTTACTCCATAAAAGCAAAGGAGAGGCCACCCGCTATTAACAGATCCCAGTATTGCATGGGTTGATCTGTAATCATTGTCAAGAAATACGCATGGCAGTAAAACAGTTTTATGATAAGCAGCAGAACTTAGAATGAAAATTATTTATTCAATATTTAGCTTCCCCTTGTTCCTGGGAAAGGCTTTAATGTCAAAGCTGTGTGTTTCTGTTTGCTCTACAAAGTAATCTTCCTATAAATTTCCTTTAATGAAATCTGAATAAGGATTTTCTTTTTTTTTAAGGTGTGATCCAATTCAATTTAAATTGATAACCTAGATGGCAAAGCTGGGGGCACAGCTGCGTGGGGTGGTGATGGCAGTGGATCTTTTTGGTTTGTTTGCGGGTTGTTGTGTTTTGATTTTTTTTTTGTTTGTTTGTTTTTTTTTTTCATTTTTAGTAGGTTACTTCTTTAACATTCAGACTTCTTGTATCACAAACACTCCAAATTATTAAAGACAACACAGGAAGTCTCTAGCAGACCTGAGCTTTCCTAAGAAAAATTTTCTACCTGTGTCTTCAGAGGAGGTGAGATTGCTGTGCGTAATTGCCTTGTGGGGTCCTATAGAAACTTCTGTTGTTAGTGCTTCAGATTTACTTGAATGTGTTGTGTTGCCCTTGAAGGTGCTTATGAACACAGTTATTACAACGTTTTCCTCTTGGCATGGTAAGATGCAGAATGTTACTAGCAATCATCATGGTTATTGTACTGGAAGGGTGTTAAAGCCACTAACCAGCAAAGCATGGTTCCCCCAGGCAGTGGAGCAGGGTTGAGCAATCCAGTGGAGATTAATTGCTTTGAACCACTGGGTCTGGTCTGTGCTAGAGATAAATCTGTCTTTGCTTCTAAGTCCGTAGGCAGAGGTGTTTCCATTCTGACTGCTGGGATTGGCCAACTTTAGTGCAGACTGGCCTAGTGGCCAGAAGGGAATTGTGTGTACTCTTGTCCTGCTTTGTTTTTTGTTGGGTGTTGTTTGTTTTTTTCCTTTTTTATTTATTTTTGGAAACTGGAATTGTTTACTGTAACAAAGAGGGCTTTCTTGTTCCAGTCTTGATAGCCACTGGAAGTGTTATCATTACTCCAGAAGTTTGAGCTTGTATTCTGCTTTCCTGACTTGCAGAGCCTTTTGCTGGTCATTTGGCATTACAGAAGCACTATCTGTTTGTACATGGCTGGCTGAAAGCAATGTGGAACATGTATATGAGAGACCCAGAAGGTGTGGGAACTTCAATAAGTGCCTGTTTGCAGTAGCAGGTATTTCCTCAGGGGCAGCAGGAGTACAGAGGAGTGGACAGGAGAGGTGGGCAATGCCGCAGACAGCGATTTGGAAGCAGGTGCCAGTTGCAGTGCTGGAAAAAGCCAGGGACACAATGCTGGGGGTGCAGCCTGATCCCTGCAGAGGCTCAGGTCCGCTGGTGAATAGTGCAAAACGGCTTCAAGGAAATTTGGCCATGTGAGTTAAAGCGGTGTATCATTCTCAGCAAGAGATGTCCATGTGAGTCTCTTCAGCTTGAAATTTGTAAAGGTTGCTTGCAAGAAGTGTCAAGTGTAGACAAGCTGTTGCGTAGAGTAGTCCATGCCATGCTTCGTTACAGACTTGATTAATTGGAGCTGATGTGAACTTCATGTACCCATACACACTGAGCATGACCAAGCGTGTCACTAAGATGAGTCTGGGATGTGTCAACTGTAACTGCACAGGTCTAAATTGAACGTTGCTGAGCCTTGTATCAACATGTTTCCCATATTCTTTGCTTGGTCTTAGTTTTGGCTGCAGGTGATTTACACATTGATGGGTAGTGTCCCCACAAGAAAAAAGTGGAAGAATATTGGTAATTGCCAATTGTCTCAATGGACAAATACAAAGGGTCTTGTGGTGTGAAATATCTGCTCTTTGGGGGACTGTGGTGTATCAATTGATAAGTAGCCAAATATACTTGATGTAGGTCATCCATGCATATGACTATCTGTCTTGGCACAAGGCCTTTCTAGTTATCTTATTTTACCTTATATTTTATCATATTTTTTGTTTTATTTGGTGCTGCAGCAGAGTAACATCCATAGGTTATAGACAGAGTTGGAAGTTCAGCAATACCTGTTTCAGCTATTGAAATAGCAGTGTTGCCCATTTCAGAGATTAGGTTCTCATATATTAACAGTGTCTGAATATGACTTCTCTGAATTACTAATATTTACTCCTAGTGAGAGATGGATACTATCAGGTGTGATCTGATGTGCTGCATACCACTTGCTTCTTACAGGGCATGTTTCTGTTGATCTGGTGAGGAAGAAAGGGTCATTCTTAAAGCTGTGAAATGACCTATGAGAGAAACATTTATTTTAATTTCTAGAAACAGAATTAATTTTTTTAAAGTAATGATAGGTAAGAACAAAGAAAGCTTATATTTCACGTTCGCTATCATGACTTCAGCTCTTTTCGGTATGGTTTTTCTGTTGAGAAAAGCTCTTAAGTCTGTGCTGGGTATTTTCAGAAGGTGTTAAAGGTATGTTGTTAATATCCGATCAGTGAATTTCTTGCTGTGTTGAATCTCTGTGAGAACATCTACTCTCTTCACTTGTCTTTGTTACATACTCCAGACAGAGATGTGTGTAGCGAAACAGTGCTAACCAGAGCTTCAGCTAAATGAGTGCTGGATGTGTTCTTGGGAGACCAGTGATGATCTGCTCACGATTTGAAGAGGTCACCCTTGTCAGCATCAGCACCACCAGCCTGAGTGCTGTGAATGTTTCTTTTCTTGACCATCTGCAGTAGTGGAATTCATTAGAGTCAGTGCAAACCTATCATCTCCAGTATGGAATTAAGTTGACTTTTTAAATTTATTGTATCTGGAGAATTGAGTCTCTGGGAGCTCATGAACTGTCTCTGAGACTAATGAATTCCCCTGACTTTGGGACCATTCATGTTGAAGTGGGATGGCTGTTGGAGCTGACAGTTTGGGGCTTGCTTTATGTTCCTCTGGCTAATTTGAAGTGAGGGGTGCTGTTTACAGAAGGCATCGGGAAAAAAAATAAAACAATCTCTGAGTATGACAGAGTCTGAGGATGTGTTGTTGATGATGCAAAAAAAAAAATAGATACCATTGCCAATTTGGTGAAGTGAATTCTCACTCTGTAGATGATAATCGTTGGTGTAGAAAAGCTCTCGAGTTCAACATCCATGGTTTGAAAATGTTTATGCAGCAAATCCAGAAAATTATTTGAATTAGTGACTTGGTGTACAGAGAGCTGGCAAAAGCTGTGCAGAGTACTGGAAAGCTGTGTGAAGTAAGCAGTCATGTACATTTATTTATATTTATCAGTTCATATTTATCATATATTAGTTTGAGTGGTGGGATGACTTGCACTGAATGCAGACCACGTTAGGTAGGCGTCTTTTGAAGTGGTGCCCGCTAGCAATAGAGACAAGTGTGTTGCACTCCTGGAAATAATTCCTTAAATAGGAGAAAAACAAATTCCATTTAGGCTTCTTGAGGAATGGGGAGCAAATGCTAATTCCTTTTCAGGGTCTGTTGCCATGGGGAGTCAGTTCAAATCCTTTCTAATGCCTCCTCAGCAGCAAGTTGTGCTGACACATGCTTTTCATGAGTTCCCAGAAAGAGCAGAGAAATGACTTGAAACAAAAGCTCCATCAGAATTAGCAACCCCAGGAAGATTAAGGTTTGCTGTTTGTTAGCTGTGGGTAGGACAGATAAGAAAGCTGTCCATTACACAGGCTAACACAGCTTGGATGGCCTCCTGCCTGCACTGGGTCAGCTATATGGCAGGGGGAAATGGGTGCCAGGTAACTTGTTGGCCAGACACCATGTATGGTACCATGCAGTGAAGCCTACCTGTTCCCCTCCCGGAAAGTGAAAGGGTAGTTATGGAACAAATTTTGGACATCAGTATTCTGTCATGATCTAAGTTAGATGCTGTTGGGGTTAGGCTGAACCTCACAGATGACTAGTGCCATTACGAGGGAGATGTGCAGCCACTGCTGTCTGCTTTTTACACCTTGACACTGGCCAAGTGAAGCTGGGTACAGTCTCCTGACTGTCCCCTAGAGAGTGGTGGTATTGGGACAAGGGACTGAACGAGTGTAGGGGACAATGAGCAAGCTGTGTCTGTGATCATAATGCTGTTTCTGGCTTGCTGGTGTAGATTGTTAGTTGCTGTAAAACAAAGATTTAGAAGCAGCTTTTTCGAACACTTAAACTGACATCAGAGTCTGTCTTCATCTGGTGAACCATGTATGACTAAGATTAGTTTTTAATGTTCTAATGGAGGAATAGCCAAAATACTAGGTTAAAAAAAAAAAGAATAATCTGCATTTTCAGGAAGCCTCATCTAAAGAGTATGCAAGTGCAGCATCTGTATCCCAAATCCAAACTCTCTTGTGACCATCTCCCCAGAATAGTTGTCTGTTATGACAGCTGACTTCTAAGACTTTCCAATTGCTTGCAACAAAATCCACAGGAAATTTCCATTTTGCTGCCATGCTGGCTTGCACACTCTGACACCTTTACAGCCAGTGTTGTGCCAACACAGCTGTTCTTGTGGCCTCATGGCACATTAGATTAAGGAAGTCATCTGGCAAAAAAAAATAAACCTTATTGCTTAAATAATCCCATATTTCTCCAGACTAGTTACTAGAGAGTTAGGAAGGATGAGATACTGGATGTTTTTTCTTTCTATTACCAAGTATTATCAATATTTTTTTTTTTTTTCATGCTGGTGATATTTATGGGTAAATGCTTGCTATTGAAAAGAGAGTGTAATTTTGGAGGTGTTCTTGAGCTTTTTGTTTATACAAGATACTTTAACTTCTGAAAAATATCTGTACATTTATGAAATGTAAAAACTTTGTTTTTTAGGTTATGAGAGTAGCATCATTTTTGGGGCGAAGATGTAATTTTGTATCAACAGCATGGATCTTTCAGCAGATGCAGCTAACATGCCTTGCCTATTCTGCATGACTCCTGTACATGTAACTTCAGCAACATTTATGCAAGTTCTTTTGAGTGAATGTTGATATTTGATGCTGATTAAAGTAGAGATTTGCACAGATGGTGTGGAACCCTTAGAGCCTTGGTTTGTATGACAGTTAAATCTAAATCTGCATAAATTCAGACCAGCTTAAATGCTTAGCAATATTTGGGTGACTGTTAGGGGCTTAGTGAAATAAGAAGCCCAAGACTGCAGATGGGTGGATGCCTCATGAAATATTGTCATATTAGGCTTTTATAATCTCTTCAGATTTGGTTTTCAGGTCTAACTATGGCTATAGTTTTCATCCTGTGGCTACTTTGTTTTGTGGATACTGTTTTAAAAATAAATTAATACAGCCCATGTTGTGCAGCAGCTGGTCTCTTGAAGGTTGTTCCCCCAAAGGATTTGTTGATACTTTCTAAAGAAAGTAAAACCCTGAACTGGAAACAGTAGCTCTTTTCCTAGTGTATAAAGCCTGGAAAGAGGTTCGTGTTGATGGCTAGCCTAGGAGCAGCATTTTAACATGCTCCAGGGAAAGAAAGTTGGTGAGAGCATAAGTTTTCCTGATTGCGTGTTGTGATATAAACAGAATTGCAAATGACTTCATTCCCTCCCTTGACTACCTGTTCTTTCATAATATTAGTATAATAAAGGGCTGAACCCCTGGACTATTGAGAGCACGTTCTAGTTTAAGTGTCTTGTTTTCTCTGATTTCAACTGTAATATGTTTGCCAAGAGGCTGAGTGCTGATGGCACCTTTGGAAATTATGCAGAGCTTGATATGGAACATATCTTTATAGGAAGAAGAAATGGTATAGAAAGACAAATGATCCTGTTTGGGCAGCTCTCTGTTCGTGAGATGTGCAAATGAATCTTTTGCTTATTCTCAGGCTTAAGGAAAATCAGTTAACCTGTGTTCTAATAATAGATATAAATCTGTTGTGAAGCAAAATTACTTCTCGCTTTAATACTACCCGAGTATTCTCTAAGGAAACTTCAAAGTAGTATTTCTGCTATGACTTGGTGTTTATTTTTTCTGTTTGCCTTAACTGGTAGTGAACTGGATGCACGTGATTCTGGGTGCCCTCACTGCAATCACAGCTGCCAGATTAAAGACCAGTGTTTCTGGACAATGTATTCCTGCTACTTAGTGCCAGCCAGATGGTCTTGTGCCATCCGGTACAGATGTCTCTAATGTTTATAAGAGTGCTTTCTGGCCATATTGAAGCTAATACAGTATTATTTCTAGTCACACACTTGGTTGTCTGTGTATTGCTCTTCTAATTTCTGACTACTTGGTTTTGTTCTTTATTATACTTTTTCATCATGTCACTTGTAGCATCCAGTATCTCTGAACTGCTTTTCATTGTAAAAATTACCATTAACAGGTGCAAGCTTCTAAAATCTAGCAAAATTCAAAAGGCTCTAGATATTCACTGTCTTCTGGACCTTCTCTTCTGTTAAAGCGAGAATTGTGCTTTTTTTTTTTTTTTTTTTTTTTTTAAACATTGGAAGAACTTTTTACAAAAACTTTGTTTTTACCATATGCCACTTTGTGCTAGGGAAAAGAACACATCTTTTATAAATCATACTTTCAAAATGTTGACTGGGTAGATACTGGAACGGTGAGCTCTGAAACTGGAGGTGTGGTTTTGTCAGAGGAAAGTGTTGGTGAACTGCAGTATCTGTCCTGTTAGTAGGAACCGTTCATACTATCTGATTGCCTTAATAATGTTATCTGTCAGAGTGCTTCAGAAACAAGAAGGGGAGAAGGCATCTGAGAAAAAGTGAGATTAGCAATCTCTCCACCCTCTATGTTTCTCACTTAACTACCAATTAATCTAAGAGCTGTGGGCAGAACTCAAATGGAGTTCCTCTATGCTAAGTGGGCATGTTCTTAATATCTCTTCACATTCGGGACCTGCACAGCATCCAGATTAAATATGGCAGATAAATATTTAGATTAGGCTGCTACTTTCTCAAATAGTATAGTGCTAACCATAACAATCAACCTGACCTGAGAACATGTTTTGTTCAAGTGCTGCTTACTCTCCAGATGTGATTCCCTATAATAAACGTTCTACTTCTCTGCACGACTCACTAATGTGTGGGTTTTCTTTTCTGTGCATGAGGGGAAGCTGCAGAATACGGTGAAACCAGATGTCAAGTGTTATGTTCTTGGTGTTAAGCCTCTTGTAGTAAGAAGCATCTGTCACAATTTAGGCAGAGCATATACATCTTCTGCTAGATTCAGAGGTATCTTATACATTCATCTCTACAACTTTTAAAATTAAATTATTTCGTAAAGTATGCAAATAACAAAAGTTTATAAGGGCTTCAACCAAAACAAAAACACAAACAAAAAAACCCCAAAACTAGAAAACCCAAAGATATTTGGTCTCATCCACCTGTATCTACACAGATGGATGTATATGCACATGCATGCATAAGTTTAACTTTTTTTTTTTTTTGTATCAAATTTCTTTGTGTAAAATCAGTTTGCTTCCATCAATAAATCTTTTTTTCAAAGTTTAGTTCAGTAGCGCTAATCATAGCTCTTGTTCTTTTTGGAAGGACATCTCTTATGGTATGCAGTATTAAAATAACCCAGCTGATGTGTTTAATGGAAACAAATCAGAAATAGAAGGTACTATATTTCTGCAGACCACATAATGGATTCCTTTGCTTGATTTACATGTTAATACGCTTTATCCAAGTATAAAACAGATGGATTCTCAACACACTGGAGTACCATCTCTTTGCTCAGGTAGTGAAGCACTGATTGCTTTTCCTTTTGGGATGAATATGCCAGGCTCAAGACTGAACCATCAGGAATTTCACTTGTTGTGAAACAGTGATACCCCTATGTTAAGAAACCTGCAGAGTGGAAAAGTTAGGAGTGTCTTCAACTCTCTCTGTATTGGTTGCAGTATCAAGTAACTACATAAGAGTTTTAAACTAGAATTCATATCTGTTCAGGACCTCAGTAACTCTTTACCAAAATAGCTTTGGTGGTACAGTTCCTTCCTACTTAAAGATAATTATATGCTTACTGGCATTTTTTCCTCATATAGTTTATTCCAAATGTATAAGGGTGTGAATCTGTGTATGGTTAAGTTCCTAAGTGCATATTTGCTTGAAATGATGGTATTTGGCCCAAAGTGCGTGGTTGGTTGAGTTTTTGTTTGCCTTTTTTTGGTACAATACAGTAAGGCATAATATCCTGGCTGGGTTCTCCCAGAGCTCTGTGACAGAAAAAGCAAATAACTTTGAGGGCCATCCAAATAACTGCTGATGTTTCTTAGGAAGGTTTTCTTACAGGATGCTTATGTCAGCTGATGTGGCTACTCTGGGATTCTGCCTTCATCCCTGATGTGCCAGGGAGAACCTTTGTTCTGAGAGGCCACCATGGTGAGGGAGAACCCTTTGTGCAAGAACAAAGGAGTATTGTATGGCATGAGCCATGAAAGGGAGAGGAGGGGGCTGAAGGGTTTCTTTTCAGAGATACTGCATATATATATATCAGTGGCAATAAATCTGCCACTGCCCTGTGACATGAGTTCTGTGCGAGCAGGCGATAAGATCTCTTTTAATTGTGTATAAATTCATAGTATTAATATTCTTAGTAAATTCTTAGATTGATATCTCTCAGGATTTTCTTAATTAAAATACGGTGCCAATTGTATTTTTCATAGCCCATAGCATAAAGCCTGGCAGTGGCTGGACCATGATGGTAGAGCTATTCCTACACATTTAAAATAACTAGCAGCTTGTGCCTTACTAATTAATGCTAGAAGAGTAGCCCTAGTTATGTCAAGCTATAATGAAAACTCATGGCTGAAAAGGGCAAAAGTCCAAGAAATCTGGTAGAAGTCTGGCAGAGGTAGTGGTATTACTGCTTAGTGTTCCAATTCTTAGTAGAATAGACCTCTGGTGTAAACAATACATGAGCCATACCCAAAACACATACTGTAATGGAGACTGATAGTTTGAAGACAGAGCAAAACAGAAACGGGCATTTCTGGTTCGCATCTGCAGTGGATCTTTCAGACCATCTCTCCTCCCCGCAGAGGCAACAATGGAGAGGCAAATCCCACACGTGCAATGAGCAGCCTTCTCAGAAACCTGCAACAGAAAGACAACTATTAGTCTGATACCTACCTATCAGTATCTAATATTTGGACTGGTCAACAATGCAAATAAACATAAGCATTACTATATGCTGTTTCAGCCCCATGCTAGCTGCTTGTCCTGCCAAATAAAGCTTTGCTACCTTCCTTACTTAAGCAGTCCTGGCTGGGGTTGAGGTGTGCATGAAATCCTGTCTGATCCAACAGCTCACTGGTGGGAGAGGGGGGAGCTGGTTCCCCTCTACCTTGCCTTCAGGTGGCAGGATACTGCTCTCTCTTCACAGTACCAGTGTTGTTGAGCCTTCTCTGAGCTCATTCAGCTTGGCAGCTCTCCAGGAACAGCCTGTTGCTCTTCCTGGGTTTGTGAGTTAAATCCATTGAGAGGTACCTGGGGGCTGACAGAAGTGGCAGGGATGATGGCAGGGGAGAGAAGGTCTGCTCAAGCCACTGCAGGTGACCGTAATAGAAATGGGATTGAAGTTGTTTCCAGGTAGACCATAAAGAGCAGATGTTTCTGTACTCTTCATGATCAGCTCTTTTACCTGCATTATTGTGGGAGGCAGAATTCATTGCACTGATATGTGGAGACAGAGAAAAGTTCTCCAAGTTCTGATGTTCCCTTATAGATGAGTATGGTGGTTGGGTCCCAGGAAATGATTGTAGCTAAACTGGTCACTAAGGATAATATAAGCCCTGTTGGCTATAATTTAAGATGACTTGTTTTCCTTTTCATTTTGAAACCACTAAAGCAAAATGGACCCGCTTTCCCCAGCAGAGCTGTAGTCTGGGCATTTACAGTGTGCTGTGGCATTTTGTCTAGGGGGATTTCTTACTAGGCCCCCTGGCATGGGTTTTATGAGGAGGCTTGAACAGCAGTGTCCTTACATCCTGCTAGTGGTTTGCTCAGATAAAGACAGTTGGCGCTGCTTGTGCCAAGTGTGGGCGAAAAAGTGGCTAGGTTCAGTGGAGTGAAGGTGGGAGGGAGATAAAATGGGAGACCAAAGAGGGTTTGTAACAGGAAAGGGTGTCTGGATTGCTGAAACAAGAGCCTTGAACTTGATACAATAGCAAAGGGAGGAGGATGATCCAGGATTTGATTTCAGAACAGGAGATCAAGGAGTGCATGTGCTTCTTGTTTTTTGATTGGCTTGGTTGTGTTTTTTTCTCCAGCAACAAATATCAAAGAAATACAAGATGCTGGTTTGTGGGACTGTAACTGTGCATACTAAGTACTGCTGAGTGGGATGGATTTTTGCAAGTTGAGCCTTGCAAAATAAAGGGCTGAAATGCTTTCAATGGAAGTTGAATGAAATGACTCAACAAATACAGCCTTGTCTCGAGTTATAACCACCAGCTTATTAATGAGTTAACTTATACTGTTTTGGTCTCTGACAATAACTGTTCTGATTGTTCCCATTGTTCCAGATTGCAGCAGTGGAAACGGTCTTAGGGCTGAAGGGGGTTGTTTCTCACCCCATTGTCAGCAATTGGCTTCAGCCACTCTGAACTTGGCTGGTCTTTGTTTTGCGCTGGCTTGCTCTGCATTTCCATTTTAACTGGTTTAATAAGCATTGTTGGGTGGACCCAAGAAGAATTGGTGGTTGGGGGCTTTGCCTAGCAGAGCTCTGGGGCTTGTGTCCAAAAAGACTGTGCTCCCACTCCCAGCACTTACTGGTGACAGCATCTGTGGCAAATTACCCGTGAATGCTTCGATGGGCTTGTGCCTGATGCTGCTGGCATTAGAGGCAAAACTGTGACAATGCTGGGGGCCTAAGCCCTGGCAGGGGAGCAGGGAAGGCAGAGGGGCCAGCATGGACCCCTGTAGGGAAGGGTTGCTATGTTCTGGAAAGTTCTGTGGTCTGCCTCTGAAAAGAGTGCAGTGGGGTCGAGATGTATCCCAGGCTTCCTCCTGTGCAGCAATGCAGGGTTCTGCCATCTGATAAGTTTGGTTCAGGCAAGGATCAAGGCTCCCAGGTGTCCTCAGCTGGTGGCATTTCCCAGGAAGGGTATTGCTCCTACTGTTTGGCCCTGTTGGTGATTAGCTGTGTTAATGGGGCTACAAAGTAGGTGAGAAAACTTGAAAAGATGGTAAAGTAGATTGATGATTTATCCCATGTTTCAGCACAGGGTAGCATTGGTGATCTCAGCTGAGAGCACCTTTTCCCTGTGCAAAGCTGGCATCCCTTGGGGTTGGAGGACACAAATTCTGCGTGGCTGACAATTTTATGCACCTCCTCAAAGGTGCTGCTCAAACTGCCTGTCCCCAGGAGAGTTCATCTTGAGCTCCCATGGGTTAATGTCTGCCAGGGCAGTGTAGAGGGAGCTCCGCAGAGGAGTATTATGCAGATGCAGTCTCAGAATCAGGAGGCAATTGGGTTTTTTGTTTGTTTTTGGTGATATTTTGTTGTTGTTGTTGTTGTTTTGTGGGGTTTTTTT
>VZRU01008032.1:22531-50981 GCA_013398155.1 Pedionomus torquatus
GATGCGGAGTGCGGGCGGGGGGGATGCGGAGAGCCCTTCCCCGTCGGGGCGGGCCAGGCGTGCAGGTGCTGCTGGGAGAGAGAGGGCTCCAGCTCCTGTTCAGGTGTGAAAGCTTGAAGAGAAGAGCAGTGGCCAGAGCATAGGCAGTGGGCACAGTCGCTGTGCGTGTAGACATGGATTGCAATCTTTTGCAGTGAAACCCATTAATTGTGTTTGCGCAGTCTGGCGCTGCCACACATTTAAATGCTTCCTCCTCAGGCGTTTTTAGAATTGCTCCAACAAAATCTGCAGGTATGCATCCTTTGTGCTCCTACCAAGGAGGAATTTGAAGTATCGGGAAGAGCTTGACTTCCAGGTACTGATCAGAAGATTGTGAAAAATAGATGCCTAACAGTGATCCCTAAGTGGTTCCCTCTCAACTCCCTACATAATTAGTTGCCTGCCTTTACAGATCACATACTTCAACAACTGAATGATCATAGTATCCTTCCAATAGCAAAGTTGGGAAATACTCTGGAGATGCTTTGGTATAAAATACTTCCTTTTCAAGATCTCGTTTGGTATGCTTAAAGCTTTTTTTTTTATATATCCATATCTATAACTCCTCTTAACTACAGAGCATGTGCATTGCCCACACAAATTTCTCTCCCTTTGCTGGGCAGCTTTACCCTTGGGCACAGGGTAAGGAGCAGCACTGAGCTCAGCCTGTGCTCCTGCAGTCGGTAAGGAACCACCAGGATTCGGGAGCCATCCCTGCCTGGAATGGACCCCTGCAGGTCTAGTCTAACAGGACAGCTGGACCACTACTTGTCCTACCCACTGAGTGTCTTCCTAGTGCTGTTTGAGAGGCCTCAATTTTGTATTCCTTACTGTCTTAATCTCAGTGATTAAGAACTGTCACTGTAGGGCAGATTTATGGCACTATTAATAACAGCAGCATTGAATGCCTATAAATTAAAGCTAGAAAAATACTCATGGTTTTGAAAAGCAAATTTGTTTGTTTGTTTTCCCTAGAGAACCTACATTTCCCGTTTTCACTGTGTTTGTCAGGAGGCTGGAGAAGTTTGCAGCTCACAGAACTATGATGCAACCTACTGTAAACCAGACTATTTGCATTTCTGTCACTGTGGCTATGTGATTTACTGGGACAATTAATCATTTGTCAGTTTGTTCATCTTCTTAATGAAGGCCTGTTCAGAGATAACACCTCTACTGCTCTTTTCTTGCCCATAGTCACTGCTAGTTCTATTTGGGACAACAGGAAGATGTTAATAACTTTCTGTAAGTCACTCTGACAGTGGCATTGCCATATTAATTCATCTGTGCACTACGTTTGGGACATGCATTACAGGGAAGATAGCTCACAGGTCTATTATTGGAGAACCTGTCGTATCTGAGAAGCAGAACAGTTGCACTTAGAGTAGATTAATTCCTGGGATTAATCAGGCCAATCATGCGGTCCCACTGATTTTGGGGACATCACGTTCCTTATAATATTGTGGAAGGAAAGAGTTGTCTGCCAGATGTCTTCACTCACATCCACCTTTGCTGAGTCTGAGCGCCCCTGGAGTGTTTTGGTCAATGTTCATTAATAGTACTTCTCTCCAGGCAAGAGTCCGTTCTCTAGCATGAGTGTATAACTGGAGTAGCTACGATTTGGACGTGTATTTGCAGTTTTGCTATTCTAGATCAAGTGAAAGAAAAGTCTGCTTCATATACTGGAATTTGAGGTGATATTTTTATCATAGAGCAGCATGATGTATTTATCCTGCTAATTGTGTAAAGGCTGGATAATGATCCATTAGCACAAAGTCCAGTAATCCATGGACAGCTATTGAGCGATGAGCCCACAAAGTGGTAATCGTCTAAAGTAGAAGGCTTAATTAGCAGGAATCCTAGACCAGAAAGATTCTGTGGCTTAATTTATTTGTTGTTCATTCATGACCAGACAGGATTAATTATTTTTCCCTGACAGAATCCTTCAAGGCTTCCCGTTTGTCTCTTCAACCTAAGCAAGACACTGTAGTGACAGTTACTTTCAATCTAAATATATGAGGGAGCTGAAATCCCCTCTGGACAGTTGCAGAGTGGCAGGTTGAAACAGCATGATGTAGGAGATGTGTTCATGTCACCAGCATGTTGCTCCTGACACTTGAGAGAAATTGCTTTCCTATGGGACTGCTGATACAGGTAACAGGGTTGACAGAGCTTTTTAAGGATTTGCTTTCTACTGGTGTGTCCTCTGATACTGTAGGTCCTGACAAAGGGCTGTGGGATGGGTGGAGGTGGGTGGACTTGAGTGTTTATTCACGTTCCTGATGGCAGCAATGTGGTTAATATTGACCTGTCCTCTGTGTCTCTCTCAGGACCATGTGGGACTGAGCAATGAACCTTGGGCTTTGCATGACTAAGCAAATGCCAAACAACTAAATTGGGACTTACCTATGTCTGAGACCGTATTTTCTCCAGCAGATGTAAGGAAATAACACTTATTCAAAACTTTTTTTATGCCACTGGGAAATTAGGAAAGAAAATCTAATGTGAACTCTACATGGGAAAGGTACTGCCTGTTAGCAGGGAAGGAAATGTGATCCAACCCCTTGTGGTTTGCTGATCTTTCAGTGTTTGGGTTTTATGTGTCCAGCTCCACTTTCTATTAATTCCAGTTTGTGTGGTGTTTTAATTTATTTTTTTTTTAAATTATTACTATTATAGATTCATGTTCTGGCATTGAGAGCATGGCACTTCAGGGAGCAAGCACACAGCACTTGATTAGCTTATTTTTTTATGTTTATGAATGCTAATGTTCTGTAATTGTTAAACAGAAAGAAGCTGTGACATGTTTAGCAAAAAACTGATTTTGTCTCAGCAGTTCAGAGAGTAGATGTTCATACTTACCTTATTAGACTCAGTTACTTATGCCAATTATCTTCTTAAACTCTCTCAAACCTCTCTTAAACCTTTTTGTTTAAATTGCATTTTCATAATTGTAATTAATTCTCTCTTATTTTCTAATTTTATCTTCTGGCCTCTCCAGCTCTTTCCAGACCTGTGTCAATAGGGACTTGACCGCTATTGGTAGGATGTTATGTTAATTTAGTCTTGCTCATATTATCTAAACTGCACTCTTCTGTTCAGAGCAATGGACTAATTCAGCTGTATTGGGCTTGTCTGGAGGGTTACAGTACAGTGGCAGGGTTATCATCTGTAATTGAACCTGTAATTGGAGGAACTGTTGCACTTCAGTTGCAAGCTAGCCAGATAAAAACATCCCACTGCATCAGTTGGTGTTCTTAAAAAGCATAGTAACATCTTTCTCTGTAGAGACTTCAGAACTGGAAGCAACTACAGAGGCACACAACATGAACTTTGCTACTCAACTGTGTTTATCTGTGCTGTTTCCTTCTTACCCTTCTGTGACTTGTGTTGCCTTAAGAACCTGAACAGATGGTATTCCATTTGTTCATCTCCAGCTGAGGTGTCTAAGTGCAAGAAAGTCTTGTGGACTGAATAAATGAGAGTGCTGAAGCTCTATGCTTATTTGCAGTAGTTTAAATATCTCGTTTTGGAGTAGGGGGATTAATCAACAAACAAACCCCAAAGCAAACAAGTCACCCCCCAAAAAAAAACCAACCAAAGGTTAAAAAAAGAGCCTATACAACTTTTAGAGCAGAAGAACACCCAAATAAGACTGCAGCAATACAGGTAAAACCTGTTGGAATGCATAGTGCTGCTGTGCCAATGTCAAAAATCTTCACTTGGAAGACTAGCAGTGAACACTTCTGCTGCCATGGCGAGACCATCGGCTACAAGCAAGGAGGTGGTGAAAGACAAGGCATATGAGATATGACACCAGGAGGACAGCACGTTGCTCATGTGATGCATTACTTGGAGGCAGATGTAATTTTGAGTATTGTGGAGTAAGATGGTGTTAGTGTTGTGAGGCCCAGCCTACTGTAGTTCTGGTCAACAGTATTTGAGCAAGGAGAGTTGGGGAACAGGCAGAGAAAAGAACTGCAGAAGTGGAGACAAGATGAGTCTGACTTGTTTAGCTTGGAAAATCAAAGATAGATAGGGGATGTGACTGCTGACTATAAATGCATTGCGAAAGGAAAGCTCAGGGAAGAAAATGCTTATTTGAACTGAATGGGAGAGTTGGCGCAAGACAAGTGTATAGACAGACACAGGAGAAACTAACATACATTGAGCTGGAGATTGGTAAGTTTTGCAAAAAAATTGTTAAAGCATCCTATCTGTGCTCTTGCTACGAAGTAAATGTGATTAGTAACAAGCAGTTTATGCACTAATGTGAATATACAGCTGGAAAGCTACTTAAGCAGTTCCAGTTTAATTCATGTGTACAGTGAACCGCAAATACGAACAGTGCTGTTTCCATTCCATTCTGGAAGATGCTGCTGTACAGAGATCAGGCTGTGCTTTACCACATTATAATGACTCTTTGAGACACTTGCATGTTGTTAGGCAAGAGAAAGTATTGATACACAACTGTGTGCTTTTCCACAGGGCTTTGGCGGGTTGTCTTTGAGTAATGATAGAACATTCATACATGCAATGTTGAACTGCTATATGCCTCAAAATTGCCTAAGGATTTCTCATAATGTTGTAATTTTATTAGGAAAAGCTGCTAATAGTTACGTTTGCAGGATATTAAAATTCTTATCTGTTTATGTCTGAAGTTTCTGGTTACAGCAGTAGAGGTTGCTGCTGTGTCTTGTACTTTAGGGAGTCTTATCTGCCTAGGAGCAAAAATGTCAGTTTTCTTCAGTAACAGCGAAGTACAGCATTCTGTGCACACGGAGAATAGCAAGCTGAAGACAGATCTGGGTTTAAGCTATTTTAGCAGTTTCTGTAGAATAGAGCAGATAAGCAATTATAATGTTTGGAATAGCCTTGAGGATTTGATGAACCTACTTTCTTTTCCTTCCTGTTGCAAACAGTGCCAAAATATAAAGTACATCATGGCTCTAGGCTTGGAAGAAGAATTTTTTTTATATATTATTTTCTCAGGATTTTCAGTCTGTAAAAGTGGATCATATTTTGTTTGTTTGCTGATAATAACAATGTAGAAATGACCGTGCTGTCAGACCAAACATCCATCTACTTTGCTAGCAGACATTTGGAGCTAAAAGTATAAAGGGGGGTGGGAGGAGGGGAGAAATAGTAAGAACTCTTTCTGTGGCATACATTCCCAGCACCTGCTGGTTGGCAATTTAAGCACTTCCTCAGCTAGAAGCTGATTCTAGATCATGGCATTTATTAACTTTACATCTGATAATTCTTTCCAAAGTCTTGTTTTTCAACTCAGTCATGCTTTTGACCATCTGTGGTTGACTCAAATTTGTGTTGGTTGGTGTAAACCTTCTGCTTGAAGGCAAACAGTCATTTTGCACAACTGTGTCACGTTCAGATTGTAGTGGATGGAGCAGGTTTCATGGCTGAATTCCTTCACCTTTGAAAAACAGTTGACTGGGTGTACTGAACTGAGAGCCAAGCCTGTAAGGTAGATAACTACATAAATGTGTTATGCATTTTGGTAGCTTTGAATGTCTGCATTTTAATGACTTGCTAAGGAAATGAATAGCAAACACTGTAGTGACAACACTTTCTTCTGTCCTTGGGAAAAGGAAAGTGGCAAGAATGAGAATTTTATTCTAGACTGCAATATTGAGATCCTGAGCCACTGCAGCACAGCCTTGATATGGATATCAATACTTCCATTTCCCTCAAATGACACTTTGAGATAGGCCACTCAAACACTTGTCTTATGCCTGGCACTAAGCAAACAATATTCTGTGATAATTATTTTTCTGTCTGATAACGTGCAGTGAGCAGCGAACTTGCAAGGGAAACCACTGATCTGAATTCCTGTGTGCTCTCTTAATCTCTTCTTTCAGGAATATCCAGCTCATCCTTCAAAAGGTTCTTCCAAATTGTCTACTCATAAACATCCCAAGTTGAGGGGGAGAGGGAGAGACTTAGTCCAAGGCAATTGCATTTTTTAAGGAGATGGTCTCAAAGCTTTCCCAAATGTAATGGATACAGTTGTGTACCATCTTTATTAGCTGAACACCTGCTGCTGTTACACCACCAGTTTTGGACAGCTTCAGAAGAGGCTGGATAGAGCTGATGTTATTGCACTGTTTTTCCATTCACTTCAGTCTGAGAAACTGAGCTTTTGTGCAAGTTCCTGTACAATTTTGTGGCTTCAGTGATCTTGAACTTTTGTGTCCAATGAAAGGAAACATAAAATCCATTATGTTGTACTTTGTATAGAGCAAAACAGTCTATTTTGGTTATTAGAGCACAAGACTTTTTGGGGAACAATATTAAATCTTTGCAGAATTGCACATGTTTGTTTGGCTTGATGTTTGCTGATGGGCAATGCTTTATAATTAGCTCTGCTGAAGCCTCATGCAAGCCTTATGCTTGAGGCTACAGTGCTAAAGATGCCAGATGTAGACTCCAGAATTCAAGTTTGTATCTTAATAGTCAGCTTCAATTTAAGTTTTATAATGATGTTTGGGGAAGCGGGACAAGTTAATAGTGCAGTAATTTATATTTTGGTTCATATTCTTATCTATGTAGTGAAATAATTCACAGGTCATTCCTTGACACAACCAGATATAATCAAAAGTATGTACGCAAGTAGGACAGTAAAGAATTTATTTACTAATGTTCATATAGATTTTAAAAATGCCTAAAATGCCTGAAGAAACTGCCTCTCAGTGCTTTGTTGAATGTGTAACTACCTTTAAGTATCTTGTGTCTATCACTAAATGCATCCTTTGGTGAAAGGAGGAATTTCACGTGTGAGATCTGCCTTGAGCCAGTGTATCAGGCTGTTGAGTTCTAATGGCAAGTGTTTTTCTGCTTCCATCATTGTATATTTGTCAGCTTTCCCAAGAACTGTATCTTTGTTAGTGACAATGGGTAGAGTTGATAAACGTTATAATTTGATGAAAATGACAAGTTTTTTTTGTGCAGCTAATATAAAGTTTTATTCATTGCTAGCTAACTTTTCACAAGGAGGTAGTGTTACATTTCAGGTCTAAGATTAAATTTGGATGATGAGTATGAAGATGTTGTTATCTTCTTATTTCATTATCTACTTGCCATAAGAGGTAGAAGTTCTCTAATCAGCTTTGCTTGCTCTTTAGATGAATTAGTCTTTGTAGTAGTTTCCAGCTATTTTGACAGTGAAAAAGAAAAAACCAATGAGCCAAAAAATTAATATTCTGATGCTGTAATTTTAGAACTATTAGTTAAATCATATTCTCATTTATTGGAAAACGAATATGAATATTTTTGCAGTAGAACTCACACTTGTGGCTCTGTCCAGTAATCTAAGGCTTGAGAGGTGTCATAGAATGGTTTGGGTTTCAAGGGAACTTAAAGACAGCACCCCTGCCCTGGGCAGGGTCACCTCCCACTGGACCAGGTTGCTCAAAGCCCCATCCAGCCTGGACCTGAACACCTCCAGGGATGGGGCAGCCACAGCTTCTCTGGGCAACCTGAGAAGTGCCTCACCATGCTCACACTGCAGATTTTCTTCCTAATACCTACTCTAAATCTCCCCTCTTTCAGTTTAAAACCATTCTCCCTTGTCTTACCACTCTACTCCCTGGTGAAGAATCCTTCCCCATCTCTTCTATAGCCCCTTTAGGTTCTGGAAGGGGCTCTAAGGTCTCCCTGGAGCCTTCTCTTCTCCAGGCTGAACAACCCCAGCTCTTTCAGCCTGACCTCATAGCAGAGGTGCTCCAGCCCTCTGATCACCTTCATGACCCCTTGTGACATTAGTTTTTGAACACTAAAAATCATGACTTCTATTTTTGGCAACTTGGCAAAGGCTGATGTTTTTGGTAATAAGTTTTCTTTAAGTGGGAACAGGGATGTGGTGGTTGCCTGGTGCCATAGGCAGGTTAGGATGCCCCCAGGCTTTGGGGAGAGAAGGAAAGTTCCTGTGTGTTGGGCACAGGTAGGGCTGCATTGTAGCCAGTTCCCCAGCAGATACCTTGGAGCAGGGCTGCTCAGACCTGCCAGCATGAGAATATCGGCCCTTAAAGGGGAACCTCTGCATGAGTTTCTGTGTGTACAGCCCTGTGTGGGCTCTCTACGTCCGCTCTAACCTATAGCAGCAAACATGACACAGGATTTTTACCCTGAAATTACTGGTTTGGGTTTACATGGCATATGCATATCTTCTGTGGTGGTCAAGGGAGTTTTTAGCTGCTGACTTGACTTGAGCTGCCTGGGGAGGAGAGGCCCGAGTATAGCGATTCCAGCAGCTGTCTGTCTGTGCTGTTGGTCATTCGTTTTGCTGTGGGAATATCTGCTGGTTATGTTGTGGGTAATTGCCTCACACGGATGAGCTGTGAGTGCCTTAGTGGTAGCTTTAATGTCTCTTTTCTTCCAGAGAGCTAGAAATATTCATGTTGGTTTGGCAGCTATACCCCAAGACAAGCTAGCACTGTTTCATCCCTCTGGCAGTGCTTTTGGCACAAAACAGGCCATGTTTCCCTCACTTCTACTAGAAGCTGTCAGCTGAACTACAGTGTGTTTTATATTAAAACATATCTGTAACTATGTGCATAGAAGAGAAGTTTGCAGATACTACAAGAAAGCTTTAGATCCCCCTTTTTAATGAAATGGCATGGATAGTGCTTTGACCCTGTCTGCTGGAAGTTCTTGCTGTCTTATCTCAAAATAATTCCAGTGGTTTAATGACAAAACTTTTTTTTCAATGGTAAATTCAGAACACTGGAAAATAATATTAGTCTGGGGCAGATGGATTTTGAGTGAATGAACATATTTTTAATAATTTTACTGCTTTTATAGCTGAGATAATCAAAATATATTGATGAGATGAGCTCTGAAGGATGGTTAATGTGTTTTTTGAAACCAGCTTAAAAAGTTGAGAAAAAAACAAAACAACCCAGACTTTTAAGCACAGAAGGCATTGGCAAAGGCCTCCCAAGGAAGGGTTTATGGGGCAGAAAATGTAAGTAGGGAAACCAGGCATACAATGAGTCTGACTTTCCTGCCAAACCTTGTTTTGGGATAGTGCAATACCTATGAAACAAGCTGTTGGAAATATGTACTGTTCTCTTACGGTGATCATATAAGCATAGAATCCGAATTGTCAGGTAAGAGAATATGTTCAGAAAGCTTGCTTGTCACCATCAACTCTGAGACTTTGATAGAGCTTTGCATGCTGTGGCTCTGCAGAGCGCTCCCAGCCAGGAGCGTTGTGACACCCCTGAGAACAGAGGATGTGTGTGAAAATGAAGCAAACTAGAAAGATCGAGGGCTACTCAGCCACTGCTTAAATAAGATGCAGTGTCAGGTGGTATAAAGTGAACTAGTTGCCTTTTGACTTTTCCCTTTGTAGACAGTCAAACTCTAGTGTAGTGTGTCTTCAAGGACACACCGCTTTCAGATTTGACTCTGACTGACAGTGCTAGGGGTTGGATGCAGTGAAGGGTTATCATGGTGATTTTTTTAATTTATTTTTATTTTTTTTTGAGGTGGGGAAAGTTGAATAGACCTTAAAGTACTTTCATAGCATTTGGCATGTGTCTCCTGTGTTACACTGAAGTCTTCATTTGTTTGCTGTAATGTTCTTGCTAACTCATATAGCACACTAATTTCTAAAGCCATATAGCATTTAAGCACTAGTGTTCTTAAATTGAACTTCGTTTTGAAGATAAAATAATAAGAAATGTATTCATGATTGGACAGGGTTTCTTATAGAGCAGTTCTGGTGCCAAAGATACTTACGTATAGCACCTCTCATAATTAACAGAATGATACGTGTGGAGTACTTTGCATGTAACACATTATCAAGTGCAATCTGATATATCAATAATTAAACTGTAGAGTGGTGACAGTTTATTACTCGTTGTTGAATTGCAACCATAGCACGTAAATTAATTTGAATGTAAAGGTATTGATAACTTTCTAGAGGCTTCAGACTGACTTCATCCATTAGTCTTGTGAACTGAGGTGTGAGCCACTGGTGGGACAATGATGTAGTTGTTCTATTTTGCTCTTCATAACTGAGTGACATGTCTCTTGGCAGAACATGACTTCTGCTGTGTCCTGCCATCCTCAGCTGAAACTGTGGTTAGAAGCACAAGCATTGGGTGCAACCAAGAACTATCTTATAGTGTGTTTAAGGGGTTGTGTCTTTTTATAGGGTGCCAGATAAAGTCAGCGCACATCTTGCAGTGTGCTGTGATCTATAATGACGTGGTGACTGGGGGAAGTCTTACTATTTATGTTAGCAATAACTAAGAAATAATGATTTCTCACTAAATAAAATGTGTCACCTCCACTTGTATCTTGTTTCCAATCTCAAGTTCTACAAGCATGTAGAATTATGGTGGTTTTTTGGGTTTCCTTTTTTTCCCCCCTTCTTCTTCAGTCACACTGTTTATTGTGTAACATTTCCCTACCATGTACAAATTCTGTCCTCTTACTGATGTCACAATCTTTGAGAATACCACTGGGAATTCTTTTGGTGCACTGATATGAATGTTGTTGTGTAAAAGCCAGCTGAATAGTGAAACAATTAGGAAATACAATAAATCAAACATGTTAAACATTATATGTTGAGTCTACTATATTCTTCCCATGCTTTCCAGCACTGTGTCCCTTTGGGCTCTGTCATAAGTAAGTGCAATTCATGCAAGTCTGAATGTTTCTGCCCATTGTTCCACACTGACTATAATCCTACTGATTTTAGTAGCACTGAGTTGACTTAAACAATCATAGTATTTAGCCGGTAGCATGGTAATTTTTTGTAGCTGCTGGGAGAGTTAGTGTTCAGCATCTCACAGGAGACTACATGTTCTTATGAAATCAAATGCTCAGTGATGCACAGACTAGACCATTTGCAAGCTTTGTGCTCTAATCAGCCTGATTCTGCAGAATGGCTGTTCCCCTTCAATTTAATGACAGAAACGGGAGGAAGGGGCACAAAACCTGGGAAGGAGGACTGTGGTCCACAGAGGTTCTCTTCTTCCACCTCAGAATCCTCTGGCTGCAGACGCTGGGAGTTACTTTGGAATGAGGGTGGTTTTTCTTTTCTACATTCAGCCTGCGTCACTCTCCCATTCTTTAACTGAAGTATGGTAATCCGTTCCTGACCGGCCTCCCTAGGTGCCAGCAGGAATTCCTTGCGCTTGCCTATAGAGCTGCTCTTCCCAGGCGTTACGCACACTTAATGCCTGGAGCGTCTTGATCGCTGTGCTGTGCATGCATGTCTCATACCAAAAGTAGTCGCTGCTCCTGCATTCCCGCAGCAGCAGCACAGAGCAGATGCTTCCAGCTGCCCTCTCAGGCTGTGTTTTTCGGTTTTGAAGAAAGTTGCCTACTATTATCTCTGGATTTGTGCTTTCCTGTCTTTGTGTTATGGATCATGAAGATTTTGTTAATCGCAAAGAGCAGTGCTGGCAATGTTCTGTACTTCTAAGGATTGCTTTCCAAATGTTTTAGCTCTGGAGACGTGAAGATTAAATTGAGGCTTTCCTGCAGTGGGAATTTCTGTTCTACTTGCTAATAATGCATGAGTTACAAATTTAATGGCAGACCTTGAAGTATATAAAAATTTAAGTCCAGAAAAAGGTAAGGATGTTTGAGTTTGGAATTACTATAGGAAGAGCTCATAACATTTCTGGAGTGCTTATAGAAAAATCAGGTAACTTGATCCTTGTAAGTCCCATACAATATTTATATGGACATTATTGGTATAATAAATATATGTGTTATAAATATTCCTGAATATTTAAGAGGAAAACTTCATATTTTTGTATTGACTTGAAAGTACATTTCTCCATGAAAACATGTGGATTCGATGTGAGATACTGCTTCTATGATATGGACAAACTCCATTTATATGTTACTCTAAATTATTACAAATGTATTTGCCTTTAAAAACACTCGTGACTTTTTCATCTGTTGGTCACTTTGCTGTGACAGCTTTCTATGGAAAAGTATTTCTGTCTGTCTGTTTGTTTTTACAAGTAGCAGTTATAAATACTGTAACATATGCAAATGTGTAAGATTCTGATCAAGCAGCATCAAATGAGAGAGACTTTTCCTTTCAAGAATTGGAGGGTGATACAAACAAGGAAGACATCTTGAATAACTTTGTTCAGTAACTTGTAGTTTAGAATGTCTGATTTTGTTCAATTTAAGTCAACCCTGAATTAGGGGTAATTAGTTTAAGCCTCTAAGTGGATATAGAGTAAATATTGTAAGGAGAAGTCATTGCAGGTAAAGTTTAGTTTTGAATTTTAACCACCCATAATGATGTTGGGTTATATGCTTTTAAAGAAAAAACACTTACAAAATGCATTTGGCAAAGAGCTGGCTTGCCAAAATTGGGTTGTTCAGAAGGCATTTTCTAACAAGATTGTTTATGAAACAAACTAATCTAAAGTAAAGCTACCAGAAGTCGTGTCTCATACTTCGAAATATTTAGCCCACTGTGAAGCATGTTAAAAAACTTAAGGGCAGTGTTGGGAGTTGATATGTACTGATTTATTTTTTTCTTTGCATTTAGCGTGTATGATTTTATTCGATATTTCTAACTAGGGAAAATTACTGGAAATAGACACAGCTATTATATAAGAAATTGAGACTGTTTTAAGAAAATGTCAGTTATTTGTATATCCCCACAGGGGAGGGCCTTCTATGTTGAAGATGGAATGCTACAGTTCCAAATGCTGTATTTTTATTTTGGAGGTTTTGGTTACACATACTCTACATTAAGCTTTGATGCATATGGTTAGGTAAAGGAGACCAGGTGTTACTCCATCTGCTTTCTGAGATGCAGAAGGTAATGGATATGTAGTCATTTAATAATTTACAAGAGCTAGCTTATTTGAAGGAGGTTTTTGGCACAGTCCTAGAAGAAAAGTATCAGGTTTAATTTTTAAAGCTCATGTAAATGAGTGTGTATGTGTAGGTAAACGCATTCTAGACTGAAGGACTCAGCTGATGGTGAAATTGTTTGAGGTAATTTTGCAGTCCCCATTCATTAGCCAGGTATAATAGCAACTGCCAAATTTCTGTTACTCTTTCAGTTAGTAGTGCTACCATTTCTCTGTCTGGTGGAGGCAGTTAAAGGATGCTGAAGCAACAAGTACAATTCGGTGTCTC
Source organism: Pedionomus torquatus (assembly GCA_013398155.1). Lineage (NCBI taxonomy): Eukaryota > Metazoa > Chordata > Aves > Charadriiformes > Pedionomidae > Pedionomus > Pedionomus torquatus. Next base: position 35,717 of record VZRU01008032.1, read on the forward strand.
TTAGATTCAGGTTTGGTCGCTTTGGCCTTGCAGCAGTGTGTGTGGGGTCATGCTGGGCTCCCAGGGTGACATAACACCGCACAAGGACAGACTCTGGATGTTGTGTTTTGTAGGTATGAATATATTCATATGCTTGGGTGGTGGAAGAAGGCAGTGCCTGATCTCCCCGTTATTCAGGCTGATAGATACTTTAGCCTGCCAGCGCTGATACTGATAACAGCGAGATCACACCCCTCTCACAATGTATGCACATAAGAGCGCTTGTATGATAGCACCTGGATAAAGGGATAACTGAACAATCGGGTGCTGTTGTTGACTGTCTGACTCAGCTCCTCAATGAGTGCTTACAGGAAGCAGCAGCTCCGTGCCTGCCAGCAGTTTGGCCGTAAGTTCGTACGCGACTGCTAACCACTGAGTGGGAAGCACTGTTGTGCTCAAAGGGGTATTGGCAGTGGGATGTTAGTGGGCATGGCACAAGAAGAGTGGTAGAGGCTTCCCTTGGCTGTGGATCTGAGTCTTTGGCTGATGGGTGGTGGTATTTTGTAGTTACCTTGTTGTTACTGCTTTAGCAGAACACCAGGGTTGCAGTTGGTGAGGCGAAGTGGAGAAACTGCAGTGAACTACATCGCTTCATTCACAGGAACAGCAATCTTTTTTAAGACCTTTATTAGAACTTATTTTGAACTGTTGTGTCTTTAAATCTATCTAAGCACCTATAAAACAAGTATTAAGTCCCTAACATAAGAAGGACATGGACCTGTTGGAGCAGGTCCAGAGGAGCCCATAGAGTTGATCAGAGGGATAGAGAACCTCTGCTGTGATGACAGGCTGAGAGAGTTGGGGTTATTGGAGAAGAAAAGGTTCCAGGGAGATCTAACAGTTCCTTCCAGTCCCTGAAGGGCCTACAGGAAAGATGGGGAGGGACTCTTTACTAGGGGGTGGAGTGATAGGACGAGGGGAAACAGTTTTAAAACAAAAAAGCGCAGATTTAGGTTAGATACTAGAAAGAAAATCTTGACTGGGTGGGTGAGTGGTCTGACACTGGCCCAGGTTGCCTAGAGAAGCTGTGGATGTTCCATCTCTGAAGGTGTTCAAGACCAGGTTGGACAGGGCTTTGAGCGAAGTTGTCTAGTGAGAGGTGTCCCTGCCCGTGGCAGGGCTGTGGGAACTAGGTAATCTTCAAAGTCTCTTATAGTCCAAACCATTCTGATTTTATGAAATACAGACTCTAGCATAGTAAGCAATATAAAGGAATTAGCTCAGAACAGCCTACTGTTCTGTGTGAATATTGAAGACATCAACCTCCTCCTGGGAAAAACCTTGTCTTCCACAGGTTTAATTCAAATCATACTTTAAATCTATCACAGCATTATAAGTCCTCATAATAAAATAGTATCTGCTCATGGGAGCTTTGAAAGGTTTAAAGCTTCTGGGTTTTTTGGTGTGTTCGGAGTCTGTTAACCTGTGTGAAGTCTCCCCTGCCAGTCTGTACCACACTGTGGTGTGGCACTATGGAGTGCCAGGTCCCTTCCATGGCACTGGTGAAGCTTCAGGGGATGCTGGAATTGGATGCTGAACACTGATTGTTTCTGTGGGAGGTGTATAATTTGCTTTAGCAGAGCCAAGGGAAAGGGAGAGCAACTAATATAAGTAGGTTAACTACTTTGTATTCATTTCCTTTGTCTTATGAATTAAATAATTAAATATACTCTTGTTTGAAAAGGTCTACAGAATGTCCTTGTGTGAAACTGCTCTTGGAGTTTGCATCTGGAATCTGAAGGCTCTTGGAGTTTGCATCTGCAATTCTACCTTTGTGAAACTGTGGCATAAACTTAAAACTGTTAAAATAACTTTCTCACTGCTTTTATGAAGACTAAAATGGCCAAATGCTATATTGGAGTCAATGCTAATGGTGTCCTGGCATGCAGTAGCTTGGTGAAACCAGGGGCTGGTGAAGGGAACTTGCTGCAAGAAAAGTTTGCAGCTGTTTCCAGTGCTGAGTTTATCTGCAAGAGGAAATCTGTGTGCTTATTCTTTCTCTTTACTGTACATTTTGAGGGAGTCCCTTAAGAAGCTCGTGTCTTGGAGGACAGCCTGTAAGTATGCTGGCAGCACTTTGTGCTGGTGTGTCTGCTTCTTGAATGACTGGAATTAAAGTTATGGAAAACCATAAGCTGGCTTTTTTTTAATACAGGCAACAGGAAACCCAGCTGTAGGTGAGGATGTTTATCCCTATTCTTTGTCAGGTTATTGGTATCAACAGCAGTATAGCAGATAACTGGTTTGGAGGCATTTTCACATGTTACCAATAGAAACACTGATCACTTGAAACTCAGATGCACAAAACATCATTATTTTCGGTAATAAAATTATTTTGATGTTTGAGATTGTCAATTCATTGTTTGTCCACAGGTGACTCACTGTCAGTTACTTGTACCAGGGTAATTTGAGAATAGAATAGATAAACACGTTTCTTCAGCAAAATGATTGTTTCTGAGGAATGTGAATAAATTAGTTCATATCATTAGTTGCACTGTAGTCTTCATTCATTACTTTTAAAGGTTAATTAACTCCACCTTCAGTTCTACTCTGCTTTTTCCCTTCCTACTCTCTGATCAAGCCCCAGATGTGGATTTATTTGGCAGCCTGAAGGGGAAGCAATGCTCCCTCCAGGCCAGCTGCTGTCACAGCTCAGCATGATGAGTGTGTTCCAGGTCCTGGGGACTGGATCCCTCCTCCACCCACTTCATCCTGCAGCTACAGCTGCTCTTGTGCCTTGTGATGTATTGCCCTCACCAGGCTATGATGCTGTGCAGGTGCCAAGGTTGCTGTGACACATCACTATTTGCTGATAAATTTGCAGACATCAGAATTCACCGTGCTGAAGCTGAGACAGTTTATTCTCTGCATGTCTTCTGTGTGGGGACAGGAGCAAGCTTTATGAAGGGTATCCTGGTGGGATTTTTCTATTTTTGTTTTGTTGGAGGAATTAAGGGTGGGATAAGATATAAAAGAATGATGTATTTTTTGAGGGGACAATGAGGGATCTGACCTAGCACAATATACTGCAGTGGGAGTTATATTGGGGTCCTGGATAGTACATAAAGGATCATGGAACAGGGATTACACTTGATGCTGTACAACAAAGGCAGACTTAGAACAAGACACCCTTGATTCTTGTGCATATGATCCTTTTTTTATGTACTTATTCATTTTTAGAGGGCAGATTTGGGACTCTAGAAGAAAAAACTTGTGGATTACTTTTTTATACTGACCTCTTGCATCCGGAGGCATAGCTCCTAGGATGCCTTTCAGGCTGTTCTCTGCAGGTTGCTGTGAGGCTGCACAGTAGCTTCTGTCTTAGTGTCTCTGGGCGCAGGTGACACAGCTCCGTTGAATGAATCATTGCTATCCTTTCTGGTGCCTGATCAAAAGCTTGCCTAGTTAAGGAGAGGCATGGGGAGACCCTAAGGTTTCCTTTGGAGACCCGGCCACAAACCTATAGAACAGTGTCCCATTCTTCTTGTGAATGGTTAGATGTGAGGATGCTGCCTGAGAAGCCAAATGGTGCTCTGCCCTTTGCTTCTCCTGAAACGTGCTGCTGAGGCTGTCACAGCAGCACACACAGACCTGTCTGCTCATCTTCCTTGTTGGCAGGTGCAGTGGAAACTATCTTCCTCTGTTTCTTTCTGCCTGCTGCTTCTTCCACTTAGTCTATAGTGTTGTAGTCAATTGCTGTGCCTTCCCTGATGAGGGATCCTCATGCAATATGAGGATTAGGATGTGCGAACTCGTTAACCGTATTTGCTTAATAAATCTATGTTCCTTGTTCACTCTATTGATGTGACAATGTGTTTTGGCAGTTGGCCATGTTTGTGGTTAAATGATTCTGCTTTTCAGTGTTGACACAGGACTACTTCTGTAGTCTCAATGGAAAATTTATAGTCCTCAATCATGCTGGGTTGCAGTGGTACTAGAGCTCTCAAAACATACAGCTTTCCAGTCTCTTTCTGAAGAAAAAGGAAGAGATGTCAAAGATAGGTACAGTATTTCAGGAACCAGTAGCAGTAATATCCCCCTGTAAGCTGTCACACAGTCAAGCCTCAGTCTCTTGGCTCTGGTGAGTGGTGGCTGGTCGAAGGTGCTTCTTTATGAACAAGATTTAGAGCTGGGGTCCCAAAGCCTTGTGACCGCTTGGGTCCTCAGGATGCTTCGCTTCAGCAGTGTAAGTGTCCAGCAGGACTGCAGAGAAGCTGTACTTGCTGAACGATCAGTTCATTAGCTGTTTTCCAAAGTGCTGCTTGAATGAAATCTGGGCTAATTTCTTAAAGATAATAATTAGAAGTCTGCTGAGTTAGCACATGGAAGGTATCCTTGAGCAGAGGTGGAAAACATGCATTATTCATTGTATCTGCAGACTGCTCTCAGACTTCATTGCTATGCTGACGAGCAGGTCTCAAAAAGGGGATTGTAGGCCCTGTAAATAAAGCAATTTAACAAGTCTTTTTCTCCATTGCTCAGTAGTCTGTAGAAGATAATCTCACTGTAGTAACAAAATTTATGATTAAGGATCATTAAAACTCTTCTGGGATTGTATTGTAGTGCCAGGTCTTTGTTTTGATGTTTCTGGTTTCTTTTGGATCTCTAACTGCAAAAGAGGGAAGGGGGTTCAGTCTGGGAAAGGACTCTGGGCGCTCCACTGGAAGGAATAGCTAGTTACTGTTAAGGATCAGTAGTGGACAAGGTATATAGAAAAAACCTTCCACTTGTAACTTGAAAATAAGATTAATTAAATTGATCATCCTAGAAGCATTAAACTAGCAATCTCACTGTGACAGCGCTTACAAGGAAATACTTATTACTCAATTTATGGGAGCTACTACTCCCAAATTTTTGGGTTTTGTTTTCTTGTTTTTGTTGTTTTATGCTCTGGGTTTTTCATTTTGTTTTGTGTTTTTTGTTGTTTTGTTTGCTTGTTTTAAGAAATAAAGACAAACCAGGTAGTTCCCAGACCTACAAAGCCTTAAAACTTTATGATAGATTTTATTTTTCTTCCTTCTGGGTAGTGCATGTTTTTATTCTTAAGGTTCATTTTTTTTCTGTTTGCATATTATTTAGTGAGCTTACAAGCATGAGTTGTTTTTCAGACTTTCATTGACTGTAAACCATCCACAATTGTTTTGAGTAGTCACAGTTTGTTTGGCTGCTTAATCTGCTTGTCTTGATCATCTATGTTGTGCAGGGCTGAAATGAAATATCTGCGTGCTTTGCGGCTGGGACTTGCAAGAACTAGCCCCAGCCTTTGGTGTCTCTGCTGGTTTCGTGTGGCTTCCTTGAAGATTTATTGAGATTTCCAGAAGTGTGAGAGATTGTCCATCTCATGTCTGTGGACTTCGTAGAGATTATGATTAAATCCACTGTAAGAAGCTTAATGTAAAATTCTGTGGGGGGCCAGAAGAGTAAAATCTGGTATAAAATACCAGATGTGACTTTTAAAAATGGCCCTGAGTGGGGCAATGGATTCCCCCCAGACCCGCATCTGGGGCCTCTGCTCTCCTGGGCCCTTTGGCTGTTGTGTAACAAAATGGCAATCAACGATGTGCTGGCATTAGTGGTAAGCTGCGTGGCGTGCTGGATATTAGTGCTGTTCTACGGGATTTAGTTAAAATGTGTTCTCTGGGGGATGGAGGTAGGGAGTAAATGGCTTTTAATGGCATTAGCGTAAAGGCAAACTTACAGCTTACTCGTTATGAATAAATGAGGTAAAACAGGGTGATGAATTCAGCCAACTGAGAACACTGGGGTTAGTGGGGTTTTTTGGGGCTGGTTGTTTGTTTTTGTTTTGTTTGTTGTTTGTTTGTTGGTTGTTTTTATGTGACTGCCTACAGAATATCTTCATTGCATGGATCCTGATAGTTTAGTTACATACTGTTCTCTAGTTTAGGGAGTTGTGTGCTTTTTCCTTGGCACATTTCTTCAATGCCTGCTTCTGGGAATGTATGTCTACCTCAGTAAAACTGGATTCCAAGCTGGATCCAGGCACATGGTTCCAGAGACAGGAGCATGCTGTGATTCTTTTGTCAACCACCAACCACCGATTTCTTGTATGACAGCCTTGCTTAGAGTTGAGTTTCTGGAGTTTTGAGAGTTTACAGTCTGAAAACTTGAGAGAAGTACTATGTGGTATTTGGGAGTTTAGATGGAGTAATGTAAACCATGCTTCTGACAGTGTAAGAGAGGTGACCCTAAGGTGAAGTGCAGGATCCTGTTCTGGTTCTTGAGATATGGCAGCAAAGTGAATCGTAGGAGGTGTCTGTGATCATGGGTGGGAACTGCAAGTGTGATGATGGTGGGGGTCTTTTGGTTCTTCCCTCTCTTCAGAGAGAACAAACAATACACCTGCAAAGTATATAGTAAAACCAAAAATACAGAATGTAGGGAAGAAGAGTTGATGATGCATTTGAAAAAGTAACTTCTGTATTTATGGATTTCTTTTATCTCCTCAAGCTTAATGCTGGCTTAATGCAGATTGCTGCATATAATTTAAAACACAGTTTATATCCTCTTTTGTAATTACGCTTCTCATTGTTTAGTAATGCTCTTTATACATTATTTAATCTTTTTGTTTTGTCAGATGGTTGTAACATTAAGTCTATAAAAGCAAGACAAGACATGAGACCAAAACTTTTTATCTTTTTATTGCACTTTGAAATATTAACTTCTTAACATGTTGTAGTGTAGTAGGGAAGAATAAGAAAGAAGTTTATATGGACAGCAGTAAAACATTTGTTTTGATCTTTGTTTAAAAAATAATAATTAAAATTTGTCTCAGCTTCAGTGCTGTAATTTTAATACTCAGTTGTTCCTAAAGCTATTTTAAATATATTCACATTGTGCTGTTTGTCTTGCTAGGGGATGACTTTGTTAATTTATTAAGGGTTTGCTGTGAAGACTTGAGCTGTTTGCATGTAGGACTTGCACATGCTGCCTCTTGCAAAAATAGCTTTTACTGACTGTCATAAAACTGAATAAATAACTGATTGTTTAGAGACCAATGTATGTTGTCTAATGGCTTTCTTGTGCTATCTCACAAGATTGTGCCCAGAGTGAGTTGAGTGCCATGGAGAGCTCACAAGACCAAGAGTTCAGGAGCTGGGGTAACCTGCAAAGCCTTGATGTCGTGTTTGCTGTTGCCTGTGGGCAGCTGGGCAGCTGGTGCTCACCATGGCTCAGTCAGCGTCCTCAGGGTGCCAGCGTTGCTCCTGCTCTGTGCCTGCCTCTTGGCTCCAGTTGCCAAGTGCCTAGCATGTTTATTTAACCTTGGATGAGCATGTGTTATGGGGAGTGGATGTTTGTTTCACGGCTGTGATGTGCCCTATACATCGAAGTGCATTTCTTTTACTGAAAGCACTACCAAAGCTCCCGAAATACTTTCCTTCTTTGATCAACTTAAAAGGTCCCGCATACCTGAGAAGCTTTGTGGTAAAGCACAACAACAGGCAGATGTGCGTGTCATATGACTATCACTATTGAGAATTAAACCAAATTAATTGCAAACTATTGAAAAATGGAGCTCGTACAGGGAGCAGCTGTTAAAGCTGTGAATAGAGCTGTAACTTTCTGTGACAGATTCTCGCAGGGCACAGTGCTAAGCTATTCCCTGGTTATTAAAGACCTGATTGCACATGGGGATAGATTAGAGCTGAGTTGGATGGAAGGTAACGTTGCCTGATTTGGGGCGGATTAGAGTGTTTTTAAAACGTAAGGCCGCGTATGGCTGGTGGTCAGAGTGCCAGCTTAGTGTTTGTTCCCAGGCAGCAACTTGATTTATTCAGCAGCGAGGAGCAGTGTTGTCAGGTAGAATAAATAGCATCTGCCTAACGTGCAAGATTTCAAGTAACGTCTGGATTTACCAGAGGCTCATATGGCTTTCCTCCTGGCTTCAGAGGTCTATCATGTGCTGGGGAGTGTGGCTACTTCAGAAAAAGTCCTGCTGGCACAGATGGGTTTGTATCCAGTTTACCGTTTGATAGAGAAACAGCTCCTAATGGAAAGGACATGTGTGTTATACTAAGGATGATTACCATTGTCAGAAGTAAAAATTAGAAAATGCTCTTTGAATTCAGATCTGGTTTGCTTTAAATAGTTATTTTGGGAGAAAGAAAATAGACTGGTATTTCAGTATTATTGAAACACATTGAACTACAGGATGCCAGTTAGGATTATTTTAGATTGTCAAGAATAAGTTAACGTAAGTTTGGAAACAGAAGTGACTTTGTGGTTTTCAGGTTTTAAAAGTAAAGCTTGAGATATTCAATGCATAAACATAATATTTCATTTGATTTACTATGTTTAATATTCTTTGTTCTTGTAACACACAAACTACATTGTATTCTAGTTGAACTTAATTTTCAGACTTTGGGAAAAAAAGGCACATGTAGTCCTTTGATAGAAAAATGCCATATGATGGAAATGCCTTGCTTCCTTAAATTTTAATATATGTCTGCATCGAGGACTTGCTTCATTTATTCAGTATTTGTGGTGTATGTAGAGGATTAAGAGTTTTTCTGGAACCAATTTTCCTATTCCTTAGTGAAAATCTTCTTAAATTGCTGTTCTGGATCTTTATTCTGAATTGCCTGTATTCAATAACCTCATCTCATTCAGATGCTAATATACGGTGTCTATCTCTTGTGAATCTCTGGCTAGAGACTGAAATTAGCATATTTGGGATAGATTTGAAAGACTTTTTCTTCATGGGCTTATATTTTTATAGATAGCTTAAAGGAGAGGATGGTCTATTTTGTAAATGGTTTCCAGAGTGGAAATCCAATGGGTTTTTAAATGGTGTGGCATTTCTATTACCATAGTCTGTTCTTTAAAGTGAGTTCTTTGTTATTAACACCTACACAGTAGGGCGGATGCAATGAACTTTCTTACACATTTACTACACTTATATAAACATTTGCATTCTAATGGTATTTTCTTAGAACTGGAAAAGTGCAAGCAGAAAAGATGATGCTCAGTTGGGTATTAGACTTATTGCAGGTGGAATTTGAGAAATTGGAAATGCTGACATATTTGGCAAGAAATGGATTTCTTCCACTCTACTTCTGAAAAAGTGTTTTAAAATCTATTCAATATAACTTTGATTCTGAGTTTACCTGAAAACATGTATGTGAAATGCATCTATAACGATTACAAATGTGATGTAGAAATGTTTAGGCAACTGAAACGGTAAAGAAGAAACTGGATCATCTTTTATGATTACTTTTTTTTCCCCCATGGCTTTGTTTGCTGTAGTTACTGTGGCCTCTTTTCTGCTTTTCTTATATTATAGAAACGCAGTCATCTTCCTTCTGCCTCTTGTTAGTAGCCTTCAACAACATCACAGTGAAAATAGGGATTTTTTTCTTTTTTTTTTTTTTTTTTTCTGACAGCTGAGCTGATGATAATAGAAAGAATTATGTGAGAATTAGTTATTTTTGTAGGACTTCTATTAAAAACTGATAGGCTTAGGTACAAAGAAGCAGATTTTCTGCGTTGAGTTAGCTTGTTGCTAAACCTCTTCCTGAACTAAAACCCTGTTGCAATAGATCACTCTATTAGTGAAATAAAAACACACATGCGGTTTGTATGCCAGGCTACTGTAGCAGTTCAGATCTGTGTATCCACACACGCTGGTGCAACCTTTTTCTATGGAGCCTTTATTTTTGTGCTGGAGGACAATTCTTCTCTGTATTTTAGATATGAATCCAAGGCAAACTTACTCTAAACTCAGTTCCAAAGAGAAAGACACAGTCTCCCAAGAGAAGGGGATGTGTGTGTGTATGTGTCGTAAGTTTCAGAGACTTTTTTTTTTTCTTCAGTTAATATTTCTTCTTTAAGGGTTGTGATTTTCCCTAGTGGTGTAAAGGCTTGTTTTCCTGATATTTTTGTGCGTCTTCAGATAGATAAAAGTTAAAACTGCTACAAGCAACATGTGGATGCTGTATAACATCTATTTCTGGCTTGATTTACATCACTCTTCTGGCTCATCTTAAGCACTTTTAAACCCACCTATTCATTTGATATGTGTGATGATTTAGGGCAGGCCATGTGTTATTTATGGACTTAATAACTGACAAATTTTTATTGCACTCATGCATATCTATGATGCTTTCAGAAGTTTCGTCTCTGTTCAGCTCAACATTCCTCTCATTCCTTCAAGGAAGATGGCAACTCAGCCTGAACACCTCTTCTGATGCAGTTGTTTGAGGTTCAATAAGGCTAAGTGCTGGGTTCCACATTTAGTTGCGACAACCCCAGGCAATGGTACAGGTTTGACAAAGAGTGGCTGGAAAGTTGCCCAGCAGAAAAGAACCTGGGGGTGCTGGTAGACAGCCAGCTTCACATGAGCCAGCAGTGTGCCCAGGTGGCCAAGGTGGCATCAGGAATAGCGTGGCCAGCGGGAGTAGGGAAGCGATTGCTGTGCTCGGCACTGTTGAGGCCTCACCTCAAGTACTGGTGTTCAGTTCTGGGCACCTCGCTGCAAGAAGGACATTGAAGTGCTGGAACGTGTCCAGAGGAGAGCTACCAACCTGGTAAGGGGTCTAGAGAGTAGGTCATATGAGGAGAGGCTGAGGGATCTGGGCATGTTTAGTTTGGAGAACAGGAGGCTGAGGGGAGACCTCATTGCCCTCTACAGCTACCTAAAAGGAGGTGTGTTTTGGCTTCTTCTCCCAGATGAATAATGACAGGACCAGAGGAAATGGTCTGAAGTTGTGACAGGGGAAGTTCAGATTAGATATTAGGAAGAAAGACTTCACTGAGAGGGTGGTCAGGCACTGGGATGACCTGCCCCGGGAGGTGGTTGAGTTATAATCCCTGGAGGCATTTGAGAAACATGTAGATGTGGCACTTCAGGGCATGCTGTAGTGGCTGAGACTGTAGGGAGTTTTTGTATATGTATGGTTGGACTCGGTGATCTCAGGGGTCCTTTCCACAGAATTTTATGACTCTGTAATTCTATTTGATGTGGAGTTTGGCTTGCCAACAAGGACTTTGTGTGAGGGACCTGGGAGAAGTTGTTCCAGTGATGCTGGCTGTTCATCCAGTGTTTGACTAATGTTTTGAGTGCTGTTCTGACTGCATTGGGCCCAGAGGTGCTTTTGAAGGAGCAATGGGCCTATCCTTCATTGATGGCCTCAGGGTTGTGTGGGTCGGCTGAAAGATATATTTTGACCATGATTCTGCTGTGGTGGTGAACTGAGCAGGGCCACCACAACATGCACTGTGGGATTTCAGCTGACATTGAGTCCACAGCTGCTTGTGCTCCTTGCTGTGGGAGTTAAGGAGGTGTCAGGAGTCAAGAAAATAAATTCTGTCTCTGACAAAGAGGAGTGGGAGGGTGCATTAGTCTTTGTTGTGATACTGTGAGAGGAGTACTGAGGAGAGAAGTGGTGAAGAGAAGGGTGATAAGAAGAAATAAAGACAGAGCTAGATAGTACTTGGGAGTCAGCCAGAGGGTAAACAAATCATCTGGGAGGTGAGTTTGGAGTGATATCAAGTGAGGAGAGGCTGTGAATGGATAAAAACAGAAGGTAATTTAAGAGCATGGATATACACTGAGATCAAGAGGAAATGTTATCTTGATTCTAGTGTCTGGAAAACCGTAGGAGGGAAGATTTGAGATTAAATGGAAGACATGGGTGTATTTTGGTCAAAACATAGAGAAACAAAGCCTTATCCTCCCGGATGGGATGGGTGGATAAAAGGAAGTCATCACAGTATGTGCTTGAAATTTGGTAGCAGGATGGGGAGGGTGTAAATGTGTGGTAGGGAGGAGGGATTGTATATTTATAATTCTCTTAGCAGTTCTAACTGTCAAGATAAAGCACCAAGCACAAGATATAAGATAAAGGATTACCAAGCCCAAATGAATGTGGAGTTCGAATGATAATCTTGCCATTCAAAATTTGTGGAGTGCTGGGGTTTAAAACTACAGTACTGTGTATAGTAATATAAAAATATTTAAATGAGATAAGCACTGAAAAATGTAAAATGTTTTCCTTTAACCTATGGTAAAGTCCTCTTTGTCCTCTTTGTCGTGAAGGTATTTTGAGGGATGATTTATTTTCCTATGTGGAGATGTTAGTAGTGATGAAGAAGAAATAGTATGTCTTACACAGCAATAACTGGTTGTTGTCACTAAAGGTGCAAGTCAAAAACTTCATATACTTGGCAGATGTTGGAAAGCCAGAAAGTAATTTATTTGAATTTATTTTGTTCTGCTTTGCAGTTGAAAGATGCATGAGTGTTATGCAGTCTGGGACTCAGATGGTTAAACTGAAGAGTGGAACCAAAGGGCTAGTTCGTCTCTTCTACCTGGATGAGCACAGGACCTGCATCCGATGGAGACCATCCAGAAAAAGTGAAAAGGCAAAAAGTAAACTCTTCATATTTCTTTTAATTTCTTGGGCAGTTCAGTATTAGAATGGATATTACAGAGGGAAAACTAAATAACATTTTTGATTGATTAAATGCTTTTGGATGCTTATTTTACATGTGGTGTGATATTTACAAAAAAGTTTTCAAGAATATGCATAGGCTTTACCCACCAAAAGTTCAGAATTCTGTAAAGAAGCAAAGTGTAGTCATGTGTCATAGGTTTATATGAATTATGAACATACTGAAGAGTGATTTGATAACAAACTGTGCTGAACTTTTCAAAGTATACATTACAAATTTAAATACAAGACCTAGGAAAGATTAAACTGAATTTTTTTTAATCTTAACTGTGGTGATTTTCTTTAGGCATTATTACATCTTGGGGTTATTGTGTAGCATTATTTCTCATCGAAACTGTCCCTGCTGCACTGTTTAAAACTGGAAATTCACATTATTGCTAAAACAAGGACTAGAAATTCACAAAGCAGTCATGGAGTCTTGGAATTAAAAACAAGCAGCTGGGAAGGCTACAGATAGTAATAATTGATATTTTTGGGCCAGCGTGTGGGGGTTAGGAGCTGCTACAGTGAACAACATAGCTGTTTGGAGCCATGGCATTGGAAACTGTGTTCAAAAAGCCATTGCTCAAAAGCAGAAAGAAATGGTGTAGATATCCAAGCATGTCCATTTTTGGTTTCCCTTTTCCCCACAGTTGTCATTGATTCCATTTACAAAGTCACTGAAGGCCGGCAGTCTGAAATCTTCCACCGCCATGCAGAGGGGAACTTTGACCCAAGCTGTTGCTTTACCATTTACCATGGCAACCACATGGAGTCACTGGATCTGATTACATCTAACCCAGAGGAAGCTCGCACCTGGATCACGGGACTGAAATATTTGATGGCTGGAATAAGCGATGAGGACTCACTTGCTAAGCGACAGAGAACGCATGATCAGTATCCTTTTATGAGCCTGAGCTCCAGCTTTTGATTCAGTATTTCTGGCTTGGTTTTTAGTGATGTCAACGCAGGGTGTCCTTTCACGTCTGGTCACTTAACTAGTGACCAAAAATCTTGCTGTTGATTTCAGTGGAAACTTGAGTTATGGGTTTGACATGGACACTTGTCTGTGCAATAAAAGTCAGCCATGCTTTAGGGACTGGATTGAACTCCTTTGAAGTCATTTTGATTGAATTCCTTTGAAGGGGATAATCTTCCATTTTGTTAGTGAAATTCTTATTAAAGGGTCAAAATAGTTATTTCCAGTTATCTCAAAAAGCACTAACCCCAAGGTGATTTGAAGATTTGGCACCTTCTCTTTGCTTCTTAAATGTTTGTTGTAGCCTAGTAACCAAAACTAACTTCCTGTAAGCACTGTGTCCATTGAATATTTTCTTGATGTGCTTTCTTTCGCAGCAGCGCTGACTAGTACGTTAAATACAAAGAACACTCTTCCCCCTAAGCAAAAAACATCAAACAAACCCATCTTGATTAAAATTGTAACCTGTCTCTTCTGCCATGTCGAAAGCTACAATAGTCACTAGTAAACGTTCCTCCTGGAGAAAGAACAGAGTTTAAGTATTTTTAACTTATATTTTCAGTGTTTAATTCTGATATAAGATAGGCACAGATCCACTTGGGAGTTATATTGCATGCTCTGTTGCACACATACTCAGCTTGCTATATTTATCCGTGACTTTTCTGAGCTGCACATTTCTGTTGTGTGTTCTTTACTGGTGAAACATCACTTCAAGTCTTGTTTGTGTTATCAAATGTGGCAGCTGGGAGACTGCAGATAAAATGACCCTGTACCAATTCCAGCTAATACAAGAACTTAGTAAAAGCTGCAAAGGGATATACATGTAAAGAGGGGAGTAAGAAGTGCTGGTTAAGAAAGTGGGAGAGAGTCAAGCAGAATGAAGGGAGAAGTGGAAGAAGATATTGGAGCAAGCCCAGCAATGGAGTTGTTGCCACCCTGTGGAAGACGTGACAGACGTGACACAAAGTGAGGGCAGAGATACTGGAGAGAAAATGGTGGATAAAAGTTGCCCAGAAATGAAAGAGTTACAAATATATGGATAGAAGAACTGTGTGACAGTCTTGGAGGACAGAACATGGAAAAATATATGGTTAATTTTTAATTAAATTCTTATGGAAACCACAGGCCTATAATAATGTAGTTGGGCTGGTTTCACAGTCTTCCTTATTCCATCCTCTTGTGCTAGATTCACACATTGCTGATACAGATGGCTATTGAGCCTGATTCTTTTGAGTGGAGTTACAAAAACCTTACAAAACCTTTTGAGTGGGGTTATAAGCCCTCAGATATAACTCTGTGGAGGTCAACAGCCTTAGTTGTGCCAGATAGGTACCATAACAAATTGTTCCAGATGGTATACAGTAGTAAAAATGCTTTGGTTTGGCATCAGTGTCCGGAGAACCATGTAGATAGCACCTGATCTGTGCCAGCAATGGCTTTATTTAGGGGAGATTTAGATTGGATATTAGGAAAAAAATCTTTCCTGTGAGGGTGGTGAGGCCCTGGAACAGGTTGCCCAGAGAAGTTGTGGATGCCTCATCCCTGGAAGTGTTTAAAGCCAGGCTGGATGGGGCTTTGGGCAAGCTGGTCTAGTGGGAGGTGTCCCTGCCCATAGCAGGGGGGTTGGAACTCAATGATCTTCAAGGTCCCTTCCAACTCTAACCATTCTATGATTTCAGATTGTATCCCAATAATTCTAATATAGGCTATGGAAAGTTTTAATTAGAGTGTTTTGCCCAGATGTGCTGACTTTAAAAAGATCTTTTTTTTTTTTTTTTTTTTTTTTTTTTGAAAAAAA
>VZRU01008032.1:50995-199507 GCA_013398155.1 Pedionomus torquatus
ACTGGATTGAATAATGCTCAGGTCTTCCCCCTGGAAAATGATGTGGTCCTCTAAAAAGGATTATCCCTCTGCCAAAAAGAGCTGGAGCAGTGTCTTCTGCTGAGTTTGGGTCTTGTCCCTTACCTGCCCGATTTCTCTGCCTCACTCCTCCAAAAGGAAATCACCCTCTTGTACCTTTCCTTGACATGTTTGTAGCTGGGTCAAACAGACCTTTGAGGAGGCTGACAAGAATGGAGATGGCCTGCTTAATATTGAAGAAATCCACCAGCTGATGCATAAACTAAATGTTAACCTACCCCGAAGAAAGGTTCGGCAGATGTTTCAGGTTGGTGGCCTCTAACACACAGCACTGTTGTGTTCGGACAGTGCCAGTTACCGTCTGTTTCTGAACAGATCCTGAATAGGGCCTGCAAGCTGGCACTTAAAACTATCCTTTCTAACATTCTATAATCTTTTCCCAAGTCTTACCTCTTTGTAGATAAAGGTCTATCTGAACATTGTTTTAACAGCATGAACCATGCAGAAGACAACTTATTAATATAACTTTTTCAGATGCGTTTTTATTTTCATCTCTGAACTGAATTGTTGTATGCTTGCATTGATGGGCAATGAAGCTACTCTATTGCTATTGAAATCTCTTTTTTTAATTTCCTTTATGGAAAATTATTTAATAGAAACTTGCTTTCTGAAAGTAATTAGTTTTTTTTTTTAACAGCTTCCTCTTACTTAGCCAAATTCAATTTTTTACTTCTGTTCTCTGAAAACAGTTACCATTTTCCACCAGCCCTGGTGTTTACTGTAGGAAAGAAAAGATAAGCCAAGTACGTAATGGAGAGCAAAATACAATGGTTTTAACTCTTCAGAAACAGAACTAGGCAGAAGCTGGTTTGCTGTAAAACAGAGGGAAGTTGAAAAGTCTTCTGTAGTCAAAAGTGCTTTGTTTATTTGGCATAAAATCTGCATTAGACGTACTTGTATGGGGTATAAGTAACTCTCCAAAGACCTGAGAAGTGTGGAAAGTGGTGGGGTTGTGTTGTGGAAGTGAATTGGGTTGTATCTTTCCCCCCAAATTATAAATGTTATTTATGATATGTTGTAGATATAATTTAAAATGCCATTTGACACCAGATAGCTAGGAATTATTTTCTTAGCTTAATTGTTGCGATGTGACTTTATGGCTCAGATTACAGTAGCACTAGCATGGTGTAATAAAATGCAGCTCCCTGAAAGCCTTGGTTTTTGCTGACTGCTGCAGGAGAGGCAAAGAGTTGTGCAGGTATGTACTTCACTTTGCACTCTTAAACTGGCCAGGAATGAAGCACTTTTAGCAACCACCAGCCCATTCTACAACGAAAGGCAACTTTTGGTTAAAAGTAAGCTACTTTGCTTATTTTTATTTTGCTGCAGTTGCTGCCAGCCTAGACCTGCATTAATATCCTAGACCTCACAGATATGGTTAAAGTTATTGAGGTTGAATATGAAAGGACTGTTGAAGGTTTGTTTACTGTTAGTCATTCAGAGATCAATTGTAAAGGCCTTACCCCACAAACAGTGCTTTGTACCAGTAGTTCTATGAACTTCCAGGATTTAATGTAGGATAAAGGGAATAGCAAAGTAACTTTGGGTCAAATCCTCACCCTTACATCTGAATACTCTGCACTGTTCTTGTGCTTGATCTGCTCAGGTGGTTCTGTTTGTGTGACATAGCACAAACTATGGGAGAGTTTGTGCTATGAGAGCCTTGGGGAGCAGCTGTGGCTTCCTTGGGATGTCCAGGTTTATGAATTAGTCCAAGTCCTGCATTTGTAAATGGATTATGGGGCTGCTACGTTAGTTGTGTGTATGTACCAGGAGTTGCTGGTGTAAAGACTGCTTCCTGTTTGAAGAGGTGCTTTGGAGTTAAATGGAGTGGATTTTATGAAGCAAAAGAGAATGGCTGGAGAGCAGTTCTGAGGAGAAGGACTTGGGAGTGCTCATGGATGAGAAGCTCAACATGAGCCGGCAGTGTGCTCTGACAGCCCAGAAAGCCAACCATATCCTGGGCTGCATCAAAAGAAGCGTGACCAGCAGGTCACGGGAGGTGATTCTCCCCCTCTACTCTGCACTTGTGAGACCCTACCTGGAGTACTGTGTCCAGCTCTGGAGTCGTCAACAGAGAAAGGACATAGAACTGTTGGAACAGGTCCAGCNCCATCCCTGGAAGTGTTTAAGGCCAGGCTGGATAGGGCTTTGAGCAACCTGGTCTAGTGGGAGGTGTCCCTGCCCATGGCACGGGGGGTTGGAACTCGATGATCTTCAAGGTCCCTTCCAACTCTAAACATTCTATGATTCTATGAAAGTAAAATTGGATCCTTGGAAAGCAAACCCAGCCAGAGTTGTATTCATTGCATCTGCTACTAGACAAGCTCCTCCTCCATAGGGGTGAGGTTGGGCACCAACTAGAAGAGCTTTCTTGAGAAGGAAGAAGTGATAGCAAGATGAGGATACAAGTTCCTCTCTGGGGTGGGGGTGGTGGTAATTGATGTACAAGTGCAGAGACAAGCCAACAGGTTCAAAGCCAAAGACTCTGCACAGGTGTTCTGATCTGAACAGAGGGAAGCACCATTTTTAACAATGTGACACGGGAAAGGCAAGGGGGTTTATAACTCTAGAGAAAATGTTATATACATCATCAAACAAAGGACGTTATTCATGGGAACAGCAGCATGTGTATCGCACTGTCTCCATTGTCTGCTTACAGCCTCAAACTTAGCAAGAATTGTAACTTGCTTGAAGTTCATTTTTTTTGTGGAGACCTACATAATGTTTGACAGCAGTTCTCCAGAATGTATTCTTTGTTTGAAAATCCAAAGCAATCCTCTTAGGCAGATGTTCACAGTAAAAAGCTTGCATTAACATGGGTTAAGTACTGTTTTCTTCTCTTCCTACCTCTGAGGATAAACAAAAGCTGTCATCAAGACTCAGGCTAATGGGCATATATTTTGGTGTGGAGTATTATTGCTGCTGCAGACTTGTCACCCCTACGGAGTGCTGACAGGGGGCTGAGAGTGCTGCAGCTTGAATTAACTGTAAATTTAAGACTGTGATATTGTCCTGAATGTTTTAAAATGTCAGACTTGTTGTTTGAAGATGCCACGGGGTGAAATTATTGTGTTCCTTGCTCGGTTTTAATCCAGGATAACTGCAGGGCATGCAGAAGAGTAATAGAGATCAGAATAAAGCCCAGGGTGAGCCTCTTTACATGAGAAACAAATTCAAAACTAATAACAGAATTGAGACTTTCATAGGAAACCTGTGGCTTTAGTGTAGTAAGTCTTTTAATCAAAAAATTCAATAGGTGATTTCAGAATTTTGCAGTTATTTTAGCCTACAAGGATTTGAGTCTGAACAGAATCTTGCAGGTTAGAACTTATTAAATTTCTGTTCACGTATGTAAATCCTGTTCTGATACTTTTATTTATTTTTTTCCCCTGAATTCACCTACATTTAGCATGCTTACCTGAATCTCTATCTCTTAGGAAGCAGACACAGATGAGAACCAAGGAACCCTAAATTTTGAAGAATTTTCAGTGTTTTACAAGATGATGTCCTTACGCCGAGATCTCTACTTATTGCTCTTAAGCTACAGTGACAAGAAGGATCACCTCACTGTTGAAGAACTTGCTCAGTTTCTAAAGGTGGAACAAAAGGTATGGGAATACAATGCACCCATATATACTTACGTATAAATACGTCTAAATACATGGAAATAATTTTATGGAAAAGTTTAGCTTGGGGGGGCAGGGGGATGTCTTGGTTTCAGCTGGGAAAGAGTTAATTTTCTTTCTAGTGATTGCTGTGAAAGGATTGTCAAAAATACCTATTCTTCTTAGCTGTTGTTAAGTGATGTTTACACTATTCAAGGACTTCCTTCACCTTCTCATAGGAGCAATGACGGAATGTCCAAGGAATATTCCATACCTTAAGTGTCATGCTCAGTATATAAATAAGGGTTAACAGTAGGGCAGGAATCTGAGATCACCGTTCTTGATGGTGCCAATTTACTGGGTAGTTAGTGACCTGTGGTGGTGTTATTTCTTTTCCTTTTTTTTTTGTTTATTTTCTGCCTTTCCTCTACCCTTCTTGAAGGGGGGTAGGGGGGCATACTGGAAAGGGGGAGGTGAGGTGGAGCAAGCTGCACGGTTCTAGTTGCTGACTGGGTTCAAACCACAACAGGGAGAAAGAACTGATGTAATAAAAAAATAAATCTAAATGTGATACTGTTTTTTAAATGCTTCTAAAAAGAGTTTGAATTTTTTGAGGCTCTGGTAGAGGAAAGGCAATGTGGTTAATGTTTGTTAGCTTATAATGGCATTCAGATAACATTCACACTTCTTTCTTACAGCTGATTATCTTGTGCTTTAGCATGGTTGCTTTCTCTTGCATAGCTTATCTGGATCCTTTATTGGGGCTGTAGGGAGACATTCATATTTCTAGGAGATTACTTTCATGAGTAAAGGTCTTAACAGACACATTCTAGATATGGATGATACATGATGTATTTTAAAGCTGGAAACACATAACAAAAGATGAACAAATGGTTTCTGATAATCTACAAATGGTTTTCCTGTGTGTGGCTTAAGGCAGTAGCATTTTAATACCAATCTTTGTTTGCTTATCCTGTAAGAGAAGTTATATCCTACAATACTGTTATATATCCCAGGAGTTTCCAAATATCAGTAGTAGCACTGATTGTAAGGCCTGCTGCTTTTATTACAACAGCAATTTAAATATTGACAGAGAACAACCTCCTAAATGCGGACTAAATCTTATTAAAATCTTAAGAGAAGATTACATTTCTGTGATGTAATACAAAGAGGGATATTGCATCAACCTGGTCGAGGGAAAGATATCCAGGATTCTATCCTTTTTCCCTTCTGCCTTGTTTCCCAATGTTTCTTCAGAAAAGCCTGGTACCAGGCATTCCTTACAAATGTGTGGGACTTGTGCAAAGAAAATTTCACATCTGGAGGTTGCACTTTTATCTGAAGCTCCTCAGAGAGCAACAATTGAGAGAGGTGAGTTTTAGGGAACCCTGGGATCAGACACACTGATAAGGAATTTAAGAAAAAATAAAAGTGAAAAGAAGTGTAAGTAACTTAAGAAGCAAAGTTGGGTCAAAATCAGAGAACAAACTTGCTGAACCAAAAAAATCTCTAGCTATTCCTGTGTATGTTGCTCTAGTGAAGATTTTCGTGCCTGCCTTGAAACAGACTACTACAAAAACTATCTGTGGAAGCTGTGCAGAGACTTGGACAGTAAGAAGCACAGAAGGAATCTTGTGATCTCTAGGACTCTAGTCTGCTTCTGGCAATTGATCTCGGATTCTTTGCCCGCCCTGCGTGTTCTTGCAGAGTGTTGTTCCAAAGCAACCTCACAAAAATAAATGCTAACATCCAAACCTGCTTGAGCTTCCTGGATATAGATGCTGTGTTTTGCTTGAAATCATTGGATAATTTCCTGTACCATTTTGGGGATCTGCATGCAATAACTGCTTTCTCTGAGTTATGCCTGGCATAAGATATCAGCAGTCTGTGCTGTTTTGTTGCCAAGTTTCCCCCTGTTGGCCATTGTGGCAATTCCCTGGCATGTATGACTCCCAGTTCTTCCTTCCTTCCCCCTTGAAACATGGAGCACTATCATGTCACTGATCTCACTGGGATAGCCTCAACATACAGACCCTTGCAAGCAGTCTGGTCCTGGCAATTCTCTTAATTGCAACTTTAGGCACAAAATGTTTTTTATAATTTTCCCTTTATGCTAATGCCCTAAGTCTTCTGAGCCCACTGCTTTTTCCTTTGTTTCCATTTTAATCACTGCCTTCTACTTGGATGCTCTTCAGTGGAGCACCCTTGACAGCAGCAGTAGCAAGTTTGACACTGATGAGAAAGCAAAGAAATGCTCCAGGGATGACACGTTCATGGAGATGCTGAAGTGCCCAGGAACAGCTGAAGAGCAGTGGTATGAGAGGGCACTCAGGGACCTGGAGCAGGAAGAAAAACATGCAAAAGAAGCAAAAGAGCTGTCTTTGTGGGTGCACAAGGACATTATGAAACTATTGATGCAGCAGAAAAAACAAGTTGATTGTCAAGTCTGGCATACTGCATCCTCTCCTCTGTCTACACGCACTCAAAATGCTGAACATGGACTGGGCTATCAGCTATAAATGCCCTGCTTAACATTATTCCAAAACCAAACAATATAAAGAGAGAAAACTTGATCTCCTGTAGATGAACCTTCTGGCAGTGTAGCTTAGAGGCATCTTGCACTTTATTTGCCTCTTCCCTTTGGTCTTCTCACTTCCCAGTATTAATAATGTTAGAGCAGATTTACCCTTTAGTGTTTTCAGCACAGTGATGTGATAACAATGTCCTCAGCTAAGGCAAGATTGCCTTCAAAAGCTGATAATGATTCAAATCATAATGCAGCTCTTAAGTGCCTTCAACCAAACGGCATCTTGCTTTTGATTGTCTGGCTGCTTGGAAATATGTGGCCAGTCTGGCCAACTCCATCTGCTACACTTTTGGCAAGACTCTTAACTATTCTACAGCTTGAGGATAGAACAAAAGGGGGTTGGGGTTTTTGTGAACTTGCTAAGATGGCTTTTTTTTAAGAACTCCCTGTTGCCTTCACCCCAGAGCTTGTGAAACAGATTAATTCACTTAGGTGGAGTTAAACTCAGCTCATTGCTATTGAAATTGCAATTATATGGCTTCAGATATCAGAACAGCAGAAAATAGGTTGCTCCCATAATGACTACTGGTCCTGCAGTCCTCTTACCACAAGTGGCTGTGAGGGAGAAACATCCCTGGGTGTCCAGTCACATCTGCATGCCTGTGTGTGTGCCTTTTCCTAATAAACCAGAGCTGGTCCTCCCCAGAAACTGGTCTCCTGCTAAATGGCAGATTAGAGAACCTGCTGTGGAAGGTAGATTCTTTTGGTTGACAGATCTTGTTTCATACTTGCCTTTGGGTACGGGAGTTCGGGTGAAATAGGCTTTACAAATGTAATTTTCCCCATTAAGGAGCAACTTTGTGGTTGCTGGTTATTCTGGACCTGCTTTGTGGAGAGAATGGCCTCATTCTGCCCTGTTCTTTGGAGCCCCGTAGTGATGCTGCCCTGTGTTTGGGAGTCAGCCAACCTGAGCTTGTTGTCTGATTACTGTCGGTCCCTCCCTTCTTCTTTCTGCTGTACCCATATCGCATCCTTTTATTTCTGTCATAGAAAAGACCTCTCTGACACAGTTACAAGACTGTTTTGGTGTTACAAACCTGAAATGTTTAGTCTTGGTTTTCTAAGGGTGATGTTTCCCATGTGCCTGCTTGCCACCTGCTGCCTTAGCATGGATTAGTTTGCAATACAGTTTTCATCTGTCCTGAGAAAAGGGGCAGCCTGGGCCTCCAACAACATTCTCTGTGTGCTCCAGGAAAGTGCTGCATGTTATATGATGCTCCCCATCGTACTCCTGAGTGACAGGAACCACGCAGAAAAGCTAATACTACACCATTGTATTGGTACCAAACCAGTATATTCTAAAAAGGTCTGATTCCTCATGCAGATGAAACTGCTGGTAAAATTAAAGCCACCGTTTGCTTTAATTTAATTGAAGAGGAAGTACTTCCATAACAATTACACCCTTGGAACATACATATATAATTATGCAAAGTTTTTCCATAATTGTTCAATATGGGCTAGTGCGTTTTGAGTTAAACTTGCTTGAGGGGGTAAGTTTATTCTTCTTATTTGTCTACAGTAATTATACATTTATCACAGGAATAAGTAGTGATGCTATGAATAGTGAAAATGTGGCAAAAAGTAGTAAGTGGGGATTAAGTATACTTTTAGAAAACGATTGTTTTGAAACAACTGTAACTGCTCTCTTAGAAGAAATTTTAAAGGAATATAATGAAGTAGTGTGTGCCAGGGAATGTCACTATCTGTTAGGCTATGACCTGAAAGATACCAGGAATTAGTATCCCAAAATGAATGGGAAATCATTAGAATATCAGTGTTGGTACATGAACTTTGAAAAGAAAAGAGATCGTGGAGTTTGATAATATCAGACAAGGAAGACAATACCAGGTCATCGTGCCTGGTCAATCCTTGCTTCTTCCTACAAAGAAGAAGCCTGATTGTGGCAACTGAGACTGTTAATTGAAAAGTGAGCTGATGCCTTCCTCCCTTGATTGTGCTTACACAAAAGGATAATCAGTATAACTGATTTATGCAATGCCTTGCTGTGTCATGACACTTTGCATTGACATCTTGCACTGAAATTGGAAGAATATCTTTGCTTTGATTATTTATATTTTGATTTTTCTTATAGAATAGTTAACCGTGAACATCTAAAGCCTAAACCTTCAGAGCGCTGCTGATGTGCTGGTGGGTTGTCTAGGAGCACCTGTCATTAGCATTGCACTTCTTTTTTAAACTTATCTTTTTTCCTAATTTCTCTTCTACTTTACATTCCTTTCTATTACTTCCTTTCCCATGAGAATAGGAAATGAGCACAATTCACATTCTTAGGTCATGGGCCTTTACAGAGGAGAGCTCTCCCATTACCTGGCACTGCAGGATGTTGCAGCTTCAGATGACGTTAGTTTTTTGGCAATGGATTTGTCTGACCTGCTTCCAAAGATATGGGTGAAATCAAAAGTGATTCCTCCCTTATTTCTCCTAACTCTTCACTGAAGATTATGGCTAATATTGCTTTTTTGTAGTCTTGTAGGATCTTATTTTAGCAAAATAAATTGCTATTTCATTTACTTAAAAAACAAGACCTTATCAGTCATTAAAAGGCTGATACTCTTCTAAAGAACATATGTGCATAAAAATTAAAGCTTTTAACC
This sequence comes from Pedionomus torquatus, assembly GCA_013398155.1. Classification (NCBI taxonomy): domain Eukaryota; kingdom Metazoa; phylum Chordata; class Aves; order Charadriiformes; family Pedionomidae; genus Pedionomus; species Pedionomus torquatus. The sequence goes on from VZRU01008032.1 coordinate 59,884, forward strand.
TGGAATACAGAAAGCAACCTTGTACATAAGAGATTCTGTAAGCTTCACTGTTTTCTATTTTCAGTAATCCATGTATCTAAATATTCAGCCATCAACAATGTTCATTATTATTTGATATTATTTCTAGTGGAATACTTTAAAACTTAATAAAAACCGATTTAAATTAATAGATGAAGTCACCATCTCTCTTGAACTACAGTTTAAAATGCAAATTGGTGGACTTTGTTCTTGCAGATGTACCTTTGGACTAAATTAGACCTTGTGGTTTTGACTAATCAGAATGACAGATAATGGCCCTGCCCTCCCCCCTCTTACAAAAAGAGAGGAGAGGAAGAGATTAAAGAGATTTAGGTGTTAAGAAAAAAAGCTAAACTTCTGTAATGAAAATATAAATAANCGAGTCATCTGTCCTGTCTGTTCCTCCCTACAGATAGGATCCCTCTATGCTTTTCAGATTCCAATGGGGCAAATAACAAAATTACCTGACCTTGGTTGTTATAGCAATAAATATAATAAGCACAGGCCTCTCTGCATACAATTTCTTGGTATAATCAGGTCTTATCACCATGACAGTTAACAGTTTTCTGAACATTATGCTGTTAATTTCAGAGTTTAGTTAGAAGAGGCCCAGCTAAACAAGTGAAATTGTAAAACAGAAAATTGGTTCATTTTACCTCAAACCAAGACAGACCTTTTCATTCCTAGAGCACACAAGTACTCTGCCACTTAGCCATCAAGGAGCTGTGTGGCACAGTAAAAAGTTAATTCTAGTCAGTTAGTTCTGAAGCAGTGCTTTTGATGAATAGCGTTTGCAATCAAATAGCAACATCTACTTGAGCTAGGATAATCAGTTATTGTCTTTACTGAATTGTTCTCATTCCTTGCAGGCATCTCATATTGTTGGCTTAGCTAGGTGATGTAAATAAAATGTTTGGAAAAGGAAATGAGCTAAGCCATGCTTTCCCACTGCAAAGAGGGGAAAAGAGCAAAGGAGATAAAGGCTGCAAAGTATTTGCAAGTTTTTGGTTTTTGGTTCGTTTGTTTGATTTTTTGAGTCACCATATGAGTTGAGTTGTGCTGCTCACTTGTTTGCCTTCTGTTACTGTACTTCTAATGTTGACATGTCTATTTTTTCCCCTGCTCTTGTCATTTTTCATACTTATGCTGTAGCAGTTTAGATTTTACAAGATATGGTCAAGTCATGGCACCCACACTTTTTAGGAGTAGCTCAGCACTTGACAGGATTAAGCCTCTAGAGAAGACCAGCTCAAGAGAGCCAACCTACTTCTAGATTTCTGTAGAGCTGAATGCTGATGCTGGGACTACTGAGCTACAGCAAATAATGGAATGCACAAATTCATCAAAGGCAACAGACAGAGCAGAGTAAATTGAATTGGTTTTGCCATCTGAAAGAATTCCATTAGTAAAACAACAGTTCACACAGAGACCGCTTTTGGATTTAAACAATAAATATTATGTAATCTGCAGAATGGCTAACCTCCCTTCTGTGTTTGCCTGAAGCAATCATGTTAGCAGAGATGACGTTATCTAAGAGAGGGGACTTGCATATTCCTTTCCTTCCAGACTGCTCAACGTGTCAGGGTATTTGAGCTGACTTTGGCAAAGTATGCACAGTAGGAACAGCAAACAGGATAATAGTATGGATAAGCTGCCAAATATTGTAGTGTCATCATTGCCATCCAGTGATGTTATAAGTGGAGGAAACAAAACACACCCAATCTTAGTTCTCGCTTTTGTTTCCTACAACTTAAGTGGGTCAGGGGTGTGAGAAAAGATGTGATGAGTGATGGAAGCTAGTTCTTGCCTTTAGTTTTAGAGGAAATATAAGAGTATAGTGATACTCTGGCCCCACTGGTCAGGTAAGACTTCAGTTTTGGGCTACTTGAAGCTGATGACAAAACTCTTACTTGTTTGAGAAGAACTGCTGATTTTCATTTCAGAATCTAATTATTTATCTCATAGCCTGTATATTACCATGAACTCTCTTGGAAGTAATGAAATCACAGAACTGGAAAATGCATGAAAATGAAATCAAACCCTGCCAAATCTTTTTGCATGTTTAAGTAGATTATATTAAAGAATATAACTTCATAATTCTCATTTCACCACTATTCCCCAGTGCAACCATTATTAAGTGTGTTTAACACCTAATTTTCATCTTTAAACTCCATGACACAGCTTTTAAGTGATTGTTACCTCTCAATCCTATTTTTCTCCTCAAAGGTAAGAGCCATGAGGCTTGTGCAGCACTGAGAAAAATCAAATCAAAATCTTAAAGTCCTTTTGCAGTGGGGTTACTGACCATCCCATTCATATTTGTCTGAACTCAATGTTTGATCATAAGGTTTTTCAACTTGACCCAGGGAGCCTAAAGTAGATTATTGATATGCTAGTGACATGATAGAAAAAAAAGAGTACCAACACTGTTGTTTTTGCACAGATGAATAATGTGACGCCAGAATATTGTCTTGACATCATACAGAAGTTTGAAGTATCAGAAGAAAACAAGAAGCAAAACATTCTTGGGATTGAAGGTAAAGTTTTTCATTTCGATCTTAGTTTTGTCTTGATACACTGTAGGGGAATTTGTAGGCTTTTCTCATTAACGGTGTTTAGCTGTAGCTTTATAATATTTGACCATAACAGAAAGTTACATAGAAGATCAGCAGTCAGTAGTGTAGGTGCATTTTTATAAGACATGGGAGAGATGAGAGTAGGCGGGATGAATTAGCAGCTGGTGTTATACAGCAGTACATCACAGCCATCATACGCCTTTAGGCTTGCATGAATTTATTGCTAACTGTAGTTGTAAAATGTAGATGAGTATAAAATACATGGTATAGAAAGTTTTAACTGCAGTAATAAAAGCAAGACTTTCATTCTGTTCTGTCTCTGTAGGTCTGGAATCGCTCCTGTATAATCCTATGCTCTATGTGTATGTGAAATAAAATACGGATAATTACGTTTTCTTTGGGTTTTAATACCTTATTCACCTTGTTTGCTAAAGTAATTGTAGTTAATGTATTTATGCAGAATCCAGTTTAGTATCAAATCAGAATCTGAATTGGAATAAAATAGATTAAATGCTGCAGTGTGTTAGTTTGCCCAGAAGTTAGCTTTCATCAAGCAGAATGATTTACATGGTGATTTTGTCGGGGAAGAAGGAGAAATCTTCCTCTGTGTGGTACTTAGATCTGGGAGGCCATACTCAGTACTTTAAACAAGCTTCTGGTGTAACCCGAGGCACTGCATTTAAAGTGAAATAGGGAAAGCAAAATGAACAAGTGATGACATTTTAAAAAATACTTCTGAACGCATTTCTGTTCCTTTTAATCTTACTGCTGCTTCTTTTATGTTTGAGTTGCTTTCAGGGTTGGTTTTGTTTGCACTATCCTTTGAAAATATTTTACATTTCTCATTCTCAAAGGAGGTATTTTTAAAGTTTTCTCTGTTGGATGCTGATCTAATTTAGAAGGACACAAATCACATGCTACCTTCTCGCATAAACTTGCAGCATAGAGAAAACTAAGCTAGAGTGTATGGGCTAGACTAGTGAATTGGTTAGCAGGGGTCCCCATGCCCTGTGTGGCCCCTTAGATGGCTGCTACCTTGTCTACATGGTATCTGCTGTGAGGTTAGTGCTTATTTACAGCAGGAGTGGCATTGGGACAGCCTAAGTGTCAGCAATAAACTCAAGGAAAGAAAGCATTTACTTCCGTGTCGTTTTGGCTCCTGTTTCTGTCCTGTGATCTGTATAAATGGTCAGATCTATATCTAACCTATACTCTTGTAGGTGTCCTACCTCTCTTCTGCTGCTCAGTATTTGAGGGATTTCCTCTGCTGCCTCTTACTTACAAGATGTCACGCTTGTGATGGTGCAGAACAGGATAGCTTCTACCTGTTACCGTTACAAGGGTCCACCAAGGGAAACATGGTGCACATCTCGGATCCTTTGCATCTTGCAGAACACGAGGCTGATGTTCCCTCCCTTCCTGTTACCCAGCTTTAGTCTTCTAAGCAGGTCATTTGCCATCCAAGGTACCACTCAGCATCTGAGGAAATGCAGACTGATGCTGCCTAAGTATTTGACTCAATTTTGCCCTTGTGCTGGTACTTTAACAAGAGTCAAGGAGGGGTGAGGAATATCAGTTTAAGCAGAAAGAGGAAAAGACTTTTTCTATAATAGTAATGTTTTACCAGCATGCTGTCTGTTTGCAGTAGCATCTAGATGAGGAGACCACTTTTATCTCCATGAATAATTGTAAGGGGGGGATATTTTCTTACGCTGATTCTAACAAAACCAATAGCACTCCCTTTTTTCTGGTTTTTAGCAGAGTGGTTTTGTCTGAACTGCAGATGGTAGTTTGTTACTTGTTGTACGTTGTCTGTGCTCTGGGTTTGGCGTAGGGAACTTCTCCAGGGTTTCAACGGATTTGTGTCACCTGTCCCTTTTCAGGGTCTGAAGCATTGGATTTGAAAAGAGGTGGGGCAGCACCAATGTTGACGTTGGGTTTTTTTAGTCTTCTCATATAGATAAATTAGTGATTTCTATGCTTGCCTTAAAGCTCTACTTCCTTTTTTTACTATTGGCTGTCACTTCTTTTTCTGAACAGGCTTAACCTAACACCTTGCTTTGCAAATCCGTGTTGATTTTTTTTTCTTTTTTTTTGGCATCCATAAATGTGTCTTTCTACATTATATTTACTTTTATAGTTCAAAGCTGTTTGAAAGTTGTGTGGGGACAAGGGTTGAATCTTGGGAATATACTCTTCTCAAAGGTGTCAGAACTTCCACAGGCTTCAAAAAGAAATAACCTGCGTGTGTGCCAGCAGTGGATAGAGTTCAGTTTGCAGAGAACCAGGCAAGCCACAGACAGCAGTTAATATGCTGAAAACATGAGGTATAGGAAGATTAATTATGTGATTCGGTGCTTTTGAAAATGTGAGTTAGCACTGATGAGCAAAACCAGAAAAAAAGGAACAGAGTTCAAAGAATCTGCTTGATAATGTGTACTGCATCCATGGCGAAACTGTTCCTCTTTTTTCCAAAGGTTTCACCAACTTCATGCGCAGTCCTGCTTGCGATGTATTTAATCCACTGCATTGTGAAGTGCATCAGGATATGGATCAACCCCTTTGCAACTACTTTATTGCTTCATCTCACAACACGTATCTGACAGGAGACCAACTGCTCTCCCAGTCCAGAGTGGAAATGTATGCACGAGTGCTGCAAGATGGCTGTCGATGTATTGAAGGTATAATTTTAGTCTAACTTGCTGGTTGTGAGAAATATTATGGATGTTTCTTTTAAATGTCAGAGGGGAAACTCAAAGCATTAATGCTTCACTATCTGATTAACTTCAGTGATTGGTAAACTGTTCTCTAGCAGTCTAAACAGCAATTTTCCTGCTGGGAGAGACCTCAGACAAACTTCACGGACACCACTGTTTCTGCTGCCTGCTGCTGTGTTCTTATGCTTTTCTCAGTTGGTGCAAGTTTTCAATTTTCCCATGTTTATGTGAAGCATTTCTTTTGTTGCCTAAGTTCCATTAAGAAAGCGGACAGGCATCTGTTTGGGGTCTTGCAGTTCCAGCAGAGCATACCCTGTTGTTCCGCTCTGCGATTCCCCTGCCCTGTGCTGGAGATTACTGTTTCACAGGAGGGCTTCCTGCTCCATGTTGTTCAGAAGGAGCGGAGCCAGCAAAGACCTTTTTTCTTTCATAAACGGAATGGTGACGTGGGTGTTTGCATATGCAGTTCCTCCTGTAGATGCAAAAGGAAGATGAAAAGTGCCTGTAGGAGTAGGACAGGTGAGCAAATAATGCTTTTTATCAGCACAGCTGTGTATCTAGTTCTGTCATCATCTTAGAGCTGGGAAACTTGGGTTTGGTCTGCCACAGTAGGTAGGATGCTGTTTTGTTGTCTGGATGCTGGTGAAAGAAAATAAACTGCTGTTTGATAGCCTGGAGATAATGTTGGATTCTTATTTAGGTAATGCATGACTTAAATAATAACAAAACTTTAGTATTAGGCTTTGACCAACCTGGTCTAGTGGGAGGTGTCCCTGCCCATAGCAGGGGGGTTGGAACTCGATGATCTTCAAGGCCCCTTCCAACTCTAACCATTCTATGAGTCTATGATTTTTCTCTTCAAGATCAAATAAAGTCTTTTGACAAATTTAAACTGTATTTTTTTTACTACTATTACAAAATTCAGCTCTGGGAAAAAACTGTTTATCTGAATTTTAAAATTAATTGGAAAAGGCAAACCTGAGAAGTTAGTCAGTTATAGAAGTAGTCAGTTATAAAACTGCAAGTTTAATCGGGAGTGGGGAAAGACTAAGCTGTTTCTAAATAGTTTGTCTTCAGAAACAGAAGCTGCTTTCCCAAGAGATAGCCCTAAAAATTATTTGACCTGTTGCAGCTTTGTAATTTTGTATATGAGGAAAAAAATCCTCAGTTTAGTATAAGAGGAGAAAACTAGGTTTAGGTGGCAGATTTCTCAACTGATATAAGAAAAAGACTGTCTTGTTAGTCTTAACTCGATTGGTAGGTCATAATAGATTGAATGAGACTTGTTAATAGCTGCATGGTTGAGTAGTGTACGTGAGTTCTGCTGGTGAGTGAGATCAGCAGAAATGCATAAGATCATGGACATCTCTTAATGTATAGCTTTTTTCTCTTAATAGTGGATTGCTGGGACGGTCCAGATGGAGAGCCAGTTGTACACCACGGCTATACTCTTACTTCTAAAATACTCTTCCGTGATGTGGCAGAAACTATCAATAAATATGCCTTCATCAAAAATGAGTAAGTGTTCAGTCAGTTTTGAAGCTACACCTGTTTTGTGTAGCTAATCCATGTCAAAATCAACACTCAACATCAGGAAGTACATATATGCTTTTAAACGTGTTAAGAAATTACAAAGTTGATTTTTGTCCCTGCTTATTACTTGTGTCATATTGATTGTTGAACTGCATGAGCTCTTTGCATCAATCAAGTTAGAAAGCTCATCCTAAGTTAGAAAGACCTTTCATGCATCATAAGCTCAGTAATATTTTGAACAATCTGAGACTATTGAATATCTGCAGATTATTTTAGCCCCTTCCATTCAGGGAAATTCTCCTTAAAAATCAATACTGTACTGTTCTCTACCTAAGGAAAATATTTTATTTCAGTAGGAAAATTGAGAAGCTTGTATGCAGCATGAGGAAATAGTGAGATGTGTGGTAATGCTAAGATTCTGTTTTGTTAGCTTATGGTACTGTAACAGGTTATTATGAAAATCATGGAGTTTAATGATATATATAAACAAGAGTCTCAAATTATGACTGAGTATATAGAATTTTGAGTGGTTTAGAGATAATAAAGGAAAAACTTAATTAAAAAAAAATTAAAAAAAAAAAAAAGCAACAGGGACCCAACAATGGGCATGTGAAAAACAAAATGAAAAACCCCACAAAAAAAAAACCCTGAGCCTCAAAGTTTTTTGTTTTCAATAAGAATAGGTGATGATGACAAAACCGAAATAGATGATTCTTCATTTGGTGTGTAGTTGGAACATGGGGTTCCTTGCCCTTGTTTTCTAAATTCTTGATAGCCTCAGAATGCTATGGGGCAACATAGAACAAATAGACTGTTATATAAAGAAACAGTGTCTTTAGCTCAGGAAACTTAAACTGCAAATTCCTGGAGCCAGAGAGAGTGTTCTGGAAAGCATTGCCAAATGTTCCTCCTTCTCCAGAGTGTGGTTATATTCAGAGATTTGGTTTCTGGTTCACTGTAGCTGCAGTTATTAAAACAAAGGCAAATAATTAATGCAGCTACCAGTCTCTGGAAAGTAAATGGAGAAGAGTTAGCAATTCCTTTGAATCTGTTGATTTCAAAATGCTTTTCTTCAGGAGCAGCTTGCTGATTGCTTCCAATTTACGAAGACTATGAATGTGGCTTGCAAAGGAATAACACACCTTCTGCTCAGCTATATAGAATAGAAAGGAATTGTGTTGTTGTAAGCTGTATTGCAAGTCTGTCTGTGCCTCATGCTTGGTGATCATCAGTTTAAAACTTTGTCACCCTGTGCACTAGCAGATAGGGAGGGAGAGGGCAGAAATGCCTGCAGGGACTATCTGCCAGAATCCCTTTTGGTAGAGCAGGGATTTGGGAATTTGTGTGCAAAGTCCTTCCTCCCAAAGTGAGTGCAAATGCAAATTGCTCAAATTAGTTTGGGTAAGATGTGAAAGTCTTGCAACGTGGTTACGACAATATCTGGGGGTTTTGTTTCTAGGTTTCCGGTGATACTGTCAATTGAAAACCACTGCAGTATTCAACAGCAAAAGAAGATCGCTCAGTACTTGAAAGAGATATTTGGTGACAAACTGGACTTGTCATCTGTAATCACTGGAGATTCCAGGCAGCTTCCCAGCCCTCAAAATTTAAAAGGGAAAATCCTAGTGAAGGTAACTGGCTACTAATGGCATGTTCAAAAATCCAGTCAGGGGTGTTTATTTTTAAATTATATTTATGATATTTTAAATGACCAGAAAAATGATATAAAATGCATCATTATGAATAGAAGGAACTGTGACACCTGAACCTGGTATTTTACCCTTTTTTGAAATTTGTCTGTTTTCTTACTGGTGGATTTTGTTCTGTATAGTCCATATGCCTAGAGTATCTTGATGTCATCCTACTGTCCCTTCTTGACAAAGGGAACACTTTAAATACTTTATTTTGGAACACTGTAAAAGTGTCTGAAAATTTTTGCATAACCCCTCAACCTGCTTGAAACAGTAGTTCATGAAATGAAACTATTTTCATGGTTCACCAGCTGTGTTTATGAAAGAAGAGCACTTTAGAAAGTGGCTATAAGGAGCAGTGAGGGAGGAGGCCCTGGAGCACTGAAGTTACTGTTGTATGCAAGATTAATCGCTTGAGCCTCTCAGTATAAACGGATTTGCTCTGAAAGGGATTTCAAAGACCAAAGATGACTATAATAAGAAAGAAATGCAAGGCAGACCTTTGAGAGAATGATTAATAGAGTTGTGGCTTATTAGGTTGACTAATTTACTTTGACGCATGGGGGCAAGTACTTTGCTGTGAGCTCTTGAGATACTATTTCCCCCCCTCTATTCTCTGTATCAAGCTGGCTGTATATGTTTGAATATATTTCAGTGCACAGTGTAGATCTGACTCTGAATTAGCAGAAAACCTTTGAGTGCTCAACTGTGACTTTTGAATTTCACTGAATCAGTTTTCTTGCACACATGCTAGTTAATGAACTATATAAGCATGTAGTGGTGCTATTTTAGGGACTCAAACAAAGTACTTACCGTCATTCATGCAACAAAACCCAGTGAACCTGGCTTGAAATACTGTGTTAATGCAGAAAAGGCGAGAGAGGTTTGGTACTGTGCTGTTCTTACATGAACTTTTGAGCTGGTCTTCCTGGCACATTTGAGTTTGTAACTTTAGTTTTGTTTTTCAGCTAACGGTGCTGAAACGCTGAGTGTGGTGGGGGACTAAGCTGATGTTTTTAGAATGGGGGATACTATTTTCAGCATCACAGTATCTTTTTGCAAAGCCCTATCTCCCATCTCCTGCTCAACTTAAGCAGCCTTGTTGCAAAAGATAAAATCATATTTAGGAATCAGCGTCTTGTGGAGAAGTAAACCAGTTTCTCACCTTCTTGCCATTATTGTTGCTCTGTTTTATACATTTTCCTTTGAAAGGCAGTCTTAATTCATTAGCTAAACTACTTGAAGTAATTGGCATATTTTTTATCTTGTTAGTGTATATAAAGATTAATTTAATAATACTCGTAATACTCATGGATTAGAGCCAGTATAAAGGTGCAAGTGTGAAGTGAACTTACCCACACATTAGCAGGACAACAGTACTAATTTCAAAATGCAGTCTGTAAATCAATCCTCTTTGTTTCTGCAGTAATCTGTATGTAAATCATACCTATTTCTGTCATTGAGGAAACGGGTAGACTGCAAACATTTCTGCAATCAGCAAGGAAGACACAAAAGTAGTAACACAAGTTTAATAGGTGATTTATTAAGTAGCAGATGGTGAAGCAAGAGGCATGAGTTACAGCTTGGAAGGTGCAGATTGGATGGCAGGAAAAGCTTTTCCAGCTGTGGGAAGTGTAGCATGGAAAGAGGCTGCCCAGAAACCTGGGGGACTCTCTAGCCTTGCAAATTCACAAGACTTGGCTAAGCAAAGCTCATCTAGAGCTAGTGATGATGCTCCTTTAGTGTGAGATTTGAAGTGGAGACCTTCAGAGGTCCCATAGCCAGCATTTATAAGGTTCTGTGATTGGGCTTCGCTGTAAGAGATCATACAAGAGAATTCAAGATAATGGTCCAAAAAGGATAATTTATCTACTGGAGGCCTTTTCTCCACCCACCTCCCCACCCCCCAGAAGTAGCCAATCACTTCTGTTTGATGCTCACTATTCTAATTCTGTATCTAGTTCCAACATCTGATTAAAGTATTTAATTTCTAATGTGGTTATATGACATTCACAATACTGGATTAGCAACTAATTTTGGATTGCTGGCTACACTTGCATGAGCATGCAACATTAAAATAGGCTTTGCTCCCTTCATACTGATGGCTGCTTTCAGTCAGTTCTTTTGTGTCTGCATGTTCCATTCTGATGCAGAGCCTATAACAAAATCTCAGCTTCTGATTTTTAGAGGGCTTTTTTAAAGTAAAAAATGGTCTGCTTGCTAGGAATATCTGAGAGTTAATTAAAAGAAGTATTTTGGACCTTGGCTCCAGAGATGGGAGATAGTATGCTCTGTATGACTTCCAGATCCTTTAAATCAACACTCATAATAAACTCTTCCAGAAATACTTAAATTATCACTTGTGATAATCTGGGTCCTTGAACGAGTTTACATGAGACTCTCTGAACTATAAACTCTGGTGACAATTTACATACAAAATAGTTGAGGAATGGGCTGTTTTGGTCTTTGTACTAAATAACACTCACCGTGTGTGCATTTATTGTGAATATTTTTTCCTCCTTTTAGGGTAAAAAGTTGCCACACAGTCTTGGAGAAGATGCTGAGGAAGGAGAAGTTTCAGAGGAGGATAGTGCTGATGAAATCGAAGACGACTGCAAATTAAAGCCCTGCTATGTATGTGCATATACAAAGTTCCCAGAACTCTTACATCTCTGCATTTCTTACGTGCTTATTCTATAATCCTACTTACAGTTGTTAGCAGATTAGAGTTTTCAACTTTGATTTCCAAGTCAGGTCCTTAAGATACAGAAATTGTATAATTCCACAGTTAAGTATGGAGTGACATTGTTCAGAAATACACACTTTTTCATTTAAAGCATATAAATAACAGATTTAAGTACTTGGGTATGCTAGAATGAAAATATTAATGCCAGCACTGTAAGAATGCTGGACTTTTTTTCGGATACAGTTGTATAGTACTCAAAGCAATGGCGTGATGGAATTGCTACACAATTTCTAGGTGACAATTATTAAAGGAGACATACAAATTAAGAGAATTTGAGGTGTAAAACACTCCTATTTTCAGTCCTGTTAGGGCAGAACAGTTGCTTTCCTCTCCTGTCTCAGGAGAGGTCTTGCATCCTGTGAACATGTGCATGCCAGATGCATGCTGTTCTAAAGGACCTGTTTTTATTTTAAGTGCATTATATATGAGTCTGTGTGTGTGTAGTCCATATGGCTACTCTTAACAGTAATTGCTTTCTCTTTCTTACTGTTTGGAGCAGGAATCTAATGATGCTTAGGTTGCCTGATATTCTGGAGGAAGTGTGTGCATTAGCTTGAGGATTTATGCCGTTATCTGAAAGATGCAGTCAGGCTTTGTGACAGTTTTGAATCGAAGAAATAATGCTAGGGTCAGGTTTTGGGATGATCTGCGTGGTGGACTGTGCTTTGGTGAGACAGGATAAATTATGTGTCAGGAGGACTAAAGAGGAAAAAGAAAAGTGGAAATGGCAGTAAAAGCCACCTGCCTGGGTGTGCCAGGATTATGCAAGAAGCTTTTTCTTGCACAGAGAAGGGAAATGGGAGTGCTGTGTGGCCTGAAGCGTGTGTAATGCTGCCTCAGGCTGTCCAGAAGTGATGGACATAATCAGCTTCAACTGAATTTCTTAATATCTTGCAGAGTAATGGTGCAACTGAGCACCAGGTGGAATCTTTTATAAGAACAAAACTGGAATCTCTGATAAAAGAATCCCAAATCAGGGACAAGGAAGACCCTGACAGCTTTACTGTGAGAGCCCTGCTGAAGGCAACTCATGAGGGCTTAAATGTTAACCTGAAACAGGTATGTGGGGTTTTGCCCTTTGCGTGCTCTGTTGCATACAGACAATGCAATGTGTATTGCATGTTTTTTTCAGATGAGAAAGCTGATATATTATGAGCAACTTCTGAGAGTTTGTTTTAGCCTAAATAAAAATTAGGAACTATTTCATGAAGATATCTAATGAGAAAATTTGAATGGTCAAATGTAAAGAGTATGTTCTGATCTGGTTTCATATCAAGAATGGTATGTTGTTTTTTTTTTTTTTTATTACTTCCTTGTTACATCAAACTATTTATGTAAAACAGCTAAATGTATGGGAATTCTGAGTACATCAGTCGGCAATTACTACCTTGAATCCACAGTTACCATACTTTCACCTCAACGGGATGCAAACCCTGGTTATATTAAATACAGAGCAAATAGTTCTGTGGAGGATTTGCCTACTCTGTAACCAGTGTAGTCTTAAAGGTCAAGTACGTGTAGCTCTGCTTTCTGCACATCTTCCTGCTCTGTAGGGTCTATATCGTTCTTGTCAATCTCCAAGGTGGAGCTTTTGAGATTTTTGCCTGAAGCCAGGCTTGACTACAGAAAGCATATTCAGCTTGCACTGATGCTTGAGACTTCTGGTTAAAGCTGTATTGTGGTGGGAAGAGGCTATAAGAATGCGCAGGACGAAGCCATCTGACCCGACAGATAAAGATTATTTTTAGACACTGACTTTGCAGTGTGAAAACAGTCAGCTTGACTGTTCCCTTTGGCCTTCAGGAGGTTGGAAAAGTGGGATTTCAGAGAGCAAGCTCCCTGTGTTAGTAAATACAGTCAGTTGTGAGCCATTTCAGTAATACCTTCAGTTAGAATAATTACACTTGGTATGTTCTCTGGAGAAGTGATTGGTCTCTGGCTAGCATTTGAAGGAGCAGGAAGCTTTGCTTAAAGAATGCAAATTTTCCTAAGGTGTTTGTGTTGGATGTGATGCCTGAGATTACCCATTATATGTCTTTGACATGACCAGAATACCAAAAATGCTTCAGTATTGCAGCTGCATTATTCAAACACTGGACAGGTAATAATACAGTGATTTTTTTTTTTTTTTTAATTTGCCTATTTTAAATTATTAATGGACATTTAGCGATCTCTTCCCTTGCTGCAACAGTCCTGTATAAAGACTGGTTGCATATGAGTGTTATTTTCAAGGATCTGGAAGTCATACAGAGCCAAACGGTTAGTTAAAGATAAGTCAAAATAACTGGAAGATTAACTTAAATCAACTGTTGACATAGCTGGGAGAAAACTAAATGGTTAATTGTTATGGCATGGTAATTCTGTAACTCATTAGCCAGCTATGTTTGGTGGTGCTGTAAAGCTCTGCTCTAATAGTTACTATGTAATTGATGTAGCAGAAGGGGATCTGTTGAAAAATATTTCTACTTTTTTGCTGATCAAAATTTTTTCCTTTATTTCAGATACTTACTCATCTTTCCTTTACCTAGTCACTGATGTGACTTTCATTTTCCCAAAGACTTGCTATTATTTTTCTTACAACCACCAAAATTCACAGTGCAAGTTTATGGACTAATCTTCACTAATTGTAAATTAGGTTTTTCTGGGAGGGAGAAGGAAGGCAATTTGTATGATATTAATAGGCCTGATACTAGTTTGGATTTGATGATGGAACTGTCAACTTTCATTCTTACTTGACAGACATACTTTATCTGCTAAGGTTTCCTTCTGTGTATTCAGAGACTTTCAGCTTGAGCTAGGAACAAATTTTTGAATATAGATACTTTCTTCTTGGACCTGAAGAAACCATCTAGTGCCATATAGCTGGAAGGGAAATCTAGCTTGGCACTGAGCAGGGAATAACTGGAGTTCATAGGGCTTGCTGAAATGCTGGGGGAATATTCTTCAGCACCTTTTTGTATGAGACGAAGGGATGTGCTTTCTTGACAGGCAAAAAAACCCTAGATACTGCCAGAAATTATCAACCAGATGTCTAGATGACTATAAATGTGAAACTCAAACATCAGGCTGTCTATGAAAAGTCCACGTTTATCTGTTAGGAAATATTCTTCCCCTATTTTCCTTTGTGGCTATTTTCAAGTACATTTTCAAATGTTCTTGTGTTTTCTTGTTGCTTACCTGGTTTTGCTAGACTGGGTTTTTATGTGGTTGTTGTCTTGAGTGTTAATGTTGGTACTTTTCATTACTGTTAGAGGATTGCTAAGCTGTCAAGCATATAAAGAAATTAGAAAGGTCCTGTAATGGAATTTTGGATTTCAACTTGTGTTTACAGATCAGTATGTTGTGTTTAGACTTTAACTTGGTTGTAGATTATTTTTTTTCCCCTCTTCTCTGTACTTTTCTAATAGTGTATCAGGGTGACATACAAAACCTTATATTATTAGGTTGAAACTGTCTTTTAGAAACTGTAGCAGACTTCTTAAAGATACTTCTGAGGATATCTAGTTATACTTTTTATTGCATTCTCTGCACAGAACCTGGATACAAAAGAAGGTGGGAAAAAGTCTCATAGTCGATCATTAATGGGCAACTTCAGTAAACACAAAGTAAGTAAAAGGAGAGACTCAGTTTGCTGTCTCTGGTCTGACAGCATTCTAGAAACATCAGGTATGTTTTACTGTTTGAGACCAGCATGGTGTGTATGGGAGCAGTGAGGAGAGACTGTATGTGATTCCACTTGGTATATTTATTGCTGTTCAGAAGAATATAGCTGTTAGCAGAATGGAGAGGACCCTTTAAAAATCATCACTCAAACTCAAAATATCTTGCCTGACCAAAATGATCATTTTACTGGTGATGTGGAAGTGCTGATTTTCTGATCAATCTTGCAGCAGCAGAAAAGCAATGTAGGTAAATGCCTTGCCCTATTCTTATTTTCCAGACCTCTGTTCACACAGCTGACAATGTTTGTTTAGTTTAAGGTCCAGTTCTACCCTCTTTCATACCCTGAGCAGTGCCATGCAGACATGCTATTACTGTCTTTCCACTTGCTTTAAGGGACTGCTGTGGCCAAGTACTGGCTCTGGGCTTTTGCTTTGTAAAAATGTGGTTTATTTCTCATTTCTTCATGATTTTTCATGTATTTGTGTAGCTGCTTGGTCAAATTGTCTGCTTCACTGGGTCTTTACCATGGCAACTCTATTAAACCAAGCAAGAGCTAATAAAATTCAAACGAGTGTGAGGTTTCATTTTACAGCCGGACAGATCACAGCCACCAAAAGGGACAGTGTGCCCCATTCCCATATCCTGACAAATGCGTTCCTGTCATCTACCTCCCCTGTTCCCACACTGCCTTGCTGCCTTGAGACTTTGATTTATTGAACATGTAGCCTCTGCATGAACTGATGCAAATGAAAGCTGCTTTCCTCGCAGAGTCAATTAGTAGATACCAAGCAGTTAAAACAGCAGATAGGCTCATCGTGAGAGAGGCATGTGGCAAGTCTGCAGCCAGGTCTTTGTGCCATCAGTGGTATCTCTGTCAGTATTGTAGACTAGGGAAAGAGGGACATCTAGTAACTTCCCCATTATGCCTTTCCAGCTAAAGGGGTGCCTGCTGAGGGTGGTTACCATTGATATTTTTGTAGGTACAGAATCATTCACCCAGGCTTATTGACTTGTGATATTTCAGCCAACTCTTGTGCCAAATATACCCATGTGTAAACTCTTTAAAAGCTGTTCATGGAGGGAGAAAGACAGTAAGGCTTGTAATTCCTGCAAGTTAACTGCAGGAAGCATCCACAGTCCAGACCTTTGGATTCCAAAACTGAACCACGCAAATGATTTCCAATATAGTCAACTTTATTTCAGCACTAAACACAGCAACCTAAATTATGTGCATTATTGGTGCACAGCAGGAGAAAAGAAATCTGTGCTCAATTAGCCATATGAGCAAAAGGATAAGGAGCTCTCCGTTATATTGTTAATTACCCCTTGATGAGAAGGGAATTAAAAAAACTCTCACTGGACACTATGTTTAGCGTTACAGAAGATGTAATGTTGGAATTGGAAACTACATTAAATAATAGGTGCTTAACAAAAAAAGTTCTTCTGAGATTTTATTGTTTTACCATAGCTATTTTCTTTATGGTATACTATGATAATTTAGAATAACTTGAATGCTTATATGTGTGGCTTAAGAGGCAGCAGGGAGATGATGTTTGGAAATTTTGCCCAGATTCTTTTCTCAACTTCACAAATGAATTTGTTAAACTTCCTAAACTGGGGGGAAAGCATAAGGTAAGTGTAAGCAATGCACAGTACATTTAGATCCTGCTGTGCGCTACTGTTTAAGTAAGATATGATCCACTAGAATTTCAGCAGGACTGGCGCCAGCGTACTGAAGACAGTGGAGCAAAGTTATCCTCTGTGGTCAAGAGGGAGGAAAGAAGGGAAGCCACAGAATATGCAGTGGCCTGCAGTGGGTTGTCCAGTTTGCAGACATAGTTTTCAACAGGCTTGGATTTGTCTGATTGACAACAGACAAACCTGCTCTGTGGCTGCAGGCTTGGATCCTTGCAGTCAAATGGAATGAGATCAGAGCACAAATGTGTTGTGTTGACTTTTCCTCCTCTGCATGTGTGGAAACTCTTGGTGTATAACCTAGGTTTATCTGTTGTCAAACCCCCAAGGGTCATTCTGCTTCCTTGCAGGACACTGGTCCTGTGCTGTAAGCCTGTTGTAGCTCACCTACCCACCTGACATTAATTACAGTACTGTGAATTTATAGAACTATTCCATAAACTGATACAGCTCTGCTTGATTCTTTCCCAACAGAAAGCTGTGAAGGCAGCATCCAAGTATAGTGCATCAGATGATGAAGAGTGCCAGCAAAACTCTTCTGGAAAGGAAACAGGACAGCTGCATAGGTGAGCAATCAATCATCGCAGTTTTGCAGATTAGTTACAGCTAGAGATATGTTAATACTGTCAGTACGTATATGTCACTGCCTCAGGGAAGGCTGTTTTAAGACCAGGTCATTTATGACACTACTGTTGGGGTGTATTTTGCTGTGACTGCTATAGCCTGATATTTCGATTGTGTATAGGTTTTCATATGTTGCAAATAGCAATTACCTTTAAACTGAAAAGAAATATAGTGGTAATACTTTTCTAATGGAAAAATGCCAATCTACATTTTGCATGCTGTAAATATTGCTCAAAGAAAACTGTTTAAGCTAAATAAGGGTACATCACAGCCAAGCAAACTTTATTACATCTGAGAACGTAAAAAAAAAAAAGGCAATCAAAAAGTGCCATTGAGAATGCATTTGTTGTCGCTGAAATGTTCTGTTTTCAGACAGCTCGAAACTGTCTGCCTTGTTTCCGCTGAGAAGAGCCATGGTGCAGCTATTTCATTATGTCTTAAATGAGAAATTTTGTTTGTGTGGGTGTGGCAAGGGGAACCGTCATCGTGGAGCCCTCTCTGAGGACATTTGCCATATGCGGTTCCCTGTTCTCAGTTGTTTATTTCTTTATTGGAGAAAAGAACAGAAGAGGGGGATTGAAGTAGGCTTAATATATTGAAGTATTACCATTTTGTTTTGTATATTATGTATAACTCAGCAGACTGGGTCGTCGAAGAAAAACTGTGAAGCTGTGCCGAGCTCTGTCTGACCTTGTGGTGTACACGAACTCTGTGGCAGCCCAGGATATAGTAGATGATGGTAAGGCTGCTGGTTGCACTTTTCCCTTTCAGTAGGAAACATGTCTGTGTTTTCAAGGTTTCCTTTGTATGCAAAAGCAGAGTAGTTAGTTACCCGTCTCATTTATTTAAATATGGAGAACGAGTGAAGCAGCACCCTTTCCTTCCATAGAAAGTATACTTTCCCAAGTAGCATTTAGTAATATGATAGATTAGAATTATGATAAATAGGTGTGATCCCTGTTCAGAAAATACGCGTTTGTTTCCTTAAATGTGTTAGAGGCAAAATGGAAATAAAGGAAGTTGCAGAGGAATTTGTGGGAAAGATCACCAAGTGTGTGTGAACAAACTATGAAATTCTGTAATTATTACAAAATTAATTCCTAATTTAGTAGAATTTAATGGGAGAGCACTGTGAAGAAACAAAATCCAAGAAATCCTACAACAACATAGTCTTGTAGAGCTTTGGTCTCATTGGTCTGAGCTGAAAGACAGCTCAGCTCTTTCTGCAGTTAGGTGGTACTGCTGAACACACCTGATGGCTTGTGGCCTTCTGGACAGGAGGGCCTGCACATCAGAGCACAGTACTGCAGCTGCCTTTTGTCTGGATCTTGTGCTTTCCTGATCCTAACTAACGAGATGAGCAGGGAGAGATTGGTAGAGTTGAACTGGTCTCGCTGTTCCCTCAAAGCTGGACATGCTCTTCTGGTCAGGCTTTTGCAGAAGGCAGAAATGATCAAAGGGGATAAGATGCTTAGAGGGAAAAGTTATGAATTAAAAAAGATTGTTTGGATTATTTAGAGAAAAGATGAGTTTGCAGAAACCTCTGAGAGAGAAATGGGTTGAGTGCAGCTATTAACGTGTTACAAAGATGAGCAAAATCACAGCCCTTCTGGGCTCAGCTTTCCTTCAGCTGTAAGCTCTTCAGTAAGATAGTTTTGATCGTGCTACCACTAGTAGATTTTTCTGTAGATTCTTCATAGCAATCATGTCTGGGATTCTGCAGGAGAAAATAAATGCCCTAGCAATTAGCGTAAGTTCTTGCTTGGCTTTCCTTGTAAGTCTGGAAACTTGAAGGTAGAAGAAAAGACTCTCCCCTGGAAGGTGAAACTAGTGCCCTTCAGTTACACAATGTACATGATTTGCATGTGACAAGACAACCTATCAGTGTAACTCTGGACTAAATCTCATGTTCCCTTTAATACCAGCGCAACTGAGATCTGAGTTCAGTCCCTCTGTCACCTGGGATTGCTTTGTAACTTATTTGTTGGTTTAACAACATACACAGGATCAACAGGGAATGTGCTGTCGTTCAGTGAAACAAGAGCCCACCAAGCAGTGCAGCAGAAGGCTGAACAGTTCATGCTTTACAACCAGAAACAGCTTACAAGGGTCTATCCATCAGCCTATCGGATTGACTCCAGTAATTTCAATCCTTTACCTTACTGGAATGTTGGTTGCCAGTTAGGTAGGTGTTGCATGAATAACTTGCTTTCCCCTTCTTGTGTATGTGCTAAGTAAGTATCTTACACCTGAGTCTTCTCTTTCAACAGTGGCACTAAATTACCAATCTGACGGACGTGTGATGCAATTAAATAATGCAAAGTTTAGGGTAAATGGCAACTGTGGCTATGTCCTCAAACCTCAGCAGATGTGCAAAGGTAATGTCTCACTATAAGTTTATTACTGTAAATGTCAAGCTTTTCATAAAATGTCTTCATAGTGAAGTTGTCAAGACATAAGAAAGAAAAATAAGAACATGTAGAATATTTCATATTTCCATAAATTCATAAGCTTATTGTACTTGAGAATTCTTTTTTTTTAATCCTCAAAAAATGGTGTCTAACTCTCAGACTAAGTAGCAGCATATCATCTCTTGCTGTTATTTTAGATGTACTTTGAGGGCTTCATCTTAATATGTGTTTAAAAAAAAGAAAAGGACATCCTAGGATAGCCAACTGCAAGCAAGAAGAACACGGTATGCAGTGGTACCCAGGACCAACTATCCAGGACTTGGTCCAACTCTCAAGCAAGACAGTGGAATTTTGTTCTCTTTACAAATAATTGATTCATTCCTCAGAGTACTGCTAGAACAGGAGTCAGTGGTTTTCAGTGTTGTGCAATGACAGCATTTCCAGTTTTTGAGGACTTGGGATCTCATTATGGCCCTGTATCTATTAAGTTATTTTTATAATGTGGCTGTTAGAAGAAGTGGTGTTGATTGAAAGGTGCTTCAAAATGGTAGAGGGAGTTTGGGTACTTGAAGCGGGCACTGCTGCTGTAGAAAGCAGCTTACTAGTTGCTGTTTCTCATTATTATCAGGGCATCTGTGCAAGAAACATGATCGGATTGCTGATCTGGGTTAAAACTATTTTTTTGAAGCTACTACTTTACAGAAGGAAGATGTGGGTGGGGTTTTTTTTTGTTTGTTTTTTGTGTTTTTTTTTTTCCAAGGGAGTCTCATTAATCTTGCAAAACCCTACTATTAAAAGAGGTCCTTTTTGTTTTGTAGTCATGTAAACAAGGACTGCTTAGCTCAGTAAAGGTTGTAAGAAAGTGGAATAGAATTTTAAAATTCATTAACAGCTGCTCCATACTAAGTTACTTGCTATGAGTGAATTTTGTCTGTATGTATGCATCTTGGGGGGTGATACTTATTCTGTGTATCTTTTCCTTACAACTTGTGTTCCTTGCCATCTTTTAGGCACATTCAACCCCTACTCTGCTGATCCACTTCCCGCCAGTCCTAAAAAGCAGCTTATTCTGAAAATCATTAGTGGACAGCAATTACCTAAGCCTCCTGACTCTATGTTAGGAGACAGAGGAGAGGTAAGATACTCTGATAGCAACAAATGGAGTGACGTGGCAGCATGTGACTCAAAGAAACTTCATCCTTCTTTAAATATACCAATAAATTTGAGCTATTGTCAATCTTTTCATTATGAAATACTACATTTTCCTACAGACTCTATGTCCTACATGTGATATTCTGGAACTCATTTGTATTTTGAGGATGGCTTTATTTTTTCACAGTTAATCATAGCTGGCCATAGGTCTTGAGACTACAAACCATACATCAACCTATACTTCATGAAGCCATTTCTCATGATTTTGTTGCTCATTTTACATGACTCATGTAAATCAAAGGGGTTTGAATTCAAATTAACTCTCTGCATGTTTTGTTTTACAAATTAACCATCACTTGTATCATTGGCTTGTTTTAAAATACTTTGTTTTTTTAAAAAAAACAGATAATAGATCCCTTTGTTGAGGTGGAAATTATTGGGTTACCTGTTGACTGCTGCAAAGATCAGACCAGGGTGGTTGACGACAATGGTAAGATAATTCAGCTTATTTCCTTTTCTTAGAGTAAAATGTTAACAGATACTGAATCCTTTATAATTACCTATTACTTCTAAATTGCAAAGCTTCTTACCTGATGAAACCAGATGATTTGTTTTAACAAATTAATTCTGTTCCCTAGACAGAATTTCTGATTTGGGGGACAGACAAGCTATAGGTGAAGAACAACAACTGTTCACCACAATATCACTCTCCTGGGCTGTTCTTTAGTCTCCTTTATTCACAAGTTCCAAATATACGTATTTTAATGTATATAAAATACATGTATAACTTCAAATGAAATGAAAATAATCATGTCCTTCATGGGGAGGAGATAAGTGTCGCGGTTTCAGCCAAATCCACCAAACCCTGAGCGACAGATGCCCCCCACCCCCCTCCCTTTTCCCCACCTTTGGGTAAAGAGAGGAGAGGAAGGAGTTAAAGAGATTCAAGAGTTTAGAACAAGCTAAACTACTTTAATGAAAATATAAGCAGCACAATAAACAGGAAATATAGGGAAAAAAAAAGGAAAAAAGGGAGTATACAGTAAACACAAAACCGTATCAAGCTCCCAGGACGATGACCACGTCACCAGCAGGCCTCAGGAAAAGTCCCAAACCGGACCCGGCGACCGACAGGAGCTGGGCTTCAGATCCGGAGCCAGGAACGCCGAGATCGGGATCAGAGGCAGATGAACAGGCAGGGCCCTCCTTGGACGACAGCCATCGAAGAAGGAGGAAGAAGGAGAAAGAAGAGGCGGGAAGAAGAGGCTTGACCTGTTGATCCTTCAGCTTTTATAGGGGGGCATGATGCTGATGGGATGGAATACCCCTGTTGGTCAGTCCTGGGTCACCTGTCCTGTCCGCTCCTCCTTGAAGGCGGGACCCTCCGACGGGCGAACGACGAAAATTATCTGACCTTGGTTCTTCCAGCAATAAGTCTAAACAAGGGCCTCTCTGCAGACCATCCCCCGGTACAATCAGGTCTTATCACTGCGAGATGGAACAGCTCCTCACAATGTGCTGTTAATTTCAGAGCCCAGCTAACTAGGAGAGGCCTAGCTAAGAAAGCAAAACTGTAAAACAGAAAATTGGTTCATTTTACCTCAAACCAGGACAATAAGTTACAGAGTGGGATAGCCTGTTGCAGCCGGACAGGTGGCCATCACTTACTGAAGGCAGTAGCAAAACCATGGGGGAAAACAGTAGTTCCTGTTGGTTTTGGTCTATCTTTAGCCTACCACAGTTCTGCAAAACAATAACTTGCCTTGGTATCCCTGCCAGCTGTCTAACCAGAACCATTTTGTTTGTAAAAGCAGACCAAGAAAGAGATATCTTTCTTCTAATTATTTGCGTAAAGGGGACTGAGAGCACCTAGATCTAGATGAGCAATGAGTATTCGTGTATTTAGCCTGCTTGTTTCTTATGCCTCATGATGTTACGCATCATGAAAACTGAGCCTAGCGCTTGCTGTGGACTTGTTTCCAAAAATTTCTGTTCTCTTGTTTTACAGGATTTAATCCTGTTTGGGAGGAAACACTCACTTTTACCATCCACATGCCGGAAGTAGCTTTGGTGCGATTTCTTGTTTGGGACCATGATCCTATTGGGCGAGACTTTGTTGGACAAAGAACTTTGGCCTTTAGCAGTCTTGTGCCTGGTTAGTCCCACTTGTTTGCCTTGACTTAGAAACCTAGCTGAAGAATGCACACCTTTGAACTTAAAAGTTTAAAATGAGATCATCAGCATAAGATATATGCTTGTGTCTCTGAGACTCCTTATGTGAGCTTCGACAATACTCTGGTATCTTAGTGGTATGTTCACTGTTACTTGAAGGAGTTTAGGTGTCTGTGCTTTTAAAAATTTCTGCTGGTGTTTTATTTGTAACTGTAATTTGTAGTGGGAGGGGCTTGGAAAACCTTTGAGAACATAAAATAAGAAGCTCTTTACTGAAGACATAAGGTGATTTACCTGATATATTTCAGTTTTATAGACAGTCGTTGCCAGTTGTGCATAAAATTCAAACTGTTCATTGCTTGTGGTGCAATATTTTTGTTTCACTAGGTTACCGTCATGTGTATTTAGAAGGACTGACAGAAGCATCCATATTTGTTCACATAACCATTAATGAGATATACGGAAAGGTAGGTGTATCTGGGATTTTACATCCTTTAAGGCTGTTTTGTTCTTGTTTTAATTCTTCTGATAAAAATTAATTTAAATATACCACAGTACCTCACAGGATTTGTGTGATTTCTTAAGTGACTCTTACAGCTTAGGTTCGTGGCGTTTTGTGCATTGGATCAGCAGTACCTAGCGCTCTCTGGCACTAATCAGTAATAAAGTTTAAACAAATATTCAAATCCTACAGCAGTGAAAAAACACTGTCTGAATCTGTTGCCCTCAATTTGATGTCTTCATTTATACTCGTATGGGTATAGGTTATCTATATACAATGTGAAGCAAGTAGTATGTTCAAGGAAGCTAACTGCAATTCTTTATTCCAAGTGTTTTCTCTGAGGAGCACTGAGTGAGGGCATCTGCTCACACAGGACACCCATGTCCGGTAAAACAGTTGGCGCTCTGTAGCTGAGATACCCCAATAACAGCCCAGACACGCTCCTGTTGGAGTGCTCAGAAAGCAGAGGGATGTAGCTCATTGTGTGGGGGGAGTTCCTTGCAGGTGATCAGGAAGACAAGAATAACGTACCAATACTCCATCTTAGCACACATGCACTTATGTTCTTACTGTTAGCCACCTAATAATTATCATGTCTAGATACACTAAGTACATTTCTTCAGTGTGTTTAATTTTATTTTAGAAGTAAATGTTGAAAACTGTAACTGCACCAGAACATGGTAATTGCTGACCTATTTTTAGTAGCTAATTTAAGCTTTAAATCTTTTAGGTTTTACTGCATACATTTTGTTTCTCTGCAAGATAACTAATTTCAAAACATTTTAGAAATTAAAGTAAAAGCAGTGCTTTTTCTACGCATTTCTGCTTCAGCCGCCTTCAAGAGCGGTTTATAGGAGGCCGTTGTAGTTAGCTAGCACAAAGAAATTAAGGCATTATTCAACAGGATGCTAAGATAAAATAGCTCTGTGTAGTGATTAAAAAAAAGAAAAACAGAAAAACCACAAACAACCCCCACACAAACACTTTTATGAAGGGTATAGGTTGAAAAGCGCAGTTAGCCCTCAAACTTTTCTTTTTTGAGAGTGGCTGCAGAGAATGTCATGTCAAATATGTAAGCCCACAGCCCTGTGAGCATGCAAGGAAGGCTCAGTGAAACAGAGACAGAAAATAACAGAGACAAGGCCTAGGGGCTGAGATGTGGTAAATCCAGACCCTCACTTAACTCTACTACATCTATCCTCACCAATCCCATTAGTTCACCAAAAGGTCTGATGATGGCTCTGTAAACCACTTAGGTGTCTGTCTTGCTCTTGGCACCCTTGTCTCAGCACAGGGACCAGTGTTTCAGTATTCTTGTCTTCTCTTGCCTCTGCAAGTGTTTCTTCTGCCAGCAAGGACAACAGCATGGTGGTAGAGGGAATGGCACTGACCATACCAGACCTGTGTATGTTCAGTGCACATAGAGAAGCTTTTAGTATTTAAGGTAGAGTTCATTACTCCTAAATCAGTGTAAACCGAAAAGCAGTAGTAAGCAGCTTAGAATGCATCTGCAATGTATACCTGGATCTGTACGCATCTGTGTGCGTGTGTGAAATCCAGGTTTTGTGACTGAGGAGCCTGTTTGGCTATTGCTCTTGGCTCATGTGCTCTTCAAAGATTAAATATATTCAAGAAAAGCAGCAAAAAATCTTTTCACAGGGAAGTCAAAAGGAGGGGGAAGACCCATTGAGATTTGATCTCTGTATTGGAATATTCATCTAATGCTTGCCTTAATGGTGAGCTATATTATTTTTTCCAATGTACAAACAAAGACTGAATGGACATTTGCATCCTCGTAAGTGAGGATATCTGGCCAAATTGCTGAGAGATACTGACATTAGACTAATAGTTTAAAATGATTTGCTGTAGAGAGGTTATATTTACAGCTGATGTACTATTACCTTATTTGCTTGTATGACAGTCTTGAAAACGTTAGACAAATGTATTTGCGTTTTTTTGCCTTTCAGTGGAGTCCTTTAATCCTCAATCCCAGTTACACAATATTGCACTTTCTAGGAGCCACAAAGGTAGACTTCATTAGCATGCACTTTGCACTTGCTGGGCACAGATCTTTCAAATGGTTCCTAATCGCATGATCTGCAGCTACCAAACTTACATCATTCCTCATTCAGACTCTGAAACATTTGAATATTGCTTTGATGAAGCCCATGCATAAAACTCCAAGTTAATGTGTAGCCTGTCACTGCAGTACACTTCTTACAGTCTTGTCATCTCTGATTAGGAGACTTTGAGCAAACCTCTCTTGTAATTGTGGCAGGCTGCCATCCTAATGAGGAGAAACACAGACATGCATGAATTCATGGAGATCTATGCTGATAGTTCCTTGGTCAGAGTAGATGTGAATTGCTTGGTGTGAATTTTTGCTTTGCTGCATTTTTAACTTTGTCTTCATCATTCATAAATTCTCTGAAAGCAGCCCTTTTCATTGTGCTCATTATATAATAATGAACTCACTCAAAACTCTGGTTATTCTTATCCTTTCAGAATAAGCAGCTGATAGGACTCAGAGGGTTGTTTAACAAGAACCCTAAGCACAATTCTGCTGAAACCAGCGGGCACTATGTACGGAAGCGATCTATTGGTGATCGAATTCTCCGGCGCACAGCCAGTGCACCAGCAAAAGGTAGAAAGAAAAGTAAAATGGGTTTTCTGGAAGCTACTGAAATTAAAGACAGTGCATCTGAACCAGTAGACTTGAAAGACAAAGAAGGAGTTGTAAGGCGGACAAGCCGGAGTTTGCAAGCACGTCCTGCTTCTATGCCTGTGGACAAATATCTTCTTGTAGGACTGCCGTGCCCAGAAGATGAAACTACCCAAGATGCCAAAGGAAAGGAAAATGCATCCGGTAAGAGGCTTCCAAAATTACTTTTGATGTAGTAACCTGAAATAGTCTATTAAAAGGCTTAGTTCTGCAGTCTCTGCAAGTACCTTTTTTTGACTGAAGTAAGAGTTTCTGGGCAAAATTACACATGCTTAAGATTGTAGTATTTTAACAGCTCCTTAAATCTTTGATAAATGACACCCTGGAAAGCTGTCTACTCTGCAAAATAGGCAAAGGAATTATAATAATTTCTGGAAGTGCTCTTAAAAAGACATTTGTGAAATTTCATTTCATAATTTAAGAACCAGCCTTCAGTAGTGCTTCATCAATTTTTGGTTTGCTACTGTCCCTTTACATATAGAAACAGAGCTGCTGCCATGGTGGGCTTTCTCTTTCCATTTGCAAGGAGGAAGAACATCATTCAGCGTGTGTTTTTGATAATAGCGTGTGTAAAGACTAATGCAGAGTCAAACACATGTAAAAGGGGTAAGTGCAGACCAAACTTTCTATGTATCAATCCTATATTCTCCTCCTAAATTAATCAAATTATGTAACCCAGGATATGTGGACAGCATGTATTGTTTTGGTCTTTTTAAAATATATCATATTTTATTTTATTGATACACAATAGAATTTAATTATTAAAATAGCTTTTTTTTTTTCTAAGTGTCTTCAGCAGTAATAGGCCTGGGTTTGAAGTCCAGTTATTTCTATGAATGACAACAATAAATATATATTTATAAATGTATATAAACAATAAAAAAACATAGTGTGTTTCACCTGCCTAATACTTGATTTACTTGAATATTCAAATAAGTCTAGAAAGTTTTGAATACAATGGCTGTAATTCATTAGATCTGCTGTTTCTACCCTGAGCTTGACCCTAGTGTAGGGCATTTATGCTGCTTTTTGGGGCTATTTTCGTTTGTTTGGGAAGAGTGTGTACCCATGAGGCTGCAGGGTCAGCCAGATCCTCAGCTTCTGGTGAGTTCTGACAGTGCAGAATTTCTGCAGTTAGTCCTGGAAAGGCTCTTCCTTAGCTGGCCAGAAGCACTATCTGTCATCTTTGGTAAGATGCAGAGAGCACACAGAGAACCTCTTCTGACTATGGGAGTGATGGCAGTGGTTCTCTGCTCTGGATGTTCTCAGCTGCAGAGCAGCAGCTTCCACCAACTACAGGAGCCACCCTGAAATAGGAGAACCACCAGGCGCGGATGAGAATGTGTTGTTAAGCCACCTTTGTTCTACTTGCCCTTATCAGAGGCTTCAAAGGAATAGATAATATGGACATCATCTTGTAAAAGAACTTATTTCTGAGAAACAGCAACCAAAATGAAACCAATTGTTTTCTACCACTCTGAGAAGAAACTGTAGACAGGAAAAAGGATATTCCTAGTAAAGGAAGCTGACTCTGAAATGCTGTATTTTAAATTGAGAGATCCTCTAGGTAAGCCTGTAAGATGATGCAGCTCAGCCATTCTTTGCAACAGATGTAATTATTTCTTAGGTATTTCTTTCTACCAATGCTATAGGCAAAGGCTAAATTCTTTTAGAAGAACCTGTCACACTTTTTGGAGGTCATGGTTGCTCACACGTAGCAAAATAACCTTAACAGAAAACATGAGGTCTGGTGAGATGACTTTAGAAGTTGTCATAGGGAATAAATGCTGCCCCTTCTAACTATGAAAGGAGTACATCCTGTCCATTGAAGCTTCTTTAGGCCTTTCTTGGTGACCCCTATGTAGCAGGACTGGCCATCTTAGAAAAAAAATGAGACACAGAGAAGTTGAATTTCTAGATGGAGTCCTTTTCTGTCCCTGAGGGACCTTCTCCCTTCTATGCTTAGTGGTGAACATAGAGAAATGCAACTTGGGCTCCTTTCTCTGTGGAAGCTTCGAATCATGGAAAGAAGAGGTACTACGCAACCTCATGCACATACAGGCATAGGCTTAGGTATCCTCAGAAAGTGAGTTCAGCATAAATATTTCAGACTGGGAGGTGACTTCCCCCTCAGGGATATACCAGTCAGATGAAGTGTTCGTTATTGCAGGATGCTGTGAAGAATTGAAAAGACTGACTGTCTAACAGAGATTTTTCTTGCTAAAATACTATAGCTGAACATCTCTACTGTCTTAATTGGAATTATGCCAAGTTGACAGTGTGCATTATCTCCCTGCTCTTTATAGGAAAATAAATAAATCTATGAATCAAAGAAATGTGCATCTCTTCCATCCTTATGTGGGAGCACTAGAAAGCTTGAGGAACTCTTCAGATGTTGAAGACCAGCCTTTAATGCTATGTTCATTAAAAATAGCTCTTACTGTACCGGGGAGTCAGTTCAGTCACTGATATGGAATGATCAGGGCTTCTCTTGTTTATTCCTAGGGTACCTGATTTCAAGCAAACATTAAAACAGTACAGATGGTGCCAAGCTTACTTCTACAGTCTCTGTTTTATTAAACTCTAAAAGAGTGAGTCGTGCAGTTCAGATTTGGCATATAAAGACAAATAAGATTTGGTGGAGGGAAATACCTAATCTGTATTTTTCATGGAATTCAAATTCTTGTGCTCATGAATGCAGTATGCTTGTAGAAGATAAAAAAAAATAAATCCTTAAATTGTAACATTTTACAATAACTCTGTGTAACGTATGGTCTGGAGTCCATCTACTTGATGCTTTTTAATCGGCTGTTTTAAGCATGCATCTTGTTTCAAAGTATTGTTTTTTTAACAGAGCTGTTTTGTTCTGTCTTTATTGCCATGCTTCTTTATAGTAGAAATCTGAATAGGAACACAGCTGAAGGTAATGCTATGCGCAAGCTATGATATGGTACCTCATTAACATTATTTGCAACAAGTATTACATCACGTGCTTGATGTAATAGACATTCAAAGGAAGTTTCAATGAAGTGCCTGCAGTTGTATTTTTTCCATTTATTCATATCACACGGATAATTTGTATTAAACCTGCACAACTCCATAATTAAGTTCTGTCACAACTGTACCTGATTTTGCATTCTCCATTTGTCTGTCTAAGGACAAAATAGTTTTTAATAAATAGAACACAGCAATGTATACAACTAATATGTTTCTTATTTTATTTAGCCAACAGTGATGACAATACAAATGAGAAGGAAACAAACTTGAAAGAATCTGTTATCATATGTTCTGAGAAAACAGAAAATACTTCAAATTTAGCATCTCCATTTAAGAAGAATGACCAGGAGGAGACTACAGTTGACTCTTTAGTACCACCTCTACAGGAGCAACCTAAAAACTTAGTTCTTGCAAGCCGTGTAGCTGAAATGAATCACCTCATAGACTATCAGGAAAATAACCTTTCTGATGAAACTGCCCCTCTAATGCAGGACTCTGACTTAAAAATTTCCACAGAAAAAACAAATGGTAAAAACTGCACAGGCAATATAAAAGATGATGATACAAAAGGGTCTAAGGAGGAAAAAATAACTCTTTTGGGGACTTCCCTTTCTCAAAAAGTAGAGATGGAAAATCACAGATATGACATCATTGAAAAAAGCCCTGGAGCTCCTCTTTCTTTGACAGATATTTCTTCTACCATTTGCCATGATGTTCCTGAGTTGCACTCCACTTTAACCATGCAAGACAGTGACATTTCTCGCCTTATAGATGAAGTTTCTTTAGCAAATGAGAGCGAGATGGATAGTGCTGTCTCAGCTCTGATCGGACAGTTTGATGTCACAAATGACCAAACTAATCTTACTACAGTCCCAAGCCTCCATGGCACCAACAGCCAGACCTTCAGTGTGATGGCTACATACCCTCACATGCTTACTGCAGATCTTAACAGTCCCTGTAAGCACAATTTTACTGCCACAAAATCTGTCGGATCCCCTTTATTCTCAACTCCAGATACTACCACGTTCTTCAGCCCCGAGACTGCAGAGTACTCTGTGTACACAATTGTCCATGAAGCAACTCTTACACCAGCTTCTGAATGTAAGACCCACAGTGAATCAGTTTGCAAGAAAAGGTTAAATAGTGTAGAAAACAACTTGCTTAGCTCTCCTTGTCCTTCATCTCTCTCTTTGCTAAATGCAGATCCCAGAAGGAAATGTGAAACAAAATCTGGAACAAGCTGGGAAGCCCCTAAATCTGCTAGTTCTTTTGCTTATGATCGGGAGGATTGGAGACACCTTGAAGAGACACTTGTTGACCCTCCCACTGGTGAAAATTCAGAAAGCAGCAGTCTTGTGGAAGTAGATGGGGATTATCAGGATCTCTTGGTAACTGCATGTGAGTACAAAAGGGAAGACATGAGCCAGGTGGCTTCCCCTTTGAAACTGAGGCAAAAGCAGGACACTGGGCATGGTGGTGAGAGAACCTCTGGGAGCAGTACGGCTGTTGAGCTCTGTGCTGCTGCATTGGACTGCTCAGGTAACTTCAGGACTGCAGGGAGTCAACTCCCTCTTCCAGTATGTGAAAATGTTGGCTTTTTGTATCATCATCATTCAGATAAGCAGAAAGATGTAATGTGTACCTCTGAGAGGTCCCAGTTCAGCGTACACTCACCAGTGGTCAAAAATGCGTTGGCTTTCCCACCTCATTCAACCATCAAGCAGACCAGCCCTTGCAAATCCAAGAGTCTCGGAGACTTGACATCAGAGGATATTTCCTGCAATTTTGAAAGTAAGTATCAATACATAAGTAAGAGTTTTATCTCATCAGGCATGAGAGACAAGAAGCTTGCTGCTATGAAGAATATGAGACCACATTCTACAGATGCTCTGACGGAACAGCTGAGGAAGCTGGTGTCCCTGGATCAGGAGGACAACTGTCAAGCACTGTACTCTAGGCAGATTGATGAAGACTGCCCAAAGGCGCTGGTCAGAAAGCTCTCATCCAGAAGCCAGAGCAGGGTACGGAATATTGCCAGCCGTGCCAAGGAAAGGCAAGAGGCTGCCAGCAAGCAAAAATCTTCTAACACAAGTAGCATAGCAGGGGTCGTTCTTCGGAACAAGCCTTCAGCATCTCCTCACATCATCAACAGGCATTCAACAGGCTCGTACATAGCCAGGTACCTGAATGGCTTCCCTGGGGATGACGTGGAGGGCAGAGGAATTCCGGAGGGTGCTTGTGCTGGTTTGCACTATGGCTGTAGCGACCAGCTGTATACACACGATTCTGTTCTGCAGCTGGAATCCAGTAATGATGATAGGCCTGAAATTTATTTTCTGCTGAGACTGTAGATTGTATAAATGTACATCTTCAATGTTTACAAACTACTTCATGGAAATGAAGGATTTTTAGCAAGAAATACTGGTTTGGGGTTTTAAATTATTTAGAAATGCAATTTCACGCTAGTGATTCAGTCATGATTTAATGTGCCCTTGCCTGTCAAAGCTTATGTAAATAGATACCATGTTCCATCCTTTTGTATGTATTACTTTGATTTAGAAATTATGAAGTAGTCTGGGAACTATTTGCATGCAGTAAGCATTTGTAGCATTTTGTATTTGTAATGCATGTTATTTTTATGTCAAGCACATCTGTGCTCAAAAGCCTAAAGTTGCAATGAATACATTATGTATTCTGTTTTCCTGATGTCCTGTCCTGCTGTTTGGAAAAATGTTTTGAGTGATCACGTTTGGCTTTTTGTGCAAATTCCGCTAAGTATAGCGCATTCTGTTGTTGGGATTAGTCTGCTCAACTAGGACTCATTCAGCCCAACAAGCAGCAGTCACTGAACGAGACCCTTCATGAGCATCACTGTTTTCAATCTGACTTGTACTTAGTTGTTAATATTTATTTTACATGTTTCCATGTATGAACCTGTGGTTCTACAGTAAACAATTTGCAGAATTAGGGTTAGTCTAAATTTGTAACATGTAGATTTGTCTTCTGCTTACTCTATGAAGTATAATAACGGTTGTCTTCCTTCTTGTTACCGTGTGGAGAGCACATTTCAGGACAGTGGAATGTGGGAGTAATTCTGCATTTATGAATGGAAAAAACTTTTCTGCATATTTTGTTATGTATTTTTGTTATTGGTTGTGTGTGTAGCTTCAGTACAGTAGCAGATCGGTTGTCTGTATATTTGTAATTTTATTGCTAAATTGTTGAGAGTCAGTGGAATATTTAAAGCTGACATGGTAGAGTAACTATTTTGACTGTCCTTCATCTTTTTCTATGAATGCTGAAAGTGAATTGAGTGAGTAATCTCAAACACCTGGAGCTTCCCTGTAGGGAACAGCATAGCTTTATTTTGGTTTTAAGATATTCTTTGCCTTTGCTATAGGTTTTTTCTTATATGTAAAAGACATACCTTTTACCTCTTTCTTTTGTAATGCAGAGTATTACTATTCTTGAAAATGTCATTAAAATAGATTTTTAAGCACTTGATTATATGTTTACTGAAACTGTAGCAAATACAATTATGATTAAATTAACAGTGGCTAGTGATTGCAGACATCTGTCTTGTCATGAGCTTGCAATAAGGTATTGCAATAAATTCCATCGTTTCTTGTGACGGTTCCTAGCTAGAAACCTCCAGCTGAGCTCTTTCTCTTTTCTGGATAGGAAGCTATGTGTATTGAGTATATCTAAATGCCTGCATATTCCCATTTTGTTCCAATACAAGTTTGGCTGATGCAAATTGCTGTTGTTTTGATCCCTTGGGAAAGAATGGTGTATTTTCTAAATAAAAAGCATTTTTCTATGGAGGAACAGAACCAGGTACTGGATTATTCCCTTAAGCTTTGGACCTGAATTTATATCTCAGTACTTGTGATGCAGTTCAGAAGGCGTAAGTGAAGCTATCTCTAACTTCAGGGGAGTTCAGAAGCTCTGTCTGTGCCTTGGAGTGTCACAACTTGGGCCAGTATTTCCCAAGAGAGATGGTTTCAACTTTCGACTTGCTGGTAGTTTGCCTGCTGCAGTAGTTTAGAGACTGTTTCCAAGTGAAAGAGTGGACGTGTGCAGGCTGTGATCAACTCTGCTGAATGCTGTGTGCCACAGATGTTCACACACTGTATCTAGATACATTTATATTAGTAGAACCTATATATTCTTTAGAAATAACTGCCATTAAAAGTTTTTTATAATTCAGCAAATGATGTAGCCTCCATCACAGGAGATGGAAAAAACTGATCTTGACTTGAAGGTTGTTTCTAGCTTTAATCGGAATTAATTTAGAAGAATTGAATGGTGTGTGCAGAAGGCCAGAATAGATTATCACAGTGGTCTCTCGTGACTATCTCTTACGCTTTCCTCTTAATTTAAAAGCTGTTCAGACAGGGACAGTTCTTCGTGAAATTTGGGCAGGATTTCTATTGTGTAGACTCAAGCCAAGGGAAGATCTGGCTCAGTAGTTTTTCCTGTCTCACTGGGGTTAGTGTTGGGGTTTTTTTCCTGTCTTACTAAGATTCAAATAGTTTTGTTTGTTTAAGTTTCTTTTTGGTGGTGTAGCACTGGAGCGTGCCAAAACCTTCTAAATTCTCAGTGTTAGAATACTCTGAGTCTTGAGGAACTTGATTTGGAGTATTTAAGATGTTCAAAGGTTTTGCACAGGTGAGAAGGCTGGGAGAGCACATGTTGACTGCTGTTAACTTCTGTTCTTGAGTAATCTGTAGGGCAGTTTGTGGGCCTGGACATGGAAGACTGATAAGAAAGATGATTTTTATGTGTGTTTACAAAGGTGATATTATAGGAGGGAAGTTTTCAGTCTGCAGAACTTTAATTTTCCTAAGTTTTATTCAGAAATTTATTTGGTCCTTAAATGTATGTCTTCAACGCATGAAATCACAAGCGGTAAGTATGGGAGCATAAAGATACCTGTGAGAAGCTTGATGATGTGATGAAGTGTTTTGAATATTGGAAGCCAGCATTCTTTATAGAATGTTTGAATTGGAGAGAGGTCTAAGCCAAAGTTAGAAACATTATGTCTTATATGTTCATAATTATAAAAGAAAAAAAGACTAGTAATAAGCATAAAGTACTAAAAAGTCAATGGTATTGTTTTGTGCAAATAATGCATTTGGATTAAACTTAATTTGTATTAAAGCGTGTGCACTGTATGTCTTTACAAAATATCCATTTGACCATCTCTCTCTTAATTTACTAGAAATGGAGAGCATGCAGACTCTGGAAGGAAGAGCTTGAGATCCAGAGGGGCAGAGTCCGTACAAACCTTGCAGAATAGGCAGGTGAAGAATTCTCCCCAGGACTGACCCGTGTCTGTTTTCCTGCCAACTGGTGTAGGGTCTAGTCCAAGTGCAGCCCTGCTTCTCTTTGGGTGCCAGGTCAGAAAGTACATCTAATCCCCAGTGCCACTCAGGCTATTCCTACTCTTATTGTTGTGTCTGGTTAACTTTTCCACAGAATTAGGAACTGTTCTATAAGCAGATGCCAAAGATGATTGAAACCTCAGGTTAAACTTCCGTTTCTTTTCTAGATAAGAGTTTTTATAAACAAGAACTTAGCATTTGCTTAAAACTGTTCATATTGCAATCTAGAACTTGCAAATAGTAATGTTGGGCAAGGACAAAACATGGAGCAGACAGTTAAAGACAACATCTATCTGATAAACTATAAGCTATTACATTTTTTGTGTACGAAGTGGGAAGTTAAGAGGAACTGGAGATGGGCAGATTTCACTCTTCAGTGAAGTCACTTGGTGTAAACCCATTATTTTAGAGGAGATGTACTGCATTCTGTAGCAGGCTATATTCTCACTTCCAATGGATTTTTTACCTATTCAAGATTTCTATTATTTCTTCAGTTTCTAGTTGAACTGAGTAAGCTTCATGGAAGGGATGTAAACAAAAGTACATTTCTGTGGTGATGAGAACTGCAAATAGTGGATGATGCCAGTCTGTTGCAGGTAATGTCTCATTTCTAAGTACTATGCCAAACACATCTCTGGTATAACTGTAAGATCTCATCAGGGGAGCTACACTACAATCACTGTATTAGATATATATATTTTTTGGCATGTTAAAGCATTGTGTTTTGGTTGAATACCACACACTTTCTCTGGGAAATGCTGATCCTTGGCATAAACTTGAAAATATGTCACACTTGGCCCATGCATGCCTCTGGGAATCACTGCTGCTGTGTGTGCACTAGAACAGAGCTGTGTGAGTGTGTACAGGTGAATTGATGCTGATGCTGGCCTTGCTGACGGCCACATGATGGTTTGGGGATCGGGCCAATTTTTAGAAAACAGCAGCCTTGTTGGGATGCTTTTATGAGCCCAGAAGCATGCAGCCAATCCAGCTGCTCCAGTGGATCTTCCCATTGTGAAGATGGCTGGTACATCTGAAAATGGCTGATTGTCCCGTATCTGGGGCATGATGTGGTCTCACTGGTGGGCGTTAATAATACAAGCCAGAATTGGTGTAATGGGACATAATCATGGTCTGATGTGGAGATGCTCTCAAAATTATAGAAAGCAGTTTGTCTGGTTGAGAATTTGTGCTGCAGAAATTGATTGCGGTGTCAGAGAAAATTTAATTCAGAGGTAATATGCTTTATACAGTGATGCTGAAACATGATGTTGAATAACAGTAGGAATGGTGCACTTCTGGAAAACTAAGAGTGCTGGCTTCAATAGCCTTGTGTATTGGATAATAAAATGAAGGGACACTGTATCAAGAAATCTAAGCACTTTCTGAACTGAACTCATCTCAGTCTTTAAATCTCTATGAGCATCTGGTACATAGATTACAAGAAACATCGCACAGAGCCAGGTTTTTTAGATATATGGATAGAACAGAACAGCAATCTGCAGTTCAGACATTGAACTCATCATCAGTCACTAATTTTTCAGTCCTTCCCCAAAATTAAACTGTCTATGAACAAGGCTGAAGCTTTTTGAAAATCCATCTAGTGAAGGAGAGGATGATAAATAAATTGCTGGAATGACTTGGGTGCTATTGGAAACTGTGTTAGGATTGTGCATTTGCTGAAAGGGGTGATATCTTTTGCAAAAGACTAAATGACCTTTATGAAAATGAAAGCCAGTGCACCAAGAATGATACAAATAATTACTCTTTTACTTCACACTCTTATTTCAGAAGCTGGGTTGTAAGTAACAAAACATGAAACTCCTCACTTCTGTAGTATTTTTTGTTTCTATACTTTCAAGCTGTCTTCCATCCTTACTGCAAGTAAGTATAAATTTGCTGGCAGAAATAGTTTATTTTCTTCAATAGGAATCTGCACTGTTCTAGTATGTCTTGTGAAGTATTTTTAAAACCAAGATATGTTATGAATGCTGAAGGTGTTTTTACCCTTTCTCATCTAATTGCATACATTTATTGCCTATAGGAGGAAAAATCAGAAGAAGGGAATAAGCAATTATTTTCACCTTGTAAAAGCTAGTGGTTCACATCTTGGGTTAGCAGGCCTAGATTATTTTTGTAGTTTATGAAAGAATACATTAAATAATCTGTTCGAGAACTTGCAGAGAACAGTTAGTAGCAGCGAAAATAAAATTGGAATGTTACTTTTAACAAATTATTTTTGCTTTTGAATGAAAAAATATAGTCTCTAGTTACTTTTTATATGATCTTTTTTAACCAGAGTATCTATTGCCTCTGCTTTTAAAAGCAGTAGAAAATAACTCCTAGTATTAAGGATCCAATTTCACGTGCTTCACTCTTAGCAGAGGAGCCCACAGTCTGGCAGAAATGCACTGCAAAGAGGTGAAGAGATCTGCTAGGAAGTTGTTCTGTTTTTCTATTAATCCTAATGGGCAGAGGAGGTGATTATTGCCCAGCCAGATTCACCACTCGAGTATCAAACACAAAGTGAAGCAGTAGCCAGAGGAGTGATTTATGTGTGGACAATGTAATGGGGAAAGCACGCACTTTAGGCATTAGAAAAGGTGAGAAACAGAAGTAAGTATGTTGGACGGTATTTCTTAAACCTTTTTTGGCATTTCAGCAGTGCTAATATGGTGTGATGTGACTGATGTGGTTGATCAGATGAGGTGGTAAATCACATTCATCATTCAGGAGTAACATTTTAATTCTGTATTTTCAAGGTCTTGTGTTGTGAAGTCTGCCTGTTGTCTCTGAGAAGATGGCAAAGCTGCCCAGTGCTTGAGGTGGCATTACTGCTGGCCAGAGAAGCCTCAGATTGTCCAAGATAGTTTAAAAAACGAAACAAAAAAACTCCAAAACAAACAACAAACCAAATCCATAACAACACTGCTGGCACCTGCTTCCCTGAGCATGGAGGGCACAGTAGCAGCTGAGGAGGTATCCTTATGTCCCAGGCTCTGCTGCATGCCAGAGCCCAGCTTGAGGCAGACGAGGGGCTCAAATGGCAGGTCACATCCCTTGGCTGAGGTACCTACTTCATCCTTAAGTTTCTCTTTCTGATCTTGCTCTGAATAGGCTTCTATGCAAACTTTACCGCTTATAGGATCAAAATCCTTCTAGTAAGAA
Source organism: Pedionomus torquatus (assembly GCA_013398155.1). Taxonomy (NCBI): domain Eukaryota; kingdom Metazoa; phylum Chordata; class Aves; order Charadriiformes; family Pedionomidae; genus Pedionomus; species Pedionomus torquatus. The sequence goes on from VZRU01008032.1 coordinate 97,658, forward strand.
GTGTATTTTTTATCCTAAAATATTTGTCAGAGAGCTTTCTTCATTAGTTTCTGATTCTCATCTAAAATAAGATTAAATTGTAAGAGAATAAAACATTTCATTTTTAAAAAGAGAAAGACATAGAAAGCAAAGATGGAATTTACCCCAGAAGTATGTCAGGCCAGTTTTATTCTTGGACTGATGCTCATTTGGATTTGGTTTGATAAGATTTTAATGCAGTTCCTATTTGCAACAGGGAAAATAATGTCTCAGACACTCAGTCCACACACACGAGACCGTGTGGCAAAGTGATTACACTGATTACAGATCTGCTCAGACATGCAGAAGGAGAAATAAATTGAATTTCTATCAGAGATTATCTTTTAAAGTCCCGTGCTGATTGAGATAGAAATAAATGAAAGTGGGCATTGCCTGCATTAACCTTGTAGAGCATGAGGTTGTTGGTGTTGGTGTTTGGGTTTTTTTTTTTTTAATATTGTAAAGAAAAGGGGGAGTTGAAATGTGTTTTTTAGTCTATGGGTTTAGTATCTAGTATAGCTGTGGACCAAACAGGAAAACTTGCAGTCCAGGTACAACTTACACCTGAATTACCTCATCTTCTTTTGCTGTCTGTTTACAAATAATTTCATGTCAAGAATGTATTTTTATGTCTTAAAAAGGGGTCATGGAAGAGAGGGGAGGAGGGCAGTGGTAGCTACGTGTTAGTCCTTGCTTTAGGAGCAGCTGCTTTTTGATATGTAAACCCTTCACAGCAGAGACTTGTCTCTGTGTATGACTTGACTCAATCACTGCTGTAGCTCTAACAGTATTATTGGGGTCCATGTCCAGCCTGAGAAGTACAGTCAGACTCTTCTGCAAATGGATTACATTGATTGAATGTCTGCCTTTGCTGCTCTGCTTCATATATGTGTGCATACAGCAAAGGCACAGGGGTAAGGAATGGTGTAAGTAGTCTAAGAGAGTTTGGGATTGAATTGACTAAATCTGTACAAGTTGCTTGCTGAGCACTTGTAAATAAAGATAAATCCTGGTTTTCCTGGTGGGTGCATTCAAAAGCAATGTGAACTTCTTTCAGGCTTTATAATAATATGGGAATAGCTCATTTGCATTCAAAACAGATCGAATCCTGGCATGCAGGGAACGTGGCTATGTACAAAATGACACTGAGTGGGGCCTCTGGTGTCCAACAGCCCAAAACTTAGAGCCAGTGCAGGGCTCTGAAACCTCTCTGTACTCCATAAGTGGTTTGACGTGCATCCTGGAAGCTGCACCACGGATGGTGCGATGCTACAAGAGAGCACATGGTTTCAGGNGTGACGTGCATCCTGGAAGCTGCACCATGGATGGTGAGGGCACCTCACTGGTTCCCATCTGCACTCTGCGATGCTACAAGAGAGCACATGGTTTCAGGAGGGAAGTCGCTCTAACTTGGACAAAATACTTATGCACCATTGTGTGGGACTTTATTTCCCTGTTATGACCAGTGCTGGGCATAAAGCACCGAAATCAGTTCTGCTCCGTCACCTTTGGGTGACAGTTATTTCCCTGAAGCTCAGTTGTTCCTGATCCATTCAATATTCTGCCATGGCTTTAGCTGGATGGTTAATTTAGGTACATCTGGATATAGATTTAAGTTTATCAGTGAAGTCAGACGGTATTTACGTGATCCCATTTTAAGGAATAATAGTCTTAAGGAAGGACTTTTGTAAACGGAAACAGATGTCTTGAAGCAGATGATTAATTCATGCTTAGTTTTTCAAGCACTCATTTGACTTGCAGGCTTTTAAAAATGGATTATTTCTTTTAATTAAGTGCTTCACATCATAAACATTTATAGCCAAAAATCTCATTTCAGTTCAAGATATATTAGTCTAAAGTGACACTTTTGAATTCAGTGGAGCAGTTCTGTTGAAAAATAACAGTGCTGAGAAAACAGAATATATAGAGGTGCACAGTGTCTGCAACTGATGTTAATTTGAGTTTTTTCTTATTTTCAGCACTGCTAATATCATTTTCAGTAAAATGAAAATTTAGTAGCATCCAAGTGGATTCCCTTTCAGGGCAGAGTTCAGCAGAATAAGGGGATACAATCAAGTGCTAAATTTGGGTTCTTTAAGTTAGTGTGCATCCAGGGTGTAACTACTGAAGCTGATAGTTTCCTCAGACTTATGGTAGGATGGGAGTCAGCTTCTTGACTACTTAGTCCATTTGAAGAAGTTTGGAAGGCTAATGATGGAGATGCAAATTTGATTTAAACCATGTTTGAGGTTTCCTGTACTCTTCCATATCTGATCTTCAGACTGAGCTGATGCTGAGTAAAGATGATGGCAGTTAATACCCTTGTATATATTTTAGCTTGGGACTTGGATGTTAAAAATTTAAAAAATATACCTAATCTTCTTAGGGATGAGGGCCTGTGTGTTGTTTTGAATTCATTTAAATAAAGAGTAGCTATCTTGACCTGTGCTCCCATTTTTTTCCTATAGCTTGAGTAAGAGCCTACTTATGCATAGCATCTGCATGAAATTAGGCTTTCACATTAATCAGCTGCATTCCTAATTCTGGAAGATAGTAATTACAATATTCTGGTTTGATCTGTGTAGTCAGTGGGCAAAGGTTCAGCCCACTTGAATGTGCATTGTCCTCTGGCAGAGACTTCAGTCTCTGGCTGTATGCACAGGGTGCATAAGGTTCCTGGTTTTAATTGGGTGCTCATTAGCTTTCTGAAGGTGGATTGCAGAGCTGGTAGTCACAGTGCTGTCTTAGTCCTGCACAGTGTTTGAGGGCATTTATGAAGCAGAAACAGAAAGAACCTGTTGTCATATTATCTCATCAGATGAAGAAATGTAATACCACCAGAAAGTGTCTAGTTCTCCACAGGTCTTGTCCTCAACTAGAAAGGCTGAAGTGAATACATGGAATCTGTTAATGAAATAAAAAAAATAAATCTGTAAGCTGTTTGAGAGAAGGCTGCCAGCATCCTTTAAAGCGGTAAAGGGGACAAAACCAAAAATATCTTGGGGCAATGTAAGTAAAGCGTGGCCCTCACACCATGCAGGTGATTGAGTTAAAATTGCTGCTTTGATTTACCCCATGTTCAAGTTGTGGAAACACTGGAACCAAGACCTTTGCAATGGAATCTTTCCCTATTCACAGCAGTGTGAGAGAAGGTTGCAGAATTCATATTTCTGTGAAGCCAATATGCACTTTCATTAGATAAAAGAAGATTTATTCATTAATAAAGTTTTTAATTTGAAAGAGAAATCCTCAATCCTCAGCAGTTTCCTTTGCCTGTAGTGTCTGTGCTTGGTCCTACTGTGCCAAGCACAGTACTGAGGCAGCTTTGCAGCAGGAATACTGCTGGACTTGACAGCGGGAGTGAAGGGAAAAGACCTTATGCACACATGTCCAGTAAATAGTCCCTTTTATTTCCGTGCTGAAAAGCACTTCTTTCTTTACTGAAAGGATGTGAAAGTGTGTGTTTCTTTTGCCAGTAATTCAAGTTTGTACATTATCGGGCCAGTAGGATGCAAGCCCTTCTCTGCTGTAGGTCTTTGCTAGGAATCGTGCAGAGGGATTCAGCCCAGTGCCAAACGAAACGGTTTCTGTCTCTTCGATGGTTTTGGCAGCACCTTCTGTTGCACTTAACAGATGCTAAATGATTAGCAGGATGAATAAATACAGGCAATGGGTGACTTCTGCTTCTGAATGTGAAGCTTTAACCAAGGAATAACTTCCTGTATTTCATTTGAGCTATCTAACAGTGTAAATTGGACCAAAATTCTTAGTCGTTGGTCATTACACATCAAGTATTTTTTCGTTCATTTTAAAGCAAAAAGAATTGTGGGGAAAATGCTGGTATGACTTGTAGAAAACAATGCTGTAAACATGACGCTTCTCGGTTTCTGATCTATTAAAACCTTGACAGGCTCAACAGTCCAGAAGCTGCGGATGCTGCATAGATATATGTTCTAGAAACACTTATACTTTCTGCACAATACTCCACTGTGTAATTCTGAGTAGTTCAGTAATTCAGGAGCTGCAGATATGGAAAACCCATTGTCAGGAGAGTCATATCAGACTGGCAGCCCCAGGTTCCAGCAGCCTCCAAGGTTCTTCATGGTATTCTGGATAGATGTTGGCTCCAACAACCTTTTCCTCCATTATGACAGGAGGAGGTGCGTGTTCTTGTTAGGTGAATAAAATGAGACTTACTGAAACTACTCCTATTAAGAAATTCCATCTAAACATGAGGAAAAGCTTCTTCACTTTGAGGGTGACAGAGAACTGCAACAGGCTGCCCGGAAAAGTGGTGGAGTCTCCATCTTTGGAGACATTTGAAACCCACCTGGACAAGTTCCTGTGCAACCTGCTGTAGGAGGACCTGCTTTGGCAGGGGAGTTGGACTAGATGATATCCAAAGGTCCCTTCCAACCCCACGTCATTCTGTGATGATCACATGTGGAGTGGGAATTTAATCGGGCAAATCCTATCTTTTTGCCTTGGAGATCCAAGGCACCGAACAGGTCAGGATGTTGGCAATACAAACTAGTATCATATAATTCTGAATGGTATAAGTTTCTGCTCCCGGTATTGTTAAAGACAGAGGAGGATGTGCTTGCTGCTAAGCTCCAGGGAGGTTAGGGCTGGTTCTTACTGAGGCAGGTCATGCTGGAAGATAACGCCTTTAAGAAATTATATCCCCAAAAAAAGACAGTTTGTAGGTAATTATCCCTATAAAGTAAAGGAGAAGGGTAAGATGGAAAATTGTTGTTGAGATAGTACAGATTCATTATTTCTGTGATGACTTGTAATTAGCAGCACCTCTGCAAAAGTCTCTGCTTGCTTGGATGATTTCTAGCCACCTTGCATCTAGGTGCTCAAAAGGTATTTGTTCCCCTGTGCATGCCCCAGAATGCTCAGGATGCAGAGTCAGATCAGTCAAGCAGAAGTGACACAAGTACTAGAGAGCCAGGTTAGCCTCTGTGGGCGAAGGAGGAAGAGTTTGACAGTGGGGGGGGGAGGGCAGATTTCCTTGTTTTTGATAAGCATGGAGAGCAAGTTTATTAGAAGACATGAATGTCTTTTTGCAGGGGGTGAACCCTGGTGAGGAGGAGGCAGATCCTTCCAGCTCTGCCCTCTAACACCAGCTTGGCCCTTGCTCACCCATGTTCGCTGTGAGGCTCCTGAAATGCAGGCCCTACGTTTCATATAATTTTATCATTTCCAGAGATGGAGCAGCGTGGAAAGGCTTAGAGGAGCTCATCTGCATCTTCCCATACTCTTGGGGCATTGAGAGAAGGGTACTTGTGTCTTGCCAATACTTCTTAAGATTCACGTTGATTTAGAGCAACTGTTTTTTATCTTTACAAGAACGCAACAGGCTGGTACTTGGACATAAAAAAAAGTAATCCTAGCAGAAAGCACACTTGATATTTTTATCACATTACACTGAACTAAGTAGGATTACTCACTGTATAAGTCCATTAAATCCTTTATGGTTTCCTCTGAATGTGAACTGAACTTCTAAAGCTGGAATTTAAACTCTTAAGGGCAGGAGTTACTTGAGTACTGAAGAACAAGTTACATCCCCATCTTCATGCCTTTGTGACAACATATTGTCTCAATGTTCTTCTAAGATTCCAATATCATTAAATTACAAATAAAATTTTCTGTTTTGCAGCCACAGCTCTACTGCATTCAGACAAATACCTGTTCTTACACCTGCATTGTGCGTGTATGATGATGACTTGAGTGGTGGGGCTGGAGGAATGGAGAGGCTGGGATATTCTCACATGGGTACTAACAGAAAAAGGACACATCATGAGGTTTAGCCTAGACCCAGAATCACTAAGGAATGTAAGCGGATTTGTGTTCTCTTATGTCGTTCTGGTAAATGACCAAGGAGAATATTCAAAAATGTTTTAAAACTTCCTTTGAACTACCTTGGAGACAATTACTCCAAAAACAGAGAAAGCATAAGTTGGGAGAAACACCTTCAACGGTGGTGTTTATCAGATTCTAAGCCCTCTAAATCCCTTCATTTTTGGACTTGGCGTTGCTACTCTTGAAAACAAACACATATTAAAACAGTTGATACTTTTCTCCCTAAGAAAAAAAAGTTAAGCTGTTTTTTTCAGTTCTCAGAGATTTTGTCTTGTGATTTTGCTCTGAATTAATTCACTGTATATTTTTATTCTAAATACTGATCAATGGCAATTGAAGTATTTAAAAAAAAAAAGCCAGACTACCTCTAGAAAGTCTTATTGTTTCTTTTTTCTTTTTTCTTTAAGCCTAAGAAAAAGCAGCTGCCAATACATTTAGTGACTGACACATAAAGCACTGTCAGTAAGTCTGATTTGCTGTGAAATATTAGTAAACAAGCAGTTATGTTAACGGTAGCCAAGTTTAACAAGATCTCCACTTATTATTCTGTCATTTTAGTGGAAGAATATGCCATTGCTGTCAGATCCATCTGTTCCATTGCACAGCCTGTGCATGCAAATCGCCTAGTCTCACACATGGGGAAAGATTTTGGGGAAATCTGAAACTGAGAACTGAAAGATGAATAGAAGATCAGTTAATAATTAGTTAGAACTCAATTTAGATAATTGGCTCTCTGGCCAAGAGCAGCCAGATTTTGTTATGTTGTGTGTAATGGTGAAAAATCTGGCTCTCTGGCCCAATACAAACATGATGTGTTGTAGTCTGCATAAATCAAATGTTACTGCAGCTTGGTTCATCACAAAACGAGATGCAGAGGAGGCAGAAGAGAGTAGGTTGCTGGGAAAAGCCATGAAAGAAATGCATGTAGAAAGGTATCAATTTAAAAGTATTCTTGTCAAAATAGACAACCTGATTGCTTGTTGTAATGATTGCTGCTGGTGGAGTGTGGGAATACCTTTCTCAGAGCACTGCTATGGAAAAATTAACAAATGTTTGAGAAAATTAAAGGCATCAATATAAATCCATAATAATATTCTGTGACTGCTTATCCTAGTCCATTAAGGAGTTTTATGAAAAGTTGCTGGGCAAGGGAATGGTTCATTGAATGGACTCTTCAATAAAACCAAAAGATCTCCATTGGATTTTGCTGGGGTGTGTGAAAACTGAGAGCTGCTAAGAGGTTGTGTTCCTGTTCCTCCTGCGCAGGAGAGACCTTTTCTGGAAAAATAATTTTGAAATCCAGACTGGTTGTTACAATATTTCTGTCATCATCAACAGATAAATAAGTAATGGTTTGACTAATTCTAAAACCAATTCCAAATGAATCCTGTTACTGCTCTCTTCTATAGTGGTGAAGCCATCTCCCATTGCTGTCAAACCTGCCTGCTTGCTGCTTGGGTACAAATGAGCTTAACAGGCTGAAAGGACAGGCAGTGGGACGGGATGAAGAGACATCAGAAGTGTGGTAGGAAGTTTGAGATTCTAACCTGGCCCCCTGAGCAGCAATAATGCATTTATGGAACTGGGAAGAATAACTAAATAGCTGCCAAACATACATTCATTAAAATTTAGTAAGTTGTTTGCTTCCACGTTAAGTCACAAGGCTGGATGTATCCTTATGCAGAGCAAATTTAATGTCACTTGTCAACCATCTTTACTGCAGACGCTGGCAGGAGCTATCACATGTTTGCAGAACAGATATCTCTGTGAGCACCTACATTGTCATTCTGGTGCCTTTTGCAGTTCAGGATTTTTAGTTGCCTGTCAGTGCATGCCTGAATAATATTCTTAGCTACTTTAAACTGAAATGGATACTTTAATTTCCGTGGGACTGGTTCAACCTCACTGTACTTAATAGATCTATTTGGAGATACCTACAGATGTCAGGCTTGCGAAGTCACATGTTCTCTGGTTTCAAAATTGGTTTAGAATTTCTCATTTGTTGTCTATCATGCATGGTTCCTCTCCTTTTTGCTGTTCTACACTATAGAGGAGATGTTTGTAGAAAGTGTTTTCATAAAATCATAGAATGGTTACAGGTGGAAGGGATCTTAAAAATCATCAAGTTCCAACCCCCCTGCCCTGGGCAGGGACACCTCCCACTAGACCAGGTTGCTCAAAGCCCCATCCAGCCTGGGCTTGAACGCTCCCAGGGATGGGGCATCGACAGCTTCTCTGGGCAACCTGTTCCAGTGCCTCACCACCCCTACTGGAAAGAATTTTTCTGGTATCTAATCCAAATCTCCCCATTTCCAATTTAAAACTGTTACCCCTTGTACTGTCATGTTTTGTAATAATTCTGTTGTGAAAAGGACTACTGAGCTGGAAAAGGAAAAAAAAAAAAAAAAAAAAAAAAANGAGAAGGGGGAAAAAAAAAAAAAAAAAAAAAAAAAAAAAAGAACAAAGCCAACAGTTATTGAGCAACTCCTATTTGATTTTAGAAAAATAATACAGCAAGATGTTTTCCAGTCAGATTTCCCATTCAGACAGCAAATATCCTGCTGGAAAAGACCACATCTGAGGATTTTTTATTTTTTTATTTTATTTTGATGCTGACCTGATGCTGCTGTCACTTTGTACTGGTGAATTTATTATGTTAATATGACTTAATACACCTGTTCATCAGCATCTAGTGTTTCCAGTAGGAAAACAAAAATTATCTACCAAAGCATTTAGGTAGTGTTTTTAAGAGCCAGAGAACAAATGTACTCAGTGGTACATGTCAAGCTTCTGTCAGGAGACTGGTGGCAATTCCTCCTCTACTCTGGGCGAAGATGTCTTTCTTGCTTGTCTTTACACCCTGGGGTGCAGACAAAAAGAGCCAAAGGGGGGTGAACACACAATAGTGCAGGTGAGCCTTGTGTCGCATCGGCTATGCTGCCGTCAGCCCTTCCTGCTGTGGGTGTCTATTCCTCTCTGGGCTTTATTGCTGCTCCAGGATATCTGGGAGAGCAAGCAGTTGTGGGACACAACTGGTGTCTCTCTGAATTTCTGGGGGGGGATTTGGGACTTTTTTTTCTTTGTTTTCTTTTGCGTTGTGTGTGGTTTTTTGGTTGGGTTTTTTGTTGTTGTTGGTTTGGGGTTTTTTTTATCCTGAGTCAGAGACTTTTTCTTTGACCTTTTACAAATGAAAACAAAATTTCATCTGCTTTGGAGCAAGCTGTAGGGTGGCTGTAGCTTTCAATGTCATATATTTTGCCTTCTGTTTGATTAGCCTAATTAACAGATCACAGCCTCGGGTTTGGGTTTTGACTGAGGGCTTTATTGGAGCTTTGAAACTGGTCTCTAAGCTTAGGTCATTTTTCATCCCTTAGAGAGGTGTGAAGTGTCTGGGTTTTGTACTCCCAGACACAGAGTGTGTGGCTGTCCCAGGTTTGGGGGTGCCTGGGGTGGTGTTAGTGGATGCTACAGAGAGGACCCAGCTGCCAGGTTGTTGATTTGAGCAAGGAGAGCAGGGTGTGCAGCTGCCTGGGCAGGACTCCTGCATGCCCATTGCTGGCTAAAGCTCTTGGGGTAGGTGTGAAGGTGCCAGCTGTGTGCTTTGAGGCAGCCAAAGGAAGCGAACGGTGTCAATTAAATCTTAATAAAATTGGCACGTGCATAGGAGTGTGATCTGCATCCTGGGCTGCAAAATATGTGTTGATTCCTGGCTCTGCCCAGGGCAAGGTTGGGAGTGTCCAGCGTCACCTAATCCAGAGAGGGATGGACTCAGCCCACAGAAGTGGAAAAAAGTGGGGTCACGCTCCAGTGGGCTGTCAGACCAGGAGTTTTTAAGCAATTTTATTTTTTCATTCTGAATGGGAGCATTTAAGGTAAAACTTGATCATTATTTTTCAACTTTTTTGTAGCTATGGAGACCAGGAGCTTTGTAAAGCAAAGCAGAAGCTCCCTAGGTGCAGTTGGAACCATCTCAGACATTTCTGTCTCTTCTTGGCCCCTTGTCAAATCTTTTAACTTTCTAGAAACTGGAAAAAAGAATCAGTGGCATATGCAGAATATTACACTTTATTAAAATTCAGTGGAATAAACATGAATGAATCTGCATTTGAAAACAAAGCCTAACTCTCAAAAGCCCCTCTCCACTGCTCTGAAAGTGAAAGGTATGTGCCAATAAAAGCAGCAGGCTTGGCAGCCCTCTTTGTCAGACAGGCACCTGCTTGGTTTTTTTTAAAATAAATAATAATAAAAAAAAAACAAAGGCAGGAGGACCTTTACCTGGAAATGATAGAAACTGCAATGATGAAAAATGTCTTTTGTCATAAATGTGTTTGAATCCATGAACTCTTGGATAGCCTACATCATCTAACTTCCCGTGATTGAATCCGACTATTGTGATAGGATTGCAGTGTGCCAGGCCCTTTTTGAAGGCAAGAGCTTTGACGGATAAATGCAGTGAAGCCTGACTTTGTTAAGCATTTGTGCATCTCAAGTTAAGATTTTTGCCAAACCATACTATGCATGGTCCTGCTTGAGTTTTGTTAGATGAGCAGAACTTTGTTACAGTCCTTAATTCCCTATCTACACACTCAAGTATTACTGAATCAGAGAGTTTAACTAATTTCCTCAACATTTGCTTTAGGTGGCTATAGTGTATTTAATCTTGAGATATGGCAGCAGAGAAGAATGTTTGGTGTTTAGTTGTTTGGTTTTTTTTCCTAATTCAAACTAAAAGCTCAGTTTCAATCCTGTCCTTGTGACACACTCAAGGCAGTTGCTGATGAGTCCTTTAAAGAGCCAGGGGTATGTGCAGTCAGTAATTTTAGTCTCCAGGGTAAGTCCTCGAGGGAGCAGAACTGCTCTGACTGGAGGTCCCGTCAGGAGCACTCATTTTGGGTTGTCCTGGGCTTCCCTTTTCTGAGGGAGGCCGTAGCAGGCGCCTGGCAGGTTGGTGAGGTGGCTGTGGGGAAAGCAGAGTGAGAAGAAAATATTTCCTGGATGTGGAACAAATAGTCTCTGTGAAACAGCAGTGGAATCTGTCCTGTAAGGAGACCTCACGGGGACATTCCTGCCTCTAGCCCATCGTTTAATTTGTCCAGCAACTGGCTTGCTCCTCAGACTGCATGTCATTGCAAATGCAGCAGTAGCTTTCTCCTGTGCCAGCCAGATGAGAGGTTATGTAGGAAAGCATATTTTGTATGTATTCATTTTATATGAATTTATATTAGCAAGTGTATTTTTTTTTCTTGAAAAGGTGATTTGTTGGTGCATTTAAAAAAACACCAGAGAATGTGCAAGTTTGACTTGCATGTAGAAAGATTGTTTACAACACCTTGTTTATGGCAACAGTCCTTAACTAGCTGGGAGGGGATACAAGATCAGTTCCTAGCTGTAGTGATGTACACAAAGATGCTCCAGGACATGCTCTGGGGAAAATGTGTTTGTGGAAATAAAAATCCATTGAGTTGCAATCCCATGAGTTTTCACATATCAGGAGATGCAAAAAATTGAATGTGATGAATATGGATGAATTTGAGTAGGATTTTTAAAGTTCTTTGGAAATGATCGTCAGTACCAGTGTAGTGCTGTGGTTAAGATTTCAGCCTACACAGTATTCACCTAGTTCTGAAAATTGTTAGATAACGAGTTCTAGTAGCTATGGGAGAATTGTTCTATTTTTCTCTGTGTTATATGGAATACTGCATTTTATGACAACATAATAAATGTCAGGAATAAACAAATTACTAATTTATTGTATCAGTAGTGCTAGTGCCATAGAACATTTTAATAAATTACAGCTGTTTAGACAGACTTGAGCCACACTTTTACTGTACAGCATTTTAATTGCAGAGGGGGTTTTATGAATGCTTTTTTGTTTGATTGTTTTTTAAATGAAGCCAAGGAACCACTGGCAGTACTTGCAAATAAGGCAGGATACTGCACTGGAAGTAGCTGGAGCATACAGTTTCAAGTATGGTTCGTTACAACTGAACGAAAACATGAGGTGCTAGCACCCCTTCTCTTCTCGGTAGGGACCCATCTGGTTCACTCCAGCAGTCTTGTCCCAAGTCTGCTGTTTAAGATTTTTGACAGAGCTACTAAAACCTTTCTTTTGCTAGCTTGAGGTGTTCTGTACTCTTTTTTTTTCTGCCTGACATAACCATGCTGTGGGAGTCGAGTGTCCTATCTTTGATGAGAAAACAAACTCTGTGGAAGAACTCTTCTCACCCTGTCCTGCAAAGTGGCCAGGCGTTGGTTGGTGCTGTCTCACCCCTGCTTGGGACAGTGATACCTCCTTTGTGAGCTGGGTAGGTAGCCAAAACCAGGGAAGCACATTCTGCAGGCTGCTCCCCTAAAAAAGAAAAATCAATGATGGTATCGGGTTATATTGATACATCTTTGGTGCAATGGCACTTCTCTGTTAACCAGAATGCGCAAAGTGGCAAATAATTCTTACTCATCACTCTTTCATCCAGCTCTTCTCATGCAGAGTCCTCTCCCACCAGGCCAAGCACGGTTGTTCCTTGAACTGCTTCTTGTCTCTGCATCTGCCTCGGTCCCCTTCTCAGCTGTCTGTCTTCCCTCCCACAGACTCAGCCCAAAACAGTATGTATCCAGAACCTCTTTGATTCTGAACAGCCTTGTCTTTTCTTCTGTTTTGGATAGAAATGTACTTTCAGGTGGTTTCTGTAGTGAAGCATCTCGGTCTTTGAGCTCCCCTAAAATGTGACTCTGCAGTAACTTCCTTTTCCTGCCTCTGCCACCAGGGCCCTGGCCTTGCCTGTTGGAGCTTTTGAGAGAAGACATGAAACTTGGCTGTAGTGATGCTGTCAGCTTGCATAACCAGGGTATATGGTGTTCAGCATCATCTTACCTCATTAGATAATATGAGATAATGTGGTACATTCTGTAATATACTCCACTGCCTATTGGAACCAGGAATGACAGTGTTCCAGTTTTTATATGCTTTCATTATTTTTTTACATTAGAGGATCAGCCTGGCGGCGTACTGACAAAAAGGTCCTGTTTTTCTCCTTAAAAGAGCAATACCACAAATGCTGTGGTAGAGCATTCACAGGTGCAGGATGTATCAAAATCAAATTGTGTAGAGGGATCATTCAAAAATAGGCTATTACAAATAATTCAGAAGACAAGATGGGAAAGAGATGTAATAAGGAAGAAAAGTATCTGGATTTGATTTGGTTTGGGTTTTTTTGGTTTTGTTTTTTTGTTTTTTTCCCCCTGTGTTCATGAAAATCGATGTGTTCATGAAATCAATAGGCATAACGCCGTGTAACAATACAAAGATAAAATGGCACAGGAAGGGATGGTTTGGACACAGTTGTTTCTATTCTGTGGAACTCCTTGTGCTGTTACATACTCTTATTTGTATTTAAGATACTCTGTGTGAGGGAGCATGAATCATACATACAAAAAACCTTCCCTTTTGTAAGTGGATTTCCCTTTCTGTTGCAGTCTGCAAGGTCTTGTTGATAGATCAGACTATCTGTGTGCAATGAGGCACTGTATTTTGTCCAAGGATCCTGGCTTGCAAAAACTGGCTTGCGGTGAGCATGTTCAGCCCCACAGCATAACGTAGGGGAGTACGAAGAGCCACTCCAGGGAACTGCTCCTGCTTCTGCCCGTTTACAGCATTAATAGTTTTTAAGTGGCTCCTACAGTAGTGAAACTAATGGATATGTATGTGAGAACATAAATGTCAGCTACTGAATATAGCTTGGGCATATATTGTTTGGTGGAAGACAGTCCTGTAATTTAAGATCTGTATTTAGTTCAAGATCTATGTAATTACGATGATGTTTTCTGCCAAAGAGATAAAAATTGGAGCAGCACCAGTATGCTGGTTAGTTTCAATGACTAATGTGGCTTATTAGACATTCTTTAAAATATGTTAAAATTGGCAGTGGAGAGTCAAAGACACTCTGTAGTTCCGGTTTCTCCTTCAATGAACTTGGAAACAATGTTAACAACAAATTAGTTAACAGCACTAATTAAACTAGAAAAATAATACGGAGAGGATTAACATAGGCCAGGAAGTAGCTGAGCAGTGTAATAGCATCAGACACACTAAATCTGTCCAAACAAGCAGGCCACTAATGCACTTCACAGGCGGTATTGGCATCAAGCGTTAAGAGAAGGATGAGACTGGAAATTAATGGATTTAATGGGTTTCTTGAGGACTGGCCCTGAGTTAGCAGGGGAAATTAGCAGTCTGACTTTCTGCGTGCTTTGTGGTGCAAAGGAGATGTTGATAGGGAGTGAAAAGGCAACTCTGTTCCTCAGATTGCTGGAAGGAAGTCTTTTTCGCTCCAGAGATCTATTCTCTTTTTTTAATGAACTTTGAGAACCGTACATCCGTCTGACAGTCAGACTTCAATGTCCTGCCTGGAGACCAGGTCGGTACCAGCAAATGTACCACCCGCTGCATGTAAGATCTTGCTCTGCATCCCTTCTTTGCTTTTTATGCTGCTCCTTCACCTGAAACTGTCTTTATGTTGCGTGATCTGAGCTGAAGCTCTTCTACTTGGTGGGGAGAGCAGGAGCTACCAAGGCTGCTGTGTCTCCTCTTGTCTCCCAGTTTGTTCCATGGTTTGTCATAACAAACTGCGCATACGGATGTTGAGAAGGAGCAAAAGAACTGATAAAATATGCACCCAATATAAATTCATGAGGAAGGTAATGCAGCAGGATCATTCCAACACAAGGGTTATTTTCTACTTGCCTTTTTAATTTGAAATATTCAGAACAGTTCGAGAGTTTTGACGTGTAATGAAATCCTGACCTGTTTTCCACCAAATTGCAACTGTACAGCCTTGGCTTAATAATATATTGCCATCTGGAATCGGGTCAAAGCAAATCCACACACATTATATAACTTGAATTGGTTTATACAAGGAGAAGGGGGTATAATATCTTAAGCCTTTTAAATAAGGGATAAGTGCAGTACTGGGAATTTGTTAATATTATCTCATACTAAATTTTAAAATGCATTTCCAGGTGCAGTATTTAAAGATGGGGCTGTTTATTTGATGGGATCATTTGCTTTCATGTGTCCGAGAGCTGTAATTGGTAGGGATGCCAATAGACTGTTATCTTGTGGTGGATATTATTGTGCTCAGCTGCTGTTGTGATGAGCTTGGTGCATGTACCGAGATGAACAGAGGAAGAGCTCTTCCTCCCAGCCAGAAAAGAATCCAAATACATAATTTGCCAGAGTGAATAGAAATAGTGGTGGTTTAATGCCTAGGCTCTCCTATACTATTCATGAAATTTAGTCAAGGACTCCAAAAATAGCTCCTATCAGTATTATGTACTACCCTGGAGCAAATCGCCCAAGCTTTTTCACTTTAACAGGAGAAAGTTCCCTCTAGCCTCCCTGAAGTAGTTGGTGTGCTTCAAAATGTCAGTAAATGAACTACACAGGCTGTTAGCGCAGTGCCAGGGCTCATGTTTCTTGGGTGCACTCCAGAGAGCTGCCATTCGGTTCAGATGATCTCACCCTTTATTCTGTGATCTCGGTGCAATGTAAGCCTCAGTTGCTGCCTCCTGAGGTGGTTTGTTGTTTTTTTTTCACCCTCTATGGAATGAGGCTGGGATGCCTTACAAACGTACAGGTTTGTAAATCATATCTTGCAATGTGCTGCATTTCAACAGCACTTCCAGAAGAGGAACTGGGCATTCCTGGAGCCCTGTGGAGCTGCTGGCCGTGTCATGGGACAGACAGGAACGCGGATGTGCCGTGCCATCATAGTTCACATTGCAACCACTCCAGCTACTGAGCCTGAGCTGCCAGTGCAGACGGTGTGACATTTTCTCGGATAATATTTTTAGGTGTCTCAGTTGTGAAGGTTTTCTTATATCATTACTCTAATTTTAGAGTCCAGGACATAGCATAAAGGGACCAAAATCCTGACCTTAGTGACTTTCATATATACATAACTCCATGGTTTTGGCGTAGTACCGCTGAGGTGCAAGATGCTGCAGTGGGGAATGAAATTCAGGGATTTTGCAGTAAGTGTGTGCAATATAGAAGTTAGATAAAAATAAGTCAACCAAAACTAAATCACATGTCAACAAGTCTTGTGTATGAGCCTGAAACATGACACAATGTCAGTCATTAGCCCCCAAAATCAGTCAAGAGGCCTCGTGCCACAGCAGCCCTGACAATGAGTAAAAGGAATAGGGCTTCTCACCTGTTGCTGCCATAAATGTGGGTTCAGGCAAATAGTGACTGGAAATTGTTTCCACATGATGACACGTGGCCAGTTTGGTATGAGCTGGTGTCACAAAAGCCCCTTTTCGCCATAGTTGGCATGCAGACAGTTGTCGGACACAGGCCAAAGGCCAAAGAATGGGTTTTGAGACCACTTTATGTAGGTCTTTTATGCTGTCACTGCCGTATGTATTGCCACACTTGAAGTCATGATGGGATTTGGCTAAAATCTGAATGTTACCGTTTGTCCTGCCCTTGTTCTTTCCCCAAGGAGACAATTGCATCTGCAGCATATGGGCTTTATGGACAGAATTGTTCTTTCCCAGGTACTGTTGCTGTGGATTTGTGTTAGCAAGGACAAGAGGGTGGCATGATTTGTGACAGTTCTTAGCTCCTGGAAGAGCTGCAGAAGTGATCATCCAAAAATTAATTTCAGCTGTGTATGAAGGACTCTGTTTCAGTGGGAAGTCTCTGGGATCCTATTCAATTCACCTGAGGTTATTTTTAAAAATATAGAGAGCCATATTACCAAATCCTGCACTGACATGCAAACTCTTCTTACCCTACTTATTGCTGTAGAATGCAATATTATGGGATGTGGCCGCTGGTCTTTGTTAGCTGCCGGAGAAGCTGGTGCCACGCTCAGTAGCTCAGGGTCAAAGGAGCTGCAGGAAGAGTGATCAAGGAAATGATCAGTATGTTGTAGATCCTTAACCTAATGACTTTGCACAATTAAAAAATACATGGTATACATCAATATAGAAAGAAAAAGTATAACACATGACACTGAATATTTGTCTTGGTTTACAAGACAATTCTTGACACTGAATAATTGTCTTGGTTTAAATTTCATGTAATATACACAGAATTTAAAGTTGGTGTAATTACCTAGACTAGTAATTTAATTAGCATTCATTTAGGAAAAAAAATCCTTTGATATCTGACAGCATTTAAACTTCAAGTTGCTTGTTCAGAAATAGCTACCAGGAAAAAAGAAAAAATCAAGTCCACTTCATTGAATTTCAAAATATTTTTGAGGTTTTTCAGACATGTCCTATTTCCTCTATTTCCTTCCCATGCATATGCACATATAAAAATAAGCATGGGGACTTTACAATTATCATTTTGCACAAATAACTTGTTTTCAGGACAGATGATAATATTAGTATTCATAGAACGTACTTGAATCAGCAGAAGCATCAGTTCCTCCGGAGAGAAAAAGGAAGTGAATTGGTGTTTCTTTTCAGGTTTCGGTGTGTCTTAAAGTATTGCTGGCAGTTGGTGATGCTTCTAATTGTTCATGTAACATATGAAATATTTTGACTTCAACATGTTTGGTGATTTTGTAATCTAGAATAATTTATGGCCAGTTTTGAGCATCTGCTGAACTAGCGAAGTCATTGGTGCTCAGATAAAAATACAGTCACAAAACATGAACTTTTTGTTATCTGCCAATAATCTAGTATAGATTAGTATACCCTCAGAGAGTTCTTATGCATATTAAATACAACCCAATTGCAATCTTTCCATTGATTTTTGCTTTAAATTTAAACTTCAAGATAACTTATTAAAAGCATATTTTTAGAGATTATTTCCCTTTTAAAATCTTCTAAAGTATCTTCTTTCCTTTTTGTCCTAGGCTTTGAAATTACTTTTACTTTCAGCTTAACTTCAATGGACTTAAACCATTATGAAAGATAACACACTTTTTGTGAGGTTTAAAGATAGCTTATTTCAGGATAGTATAAATCAAACAAGAATTAACTGAATCTGAGGAAAGCTTTTTACTGAATTAAGAAAGTCTGTATTTTGCAGCAATTAACTTAAATTAGAGTAATTAAAGTGGTGAGTTTCTGTGTGCAAGTTAAGACCATTGGCAGTAATGACCATTGGCCTTTTCTATCTTGGATGAGGATTTTATAAACCCATCTGCCTTCACTGGCAAGGTAAAGCCAAATTACTCTCCTCTAGTCCACCACTTTCATTAGCATCATGACCATTGACTTGATTGCGTACAAATATATGGAACAAAGAAGAAAAGCCTATTTTTAAAAAATGCAATATATTTTTTTTCAGTAGGAGAAGCAGATTCAAATCTAATACCCTCACCAAATATGTAGCCTTCTGCAGGATGTCGCTGCTCCTGGGACTGTGCTGTAGAATGGGCAAACAGAGCAGGACGCTGGAGTGGAAGAGCCACCAGAGCAGCCTGGCCAAGGAGAGGAGACCCAGGTTGCTGCCATGGGCTGGAGCTCAGAGAGCAGAACATGTGCAATCCCCACTCAGCGCAGTGTCTACGCTTCAGTTGTCTGAAGTGACTATGAACTGGTTATCTTAATAAAGCGAAGTGTCCTGGTTTGAACCAATTTTCTGTTTTACAACTTTACGTTTTTTAGCTGGGCCTCTTCTAACTAACTAAACTCTGAAATTAACAGCACATTGCTCAAAACTGTTTCGTCTCACAGTGATAACACCTGAATGCACCAAGGAATGGTATGCAGAGAGGCTCTTGCTTATACTTACTGCTAGAACACCAAAGGGTAGGTAGTTTCGTTATTTGCCCCGTTGGAGGGTCGGAAGCAGAAAAGCATAAAGAGGTCCCACCTGCAAGGAGGAGTGGACAGGACAGGTGACCCAAAACTGACCAACAGGGGTATTCCATCCCATCAGCATCATGCCCCGTATAAAAGCTGAGGGATCAAAGGGTCAACCCTCTTTATTCAACGGCTGACGTTCAAGGAGGACCCTGCCTGTTCCTCTATCTTTGATCCTGATCTGAGTGTTCCTGACTCCAGATCTGGAATCCAGCTCCTGTCAATCACCAAGTCCAGTTTGGGACTTTTCCTGAAGCCTGCTGGTGATGTGGTTGTCATCCTGGGAGCTTGATATGGTCAGTTTTTTATATACTGTATACTTTCTTTTTATTTTTTCCTTTTTTTTCCTAAATTTTATTATTTAATATATTATTACTATTTATATTTTCAGTAAAGTAGTTCAGTTTTTTTCTAAACTCCTGAATCTCTTTCATTTCTTCCTCTCCTCTCTTTTTTTTAAAGGTGGGAGGGGGGGATATTACCTGTCTTTTTTCTGATTAGGTCAGAACCACGACATTAAGTTATCATTGTGTTAAATTGATGGTTAAAAGGTTAGCATTGCAATGAGAGTGTGCAAAGTGCTGCCATTGGTGATGCCGTATGTGTGACTCTGAATATCATAGTAGAAAATCATAAATAAATGGATTAAAGATAGCTCCCCCCAAAAAAGCCAACTTTGGCACAATTTTACTTGTGACATCGTTTGTCATTTGGGATGTGTTACAAAACATGCTGAGTCTTTGAGGAAAGACAAGTGGGTTCTGTCGTTTATTCTTTTCTCTGTAAACACAGAGGGGAGGGGTAGGAGAAGGGGTTTATGTACTGTAAACCAATAATAATTTTCTGATGCCTATATCTATGATGTANAACTTAGATCAGGGAAACGCTTTTCAGGGCAGGGCTGTTGCAGAAAGAGCTGTCTTTCAAACGCTGATTAAATTGGGATCTTTTCTCACATGGTGATTATTTTAAATAATTTTCTGATGCCTATATCTATGATGTATCATTGAGAGAATGAAAGAGGGACCATTTTTCGAGTGTTTAAGAAACAAATCCTTCCTAAGAGTGTGTATCTGTGTATAGGTGGGTGAGGGAGAAAGGGAGAGCTGACGCTATTTTCCTGCTGTGTGCTCTTTATCCTAAGAGGAGAGGTTTGTGCCCAAAAATATGGGACTAAATAATATTTGTACTATGTAAATAATATGTAATATAACTCATCATAGAAATTCTTAATTTGTTAGGGGGATTTTTATCTTTCAGTTTATTTTTTTCAAACACTGTGGCCGAGACACGGCTAGTCTGGCTGCTGGGACTGCAGGAAGGGGTTGCCATCTGCTGGCAACCACCCACCCCAACCCAGAGCAGGAGGGTGCAGGCTGATGCACCGTTGCAGGAGGGAAGGAGAGAAGATTTTGGGTAGTGAGACCTGCCTCCTGAAGTCCTGGAGAAGTTAGATGATTTACTGTGATAGCAACAGTTCAGTCTAATGTGTGAAGTAAGAAATACCATGAATTTCATGTTCCATGGATAAAGTGAAGTAAGATAATATAGGTGAGCACGTGGCTTCTGCTTGGGAAACAGCCTGAACCTGTTGCAGTGGCCAGATTTAACTAGTTCATACCATCTATGGCTGCTCTGAGAAAGGGGAGGCTAATTACTGCTGACTCCTGGTTTTGTGACTCAATAACAGAAGAGGCTTCTGAAAGCAAAACCCAGCAAATTCTGGGAGCTCAATCTGGTGCAAAATACGTTCTCAGTAAGAACCTACAGAAATCAGAAAGTCGAACTCCAAAAATCTGTGTTTCTACCTGTAAATATTGTTCCAAATTACTCAGGTGATCTGAACAGTAGCCAAAATGCCAGTGCTTGATCTTTTTAAGCATCCTTGCCTTGTGCACACAGGTGCCCCAGGCTGAGAACAGGGAGGTTCAGGTGCCCTGCTTGGTTTCCGGTAACTGTTATAGGATTAATTTGAACTGAGGAAAAGATACTTTTGCATGAGGAAACACTCAGCTTTTTTAAAGCCTTCAAATGGTAAATATATACTTCCTGAGAAGTTTTAAGTAAACCATATTTAGTTTCTTTAAAAAAACCCTACCCTTTTTTGTGCATATAGCTCCAGTGCCTCAGTCGACTGATGCAGTAGAGCATCCTCTGGGTTCCCTCTAAATCTGAAGTTGCCCCATCAGTCGCAAGAGGGTACTGCAGCACAAGAGTAGGAGCTGCTCTTCTTTTCGCTGTCTTTTCTTTAAAGACTTGGTTTACAGTACATATCTAGCTAGTAAAGCTGAATATGTTCTTACAAATAGGATACTTTTTAAAAAAATATTTGCATAGAAGGGTCAATTTTTTGAGGGTTTTGAGAACCTTTTCTGTTTGGGTAAAACTTGGTAACATTTTAATGGCTTTTCAAGGCTTACAAAGCTTTTTTGAAGTATGTGACTTGTTCTGGTAATTTTTAAAATGTGTATTGTCCACAGCACATAGGATTAATTTAAAAAGAAGAGGAAAGGAACAAAGATCCATCTCATGTTCTTGCACAAGCAGACTGATTGCAAAAGGAGTGAACATCTCCTGGGATGTATAGAATCCAGGCAAACTTCTGCCAGAGTCACCTGGAAAAGGAGGGAGAAAATTACTTGACTGGTTGTCTACAAAATGCAGTGGAATGAGGAACCAGTCCCACCAGGAGGACAGTGCCAAATCTTGTATCGAGATCATGCGGATTCAGCTTGCGTTCAAAGTGGTACGTGTGCTGTGTGCGGAGCTCTCTACCCCCCCACATACGTGCTGTTTCCTTACAGCGAGTCTCGGCTGGTAGCACTGGGTGTATTGCTGCTGACTTTAGTATGGTTTTGCTTCACTACAAGTTGTTTTATTCTGGCCTTGAATTTTGTCCCCTTTCTTTAAGTGCCAACCTTATTCAGGCTTGCTTTCCCCAGTTTTTAAGAAAAGGCAGGTATCTGTGGGTACTTCTGCTGGGGAAGGTGCAGTTTAGGATGAATGGCACAGATTCTAGGGCTGGCTTATACTCACTTGTGTTGTAGTTTTTTTAATATGTGGGAAAATGTAGAGTAAAAGATTCTGAAGAAATTGTTCATTTCCTCTAAAAAAGACATTATAATAATCTTGCTCTGTTTTATCGGGTTCTTATGGTTAACTGGAAGGATCAGATCAAGAAATAACTTATTTAAATCTTAGATAAACAAAGCATTTTAGAAAGTCTTTCACTATTTATGTTAATGAATCTATCCTTTTTTCTTTAGCCAGTTCATGTTTTGTCATTGTATTACTTGCTGGCATGATCTAATGGGTTTTTTTGTTTGTTTGGTTGGGTTTTTTTCAGAGGACAGAGTGAGATCAAATAAAAATGTTTTCAGCCTGTGCATGACTTTTCTCAGCCCATGAGCTGAAATCATAGAAGCCAGCATTTGTTTTTGAATGCAGTATCTTCAGTCTAGTAGGTTGTTTTCAATCAGGAACTGGAACACACATCCCAGCTGAGCAGTTCCGTTGTTTATTTTTCAGGAGTTAGAACAAGAGAACAATCAAAAGTGTAATTTAATATCCAGCTGTTTCCATCTCTGTCCGGGTACGGCCAGGGTATCGTGGCAAAACCCAAGCACTTGAGAACAACGATCATCTTCGGTATTCCTTGTTGAAGCATCCCATCTCACTCCTGGCCTCCTCTGCTGCGGCCTCCTCACCTCACCCTGGACAAAAGAAGGAAAAACAGTTGGGAAGCAGCTCAGGTACTCGTTCATTCTGTTCGCTTTCCTTTTGCCAATGATGGGAAAAGGAGCAGATCTTGTGTGTGTCTTGTTTCACTGGCCTGAGCAGCAAGAGCACTAGAGTGTTCGGGTTTCTCCAAGAAGGTCAGACATGGAGTTCCTAATTTCTGCTCTGTTCTTGCAATCATCAATTAATTGCTAGCCCTTAAGATAAGAATTGCAAAAGATTCTCCAAAAATAGTACTAATGGGTTTGTCTGCCTGGTTTTCTTTTTGCCTAGTACCCAACCTCCAGCAGATCTGGAGCCAGAGGAAGCTTTTCAGGCTAATGTCAGTGGAAGACTGGAAGCTGTAGGGTTTTGAATGCAGATAGAATCATAGAATGGTTAAAGTTGGAAGGGACCTTATAGACTATCTAGTTCCACTTCCCCTGCCATGGGCAGGGACACCTCCCACTAGACCAGAATCCCTGCTGGCTATGCTGTTGGGGATGTAGCCCAGTATGCGGTTGGCTTTCTGGGCTGTGAGTGCACATTGCTGGCCCCTGTTGAGCTTCTCATCCACCAATGTCCCCAAGTCCTTCTCCTCAGGGCTGCTCTCAATCCAATCTCCATCCAGCCTGGATTCATGCTTGGGATTGCCCTGACCCATGTGCAGAACCTTGAACATTTTTATGATAGCGGAAAAATCACATGGAAAAGGTAGCATGATAAAGCTGGAATTTAACTTGTGCTTAGCAGATTGCTAAAGAAGTTAAGATTCAGTGTAAATCTAAGCAACACATTAAATGCCTTTTAAATTATGATGAAAATGTCAATTTTTCTTCAGCTGTTCCAGTAAAAGCCACACCAACAGGTTATACTAATGTATAAATCATAAAATACATCCTCCAGAAAGCTGACATTTCCCAAGTCATAAATTCCACAAGGATTTACAGTGTCTGAGGGGTTGGGTTTCCTTCCTGAACAATCATCACTGGAGAGGAAGAAATTCAGTGAAGTTTTTATGTTAAATATCTGAAAAGTTGTCCTATCGCTGACCCTAAGCTGGACAGCTTTGGATGCTGAGCTATGCCTGGGAGGTGTTTAGTATCCTGCGTGTCACTCAGTTCAGCAGCAGGAGAAGGTGTGGAACACTCGGTCAGAGAGAGCTCCAGAGCTGCTTTCTGTCTCCAGACTATCTGCAGTTGAGCATGCTCGGCTCTTCATTTATGTGCTGCCATCCCTGTGGGGTGGGCAGTTGTTTGTGGTCTCAGCAGGCTGGGTGGAATAGGATGGAAGTCCTGGTCAGGCTACTATGCTCATTGTGACTTTAGTCACTAACGTGGCAGCTTTGAAATCTGGCAGTGCCTTGCAAGCCATGGTTTTGTCGTGCAGCTCATCTTCCAGTTGTCTAAAGCTCAGTAAAGAAATCCAGCTGTGATGGTTTCTCATAAATTATGTGTCAGGCAGATTTATTCACAGCAATTATTGCTGTGCCAGCTAGAAAGGTATTTACCAATCGCCCAGGAGCCATTGAAATGAAACTACACAAAGACAAAACCCCCATCGTTATCGACGTTATTTTTAGATGCCCATGGGGAACTAATCCAGAAATGGCATTGCACATGTAGGTGTCTACACTGAACTGCCATTTCTCCATTATATTTACACCTCTTAAAATCAGATATCTCAGCATTTAGCTGAAGCGCTCTGCCAAGAGCAATGATGTGTATACCCAAAGCCCTACAAAGCAGTGTGTGGAATTAAATATTTAGTAGCTTAGTAAATGGAATTTTTCAGGTCTTCAGTTGCATAGTTATTAAAAAAATCAACAATCAGTCTTTATTTTCATGATGTAAATTTGAGTGGAAGTAATCTCTAGCAATTTTTAAGGGAGCTTTCAAATGCTAAGACTGATGTGATTAATAAAATGCATCATTAGACAAGTTTTCCACATATCTGTTTTGTGAATGCAGTAATCTCATACTTTCTCATGTTAGTCTGCAGCTCACAAAGTAATGGCAATGTAATGACTATTGATTTGCTAGTAAATTAGGGTGGGGTTTTTTAAAGGAAAAAGCTTAACTGAAAGAAAGAAATGTGAGGGTTTTATTATTTTTTTAAGATTAGTATTAATACGACAAAGCTATAATTATTTGGAACATTCCATTTGTGATAATGAGCTGAAATGTCCCTCTAATGTAATATAAAGCAGGGTAGCCTACAGTTACGTATACAAATCATATAGGATTTGTAAAACTGAAAGCATTTCTTTGCCAGTCTACTGAATGCTGCATGTAGACTTTCAGGTGTTAGAAGTATAGTTAACAAAAATATGTATGTTTGACATTGGTCAATGGCCAGCTGTATATGAGCCAGCAGTGTGCCAAGGTGGCCAACAGCATCATGGCCTGTATCAGGCCAGCAGGACTGGGGAGGTGATCATCCCCCTGTGCACGGCACTGGTGAGGGCCCACCCTGAGCACTGTGCCCAGTTCTGGGCACCTCACTACAGGAAAGGCACTGAGGTGCTGGATCATGTCCAGAGAAGGGCAATGGAGCTGGTGAGGGGTCTGGAGCACAAGTCTGCTGAGGAGCAGCTGAGGTCACTGGGGTTGTTCAGCTTGGAGAAAAGGAGGCTGAGGGGAGACCTTCTCGCTCTCTACAGCTACCTGAAAGGAGGGTGTAGTAAGGTTGGGGTTGGTCTCTTCTCTCAAGTAACAGGCAATAGGACAAAATGAAACAGTCTCAAGTTGTGCCAGGGGAGGTTTAGGATTGACATTAGGAAAAATTTCTTCACTGAAAGAAGCTGAGCACTGGAACAGGCTACCGAGGGTAGCAGTAGAATTGCCATCCCTGGAGGCATCTATATGTGGTGCTGAGGGACATGGATTAGTAGTGGTTTTGTCAGGGTTAGGTTAATGGTTGGACTTGATGATCTCAAAGGTCCTTTCCAACCGAAATGATTCTATGACCCTAATATTTAATATCCGGGTACTGGTGAAATTATGAAGATTAGAATGTACCCTAAACATATTAGCTATTTAAGCAATAAATATTGCCCATTTTTCTTGCAAAATGGGTGGTATTTTAATGAGGTGTTCTGACAGTTACGCTGAATCACTCAAATTCAGCAGAAGTAGCATAGCAAACGCTTCCAAGTTGTTGTTACCTAGCTTCCTCAAGTTATTCCCAGCATTCCTCAGAGGGGACTGTGCTATGAAGAAATCATGTCTCTGGTACAAAAGGGGAGGATTTTGTCTCTTACTGAGGTGATACATGATTGTTTATAGCTAAATCTTTCCCTAACTTTTATCTAAGAAAGCAGCACTAATTCAGGGAGAGGAAACCCAAAGGTCATGAAGCTGAGAGTCTATGACTCTGACAAGTCAGAGTCTATGACTCAAACAAGCACGGCCTGTATTTCTGCTCACCCCCACCTACAAATGCAGGACAGTGGGTGGGGTGAGGGATGCAGAGATGCTGTAGTTTCCGACATTAAAACTATGCCCCTTATTGCTACAAGAAAACAGATTACCAGCACCGTGTTGTGGTAATGTATCTGTCAACCTTGTGGTCCTGGTGTTAGATTAGACTCCTGGAAAGCTCATATATGACCAGTCTACCTGTTAAAGAGCTGTACAAATATATTTCTACTAGCATTGGCTTGATTTTTCTTGTTTTCTTTAGGATTGGACTCTGGCTTTAATTACCCCCTTGCCTGTTAATTTTCCATGAACTGCCAGTCCCTTCTGGGTGCTGCAAGTCCTACGTTTCATGTGGCAAAGCTGCCTACTGACACAGCAGCACCAGCAGCTTCCCAGGTCTTTGGCAACTTTAGTGCAGAAGCAGTTAAATAGCTTGGATGAGGATGGCATCAGGTCTTTGAACCTTGGCAGGCTCACACAACTCCTTTGTATGACTGAAGGAATAGCCAAAAGATAGCCATCAGTGGAATAATGCACTTTGTAATATGAGGTGGGGTGCTTTTGAACACAGCTAGGGCCATTGTTCCTTCCAACCCTTCACCAAAGCTTTGGCACCAAAACAGCCCAGCAGCCTGTGGAGGGTTCTCTCTGCTCCCCACAATCAGGGGCATGTGCAGCCGTGCTGGGGAACAGCAGGAGCGGGTGATCGGCGGCATTCTTAATTGCCAGCTGCCCACTGAATCCAACAGCAGCCTCTTTTGTTTTTTCTCTTTTGGCAAGGTCCACGTGGATCTGATGAAGAAAATTTCTTATTTTCTAAAACATCAGTACTTTCTTTTTCCCCTTAAAATTGCTTTCTCTTCCGGAAAGACTTGCAGCCCTGCTGGCTTACTCAGTTCTTCCTTCTAATTTTGGCCCTAATTCACTTAAAGTACTGAAGGCATTTAAAGCATTTAAAGCGCATTCCTAGCTTTGAGCACTTAATGGAACTCAAGTCAAAGAGGCTGCTCAAAAGACTGCTTTAAGTGAGACAAATCTGTTTGAGTACCTCAGTGAACTGAAGGCTAAAAGAGATCTCGTTTCAGACCACAACTAACAGTCCAAGTCAAACTCTGGATATTGAGTATTTCATCATCCCAGCACAAACACAGAGGAAGAAACATACACAAATTATAATGTAACTTGAAACACAATTAAACATGAGGCAATTGTTTTTCTTGTATATTGTTCTTCAGTAGGCAAAAAAGTAGATGTTTTTTGCCACAAATCATTCTCTTAAGCATTGTGTACTGTCCTTCTGTTTTCTATTTTGAAACTGTCCCCTTGCTTTTTTTTTGGCTGTTGGACTGAGATCTATTGTAGATTTATGCCTGCAGTTCGTTCCTCTGTTCCAAACAGAGGATGTGTTGTTTAAAATAATCTCTCTAATGCTACGCTATTCTTTGCTCCAGTTACACCTTTTATATCCTTAACCTCATGCTTTAGACTTGCCAAACAATAATTACTATGCTTGCAGCTAAATTAGGGGAGTAGTTAGCAAAAACTGTTGTGAACGGCACAAGGACTCTGTCCTTGCTTAAGGCAACTACGCCTGGAAAGTTCCCAATCTGTGAAGGTCAGATTGTCTTGTTAGGAATACGTGGTTCCTGGTAGAAATTATTTCCATTAGATCAGATGTATATATATAATTAGCAGAACCAAAACAGATAGGATTATTATGGGAACAGCTATGCAGCCAATGAAGTTATTGTATCAGAGAGGTGTTTTTATTTCAATAAATCTACTACACAGAGAACAGAATCATATTTCTTTTTATGACAATTTGGATCCTATCCCAAAAAGTCTGCTCTATAGCAAAGCTAGACGATGAATGTAAAGCTTGCATTTTATTCTTGTGCCCGAAAATGACACTATACACTGAATTGTAGACAGCATGATAAAATGTTATATAGCCCGAAGTTTTATTTTATGAGTATACCCATTCTGGATAAGCAGTAATGAAATCACATTCCTTATGTGGTTCAGGGGAAAAGCAAGCATTTTTCAAGGAGAACAGTCTTGCTCAAGAATGAAGGCAGTGGAGACATAGTAGGCATATCCAGTACTAGAAATCTTCAGTACTTGGAGAACTTGCCCTTTCAGTTATTGTACTAGCCATACCCATTTGGTCAAACCGATCTCTACAAAGCAGTGGAAGTCCTTTGACTAGTTTCCCTTGGCAGATGAATATGATCCTTTGAGGGGACTCATTGAGCCTTCATTGTGGAATACGTGCGGGTCTGAAGATGCTGCAAGTGGTGTCACAACCTCTGGGAAACAGCCAGTGGGAAGTTCTAGAAATAGCAGGTCCCAGAAAATCTGGTGGTTTTTAAGATGTCAACATTTATGGAAGGATGTTATCACATGATTGCTGTTAATTGGTAGGCAGGAGTTTCAAGTTCCAAAAATCCTGTGTTCCTACTAGAAGAAGTGAGAGTTTGGTCCTTCAGCCAGCAGAGTCCCTGCTGTCAGCAGAGAGTTATTGCTATGGACCTGGTGTTAGTGGTCAGGCAACATGGTTTGGTAGTTCTATTGCATCTGTAGAACTGGAAATAATGTCTCAAAGTATCTGCTTTGAAGTATCTCATTGTACAGAGACACAAGAACCTAAGAGACAGTGAGCACAAAGTGACTGAGGAACAGATTGGTCAAGATTTTGACTGCAGAAATTGATGAAAACTTCCTTAGGCCATATGACTTGGCTTCAGTTATTTTTATGTGATCATCATCTTAGAATTCATGTCAAACTCAAAAGATGACTGTTTAGAGTACGCAATGAAACCAACCTATACAAAGCTAAATTCATCCCTGGTGGAAAACAACCAATGATGTTTGGTAAAGTTTTGTCAGCATTGAATGCTGCTCAATCACATATTTCGTATGTTAGCATGGTTTCTAAAATACTGATCAAAGCAAAACAAATAATTGTGGTTAAAATATTCTACTGCCATTCTGGTGTGGGTTTTTTTTGTGGGGATTTTGTTTTTGTTTTTGGTTTTTTTTTTGTTCATTCCAGATGACAGTACTCTGCAGATGGACACAAGCTGTGTAGCCCGAAGCTCATAGTCTCCATTCTTGCATCTCGGGCAAAAAATAATATTCCTGTAAAAATAACCAGACATTTAATTGCATTTCCTACGGGTATTTTGAAGGCTGTCTCTCCCATCTGTTTTGTAGGTGTAGCATTGGACGTGTATCTGCACCCTTCCGCTCTGCCTCTGCAGTCACAGGGCTTGGGGAGCCGGCAGGGAACTGAGAAGGGATCCCTGGGAAGCAGCCCCTGTTCTCAGGTACAGACCCTTCCTTGGTAGGGACTGGGATGGCACTTCTGTCATAACCACTTCTAGTCCTTTTGAAGTTTAATACTTGAGTTATGAGCCTGCTTTAGAACAAGTTGGATTGTGTTGGTATAAAAAGCCAGTATTTTCTTCTACTTGGTGCTCTAGAATCTAACTTTGGCTTAGTTCCTTTCCTTCAGGCTGCCTGATATGATAGCTCCAAGGAAGATGTGATCTCCACAGTCACGGGAAGAGAGGAAGCAATTCTAAAGAAAGGTGGTAACTGAATTTTATTTTTGTATATAAAGTATTTAATCTTCAGTCGATGAGTGCATAAAAAAGGGATAATCTCTTTTAGAAGATCTGCATAATGTGTTTCTAAGCACTGTCTTCTCTCCTGGAAGCCCACGACCAATTCCTCTGAACCACACAAACATTCAGTTTAGATCACTTCAAAACATCCTGT
The DNA here is from genome assembly GCA_013398155.1 of Pedionomus torquatus. NCBI lineage: Eukaryota > Metazoa > Chordata > Aves > Charadriiformes > Pedionomidae > Pedionomus > Pedionomus torquatus. The sequence continues at coordinate 127,291 of VZRU01008032.1, forward strand.
GCACCTGCCATGTGGAATGTCTTCTGAACAGCAATTTTTGCCCATTTGAGAAATGCACAGGAAGAATCCCTGTCTCATTTAGCATCTGAAATGGGGTTCTGTGTAAGTTTGCTGAATGTTAGCAAAGATGTCTTCCCGTGCCTGAAAATAAGCATTTGATTTGTTTTCTTGCACCTGTGTATTCCTCTGAATGTTCTGTACAGAACTTCATTTCCCTAATAAACTTTTAGTGGGTTTCTTATGCTCATTGGTCAAAAACCATGGCCAGGATCACTCCAAGGGATCTTTTTATGGAGCTCCCCTTTTATGTGACACAAGCTGTTGCACAGTTTGTCCTCTTGACTCAGACTTGGCATTTGTTTCCATATTTTTTCTCTTCTGAAATTGTCCTATTTAGGACAAAATCATTCTCAGTTTATTTTAGGAATGTTCCTCCCTTGAATTTTGTTACACCCTACCCCCAGGAGTAATGAAAACCTGTGACTGTACTCAGTAACCCTTCAGGGGGAAGACGCTAAACGTACCTCTGTCCATTGTGTAGCACAAGATACCTGGTCCGGCTTAGCAAGTAACTAATAACTATAGAAATACATATACAAATATTACTGTATAAGACTTGGCTTGGTTTTTTGATAGGAGAGGGACGGGAGAAGATGTGGGAGACTAAGAAAAATAACTGGATCCCTGTCATGCTCTAAATATGTGGATGCACATAAATATTACATTAAGTTTCATGTGATGTTTCATGGCTGTAAAGAAACCATCTAGCAGTTTTTGACCTTGTTTCTTTCCCTCTTCAAAAAAAAAAAAAGACCCCTCTTTATTCAGTTTTCTCTGAAACAGATGTGCAGTTGCACAGAGGTAACTTTGAATCCCTTTAACTCCTGCCTTTTTAGACAATTGAATGCATATAGCCAAAAACTGGCATCAGTGAGCAAGGCAGCTGCAGCACATTCCAAATATTGCTCTATTTAAAGCATCCTAAGGCTCACGAGAACAACTGCAGAGGCAAACCTTAAAACTTGCCAATAAAACCAGCAGAGGGAGGAATGGCAGAACCAGGTAAGATGCACAGTTAAATATGAATGTAACGTGTATTCTTAAAATTCATAGATCCGAACAATATTATGTGAAAATACTCAGCTAATTGTGTTCTTGTATGATACACTGTATGTTTTACTTTCCTGTAAGAAAGCTAATTCTATCAACAGCAATGAGTTTAAAGTAGCTTGTGTTCCTCACATATTTCTGAATCCTGCCAGTTTTGTTTTCTGTAGTTTCTTTGTAGTTGTCATTTTAAGCTAACTCATTTTACACAGTTCCTTTTAATTATGTTTGGCAATGTTTTAAGTATACTGTCTGTGTAGCTGAAATCTGAGTGTAATGCTAGGTGAACATATAATAATTTAGATTTTAACCACACAAATCTTAGTGGCAGAGCAAAATGAAATTTTAACAATGACCTTTTCATTATAAGCACATTTCCACTTTCTCCAAGGAGAACAGGTGTCTTATAAATATGCATTTTATATTCATTGTCATTTTCTGTTTACTTCACTGTAAGAGATTTGGATGGTGAAATGACTGTAATTTTAAATATCGTGTCAGCTGTGTATATGGTTATTCAGGTAGTATATTTCCTTGTAGAATTATTTCTTTATACCTCTTCATAGGTATGTTAAAAGTTTTTAAGGATTTATCTCCCCCCCAGCCCCATCCCATTACAACTGTTATCTAAGAAGGATACTGGAATTCTACTAAACTCGGACACAACAGGAGATTGAATGCTGTTTCTTAATTTTAGCTTTCATTGATATCCGCAGAAGTTATACTGACGCTGGTATTCCACCAGGAAATAGTGGAATACCACATTTTGGTATATTAACCATATTTTACATTGATAGGATGTGTGGTGTTATTTGTGTTTGAAGTTTAGGTGTGTTATTTGGTTTTTTTATAAACAAACAAAGGACAGTGTGGCTGTAATCACTCAGATGGAGCAGGCTGGCGCCAGCACCATCCCAGGAGCAGGAGTAGCAGCGCTGGGCTTGACTGCCTCCTGCCTCCACATGCCTTCAGCCTGATGCCAGATTAGCAATGGTTGGGCAACCTCACATAAATGAGTAACTGCAGGGTTCACAGGATTTTTAAATATGAAGCTGGCAGATGCTATCAACACCAAACCCTCGTCCACACCTGTTCTGTGGTTAAGTTAAATCTTGGAGCACCACAGCCTCTATTGGCAGCACTTAAGGAACATGGGAAAACTTATCTTGGGGCTGGAAGGCATGCAGGAGACATGGTCCTCTGTCTGTGCCCACACATTCCCACCTAGTGTGCTGACCAGTGTGGGGTTCAAATTGCCATCCCAGTGACAGGTTAGTTGGCTGTGCGTGTGTAGCCGATACGAGATAAAATACATAAAAACAAAAACAAAAACACCCATCCTGAAATTCTGAGGCATTTTGGAGTAGGGAATGTCATAAGACTGTGAGTTCAAGCTTGACAGGCTTGTGCAAAGAAGCATTCCCTTTGTTACCTGCCAAGCTTCTGCATGTTTAAAGTCAGTGGGAGTTTTTCTGCCTGGTATCTTGGGGTGCCTTTGTCAGTGTGTGATATTTCAAGCATGAAGGCAGCTCAGTGAGACCACAGGCATCATTTTGCTCATGGTAGCTGGTAGGAGTTTTGACCAACTACAGGCAGCAAAACCAAGTCAACTTATAGTTCTGGACAAAAGCTAGCCCTGTAAAAAATAGAGATCAGATTTAACTTTATCAGCATTTTAGCTTAGAAGCCTGTGCTGCTGTATCCCATAGTTGAGGGATCCTTGGCTTCGCTGCGGTACTTGGACATCCCATGGTGGGCACTTCACAGAGTTTCTGACCTGGGGAGGCTCAGGAATCTGTTTATCACATGTGGAGGAATCCTGCTGTAGCACAGCAAAAATGCTGTGCATTTGCTGACTCGAACAGCCTCTCTCTGTTTATTTTGAGACAAATGCTTATTTGAAGTAAAGTTACTATAATGGGAGAAAAAGAAAGTAATTTGTTGCTAGAACATCAGCTTACATACACAGGTCACTCCTTTCTTTATTCTTGCTGCCATCCAGAACTGGCCTTTTTATTACAGCAGGCTCTGGCTCCAACCCCAGCAGCCAGGCTTTGTTTCCTTGGTCTGTTTGAAAGCAGCACTTGTGACTGCAATAACCCACATTTTCCTCAGTACTCTGTGTGCATACATTTAAATGATGATTATAGTGAAACCTCGTGTTTTAGGATTTGAGCTGTTCTTCCCAAAACACTGTCCTTTAAAAGTACTTTGTTCTCTGCTCCTCATCCCTCCGCACCCCATCTCCACCTGGGGCTGGAAAGCAGACAGGGCAGATGCTCTCTTTCTAGCTGTTGGCGCACACAGTGCACACACTCTCTCTCCATGGAGAGAGTAATGCTGACTCTCAGATTTAGGCTCAGGATAGTTTACCTTGGACCAAATATTGGGACCTTGGAGTTTGCCACCTTCTTCTGAGGCCTTATGAAGGAGTTACCTGTTCGTATGTCACACCCGGCCAAGCCCAAGCCTTGTGCGTATTTCACACTTCAGTCTCTCTTGCTCGTGGCATAAAATATAGTCTTCCAAGCAGTTGCTCTGCTCTAACTCAAGTCTTGGGGTGTCTGTCCTGTGACACATGGGAGATCGAGCGAATGATCTCATGGTCATTTCTGTTCTCAAACTATGAAACACAAGTACTCCCAATGGCTCCCATGAAATTCTACCCCTCGGAGCCAGCTGCGTGCTGCCTCATGACAAATGCTGGGCACAGCATTCCTGCTGACCCATCAGGACTTGCCTCTCTTGTTGTACTGCATTTAAACTGGATCTCATGTAAAAAACCACCATATTCAGTAGTCACAACAGCAACTCGGCACAGCTCTGGCAAAACTCTTCCACGTAGCCCAGTGGGACCCAGCCCTTTATTTGTAACAGGACCTTTAGAAAAAATGGCAGCTAAAGAGAAATAGTTCCCAACAGAAGTAGCTTTACCTTATAAATTGTCGAAGGAAAAAAAGACTTTAAATGCAACAGGTAAGGGACTCCCCTGTAGCAAAAGGACACCCAGTTTCAGAGCACAATTTTATCTTTTTGCTGTGAGGTTGCTTATCTGTTTAATGTTTTTATGGCAGGACATGCAGATTTTCTCTCTTTCCCTCTTGGTAGAGACACCTTGCAATATCATGGTGAGACATGTTTGTGTTCTGCATAGCTTTAAAAGAGCAATGTGGAAAGGCTTGAATTATTAAACATTCCTCTGAAGTCCGTCTGCTTGATCTAAACTGTGCAAGGTGTTGTGAATAGTTCTACATTATTTATTAATCCCTTCAAAAACCTGGAAATCTTCTAACTGCAGAAAGATGTGCTTTAAAATGTTGTAATATATTGGTAAGTAATACGATCTCAAAGGTTGATACGCTGCTTTCTGGGAAGCTTCTGTTATTTGCAGGAGACTGAAAGAACGGTCTTTGAAATTTTGATGCTGTACAGAAATATATTTATATAAAGCACTAGTCCTGCTTTCTGCCTCACCAGCTTTGGACTCTCTATCTCTATGTAATTTTTGTAGCTTGTTCTGGTACTAGTGGGCAGTACATGCAAGACATCACATGCTTGTGACTGGCCTAACTCAGCCAGGTAGGTGGTACATTCACATTGGAAACTCTTGTTATTTTCTTACTCAAAAGTGCGGAACACCCCTCCAGTGGACAATTGCATCAACCTCAACTACCCCATATGGCTGTAGTGGCAGGGTAGGAGAGGGCTGAACCGGATACCGTATGCAGAAAGTGTAGAGGTGAGCTGTGAATCCCTGACACGCAGCTGCTGGCAAACATCCCTCTGAGGTGTGGGAACTCATGCAGCATCCACTCATCACAGCCCCAGTACATTGATCTTAAATGGGTGCAAATAAACGATCACTGTGGTTTTGATTTACTGTTGCTGACCTAATAAGACTTCTGGAAGGTGTTGTATGTGTCAGGAATTGAATCCTGAAGCTGCTGGGACTGCTGCTGTCCTAGCAATAAAGTCCAGTGCAGATGTTCTCCCGATGACCTATGGAGACCAAGGACAGAACTGCGCCTGTCCCTGTACCCTGCTGCTTTTGGAAGTGCTAAGCCTGGGACCTATCTGATTGCAGACACCGCAGCAGGGAAATCTCTTTGGGCTTTTGCTATGTATTCTCCTTGGAAGGCCTGCCAAGATCTGGTGACTCCATGCTAAAAATAGCGATCGTAGATAATAAGGCCTAAGCTTACAGGTATCTTTTTGCTCTGTGATAATTGTAGTTTTGATGTGTTTAATTTAGTGAATTCAGCATCAATGTAACATGGGCTTTCTGAAAAAGATGGTCTTTTCTCTTTCAGCCCAAGTCCCGCTTTCACGTCTCGTTGTACCTATACTCCTTGCAATTGGCTGGATAGTGGGTTGTGCGCTCATGGTTTACATTGTCTTCTCTTGAGGGAAGTAAGTGACTCGTGTAGTATCGTATTCCAGCCATGCTTTCTTTGGTTTGCACTGCCACCTTTTTACACGTGATTTTCTTTGTCTTACAGGACAGAAGAATTTACAACGATGTTGATCAGAACAACCTGGAAGTGAAATTGAAATTTCTAATTACTAAAATATGTATAAGTTCTTTTTAATATCCATACTGTAAACATGGTGTACACTTTTTATTCACAACAAAAAGTTTGAAATGCTAATTTAGAGCATTAGGGTCAAACCAATTCCCTACTTTTCAAATGGTTTGTAATTGAGGAAGCAGTTTTTGAAGTCCAGTGGAAGGTCAGGTACCTGCCTGCTCTGCAGCTTGCCTGTTGTCACCTTGAATATATGCAGTTTTGGAAATGGTATTCCCAGAGTTAGTGATGCAATGGTAGACAAAAAAAAGTGCGTTAAGCTGATTTGTGAGATGTGCTGAGCTGGAGAAGAAGTATCTCAATGTAACTGGGGAAGTTTTATGTGAGAGAGGACAATTTTTTTTAAAGTTTTGATGTAAAAAATAAACTATTAAATAACATAGTGGTCCATTCTCCTTGTCCTAAAATCTGAAGTGCTAGGATCTAAATAAAATTTCTGAAACTACGTTAACTTCATTTTTTTAAAAAAAGCTAACAATCACTCATACAAGCATACTGATACGTAAAGCAAAAAAACTGCCCTTAAGAAAATGAACGGCAGACAGGGAAAGTTACCTGGAAGCAATGAATTCTAAAATGTATGACTTGGACTTTCTAAATCCTGTAACATTTGGTTTTTATTTAATAGTTTGTAGATAAATACCAAACGAGCTGCCGATCTCTTCTGTTTACATGATGGTTCAGGGCTCAATTTTGTCTTTTTCCATTGGCAATCAAACTAGTTCTCATCAAATTAAATGCTGCTGGACGCCATGTGGAATTCCAGTCCTGTTTTCTGGCATGCTGGCAGCCCCTCTCTGCTGGCACCAGCCAGAGTGCAATCCAGGGATACTGGAGAACAAAGGAAGAGTTCAAAATAAATCTAAACAACTAGTCTGGAAAAAATGCAATGCAATAGGTGAAAGTTCAATTTCTACACCTTGCAGGAACTGTTTAGAAGCACAAATACAGGACAGGGAACTCTGGCTGGATAGCAATTTTCAGAAAAAAAGCCTAGGAGTTGCCATGTATCACAACCTGAATTCAGGTCAGCAATGTCATAAAGTTGGTGTGAGAAGGGAAATGTTGTCCTGGGAGAAATACCAGAAATACAGCTGGAGAGATGCATGAAATCATTCCCCTGCTCTACCAGCACCGGTAAGGCCTCCCCAGCCTGCTGCTGCTGGTTTGGGCACCACAGGAACTAATTGTGGGCTAATGGGAAGGAACTTGGGGGAGAACAGAAAGAGGGAAATTAGGTGTGCAGCACTTAACCAGTGAGAAAAGGAAGTCTTAAATACTATCAGACTCTTTTTGAAAGAGGAAAGAAATAATCTTTTATTGGTGATACACAGGGCAAGAAGTAATGAAGAACCAACAAGTAAGATTCAGGCTGTCTTCATGGTAAAAAGGCACAGAAGTACCGAAAGATATTTTTAGGCATAATACTATTATCATTGATTATTGGAGGCCTTTGAGAACAGATGGACAAATGTTCCTCAGGCATGCGACAGGAGTACAGGTGATCCTGGCTTGGTGCCTGATGGCAGCTATTTGACATCCCCTTGTGCACAATTCTCTGTGACTGTAAGTACCCCCATGAAATTCTGTGGAACTGTTTGCAGAGACAGAACCAAGTGATGGTAACTGCAGGCAAGTACTACTTCCAATATCAGGCGTAGCCATGTGAAGAAAGGCAGCCATGCTATTAGAACAACATGACTGACTGGAAGCTAATATTCAAACGAACACGTTGCACATCCATCCTCTCCATCCAACTATGGACTACGTAGCAAAAAAGGCTGAGCTTTCTGTCATATATTTAATGCTCTAACTTTATATGTTCTTAAAAAACTACCTAGATGTTTCCTGAGTCATTAAGAGGAGGATGGGGCATGAAAGAAATGTTTCTGTAGTTTGATCCAAGGGGTGGTTGGGCCAATTCTCTGCATTTTTCAGTTTTCATGCTCTGCTGTCATCATGCTCACATACAGCTACTGAGGCAGTTCAGGCTCACCTATCCAAGAAGGGCAGAAGTGGAGGGGATCACAGCTGAGATTGGTGAGACTGGCTGGACCACACAAGCACTGGCAGGTATTGCATGACATACCAAAACATGATGCACAAAACTTTGTCTTGGCGTCATCCAAAGGTACTGCAGGGTTGTCTGAATCAGCCTTGGTGTGATACTAGTGCTTGTCTTTAGAAATTTGGCCTTAGATTAGACTTGGTTGAATATCAAACCTTTCAAATAGCTGTTACCAGCTAAGGAACTTCAAATTTATTAGAAACAGGCAAGAATTAATTCCTTGTGAGGCCTGGGAAAGCATTTTTAGCCTTATTATAGGGGAAACTTCTTGGAATCTATTGTTCTGAAACAGAAATGTGTCCTTCAAAAATAAAACATCAGCTGCCTTTAAGGTTGGGAGGTCTGTAGTACAGCATAGCGTGTCTAGAATTGTGGCTCAGACTCACTGTGTCCTCCTGATTATCTTGTACATGGGGTTCTGATTTTTTTTAAACTATAAATGGAGATAATTATATTTGCATGGTAGGTAATGTGCTTTGAGAGCTTCCAGTGACCCGGTCATTTAAATCAGAAATGATCATCAGATAATCTGAGACAGTTGTTTTCACAAACAGCTTTGAGCTTTTGGGGTCAAACGATTTTTATACTAAAAAGTTTCAGTTCTCAGAGGACTAACTCATTAATAATTCAGCACTGAGTTAAAGTTGAGAACTGGTTTTGGGAGGTACATGTTAAAGATCTTAACAAGATTTATGTTTTAAGAGACTGTGACAAAAATCTCTATGACCCTTGATGGGGTTAGAGAAAGAAACTGTATTTTTGACTCCTCACGCAATTTGTATAATTTTAAGAATGTGAGGAAGGCACATCTATCTGACATTCTGTCTCCATCTGTGATCAGTGTCTGTCATCCTTTAAGAAGGGAAAAGAACCAAAAACATATTTGGCCATAGCGTAACCAAGAAAATACCCTTTAGGAAAGAGGAAAAAAACCAGAAATATATTTGGCTGTGGTACAACTGTGAAAATTCCTTTGCAACTCCAGCACTTATTAGCAGAAGCACTGAAGCCTGACATTCAGGTTTGGTAACTGTCTTACCACCAGATTACTTTGCCTGTGAATGAACCCAGGGCAAAGGGGAAATTCTGTTTCATCAACTGTCCTGAAAGAGAGCAGACAAACGCTGCTGTTTCTTGAAGAGCTGGAGATTCTCAGTCTCTGCAGCAGCTGCTGCTTCCATGTGAAGACCTCTAGCCATCACCATCTTATAGTCACTTCCAGGTGGGAACATCCATTCTAACCCACTCATACACGTAGACTACATAGAGGCTAGTTTGAGCACATACTTCAAGGAGATACCTCATTATCTCATTTTAAGGACCAACGTTTCATTTTCTATAACTGATACCATCCAGACTGATACTAGCTCTGACTGCCCAAACTCTAGATAACAGAGAGGCTCCTTGGAGACAGAGACAGGTCCACGCGTAACTTAAATTCTCTGGTGTTTTTCACAATCTCCCAGAGAAGCCTTGTGCTGAGAAATTCAGTGGATGCCATTAGACAAAGTCCCAGTAGTTGTCTTACAAGCTCATTTTTCCTTTTGTGAGTGGACAAAGGAAACGGCGAGTTTCTTACCCTGTGCAAGATGTCAGCGGTGTTGTCATTTGCCAGTGGGGCGATGCAGAGCCAGCAGCAGCTCTCCCACAGCCGCCTCCCAGTGTTGATCTGGGTCCTGACCCACAGTCCACATTGCTGGGGTGGGCGTGCGAGCTGCCCGCTCCCTGCTCGGCCGTTGCCATGGCTGGGGGTCAGAGGCACAGACCGACTTCATCCTCACCATGTACTTATGTACATTTCATTTTATTTATCAGGCACTGATGAAAAAAGTTCTGAAAAATCCAGTTGACCCAAATGGCTTTTTCAGGTGTCTGACAACTCTTCAAATCAAATGTTTCAAATTAAAGTGTTACAGAACTAAAGTATAAACATTACAGTATGTTCTAGCTTTACCTGTTTTTTTTTGGGTTTTTTTGTTGTTTTTTTTTTTTTGAGAACAGAGAGATCTGATTTGGCAGAGCGAAACAAAATAACTTTCCAGGTTGGCTCCGATATTGTCAAGCTGACTTGCTATGCATAAAGGAAAAGAAGTTTCTGCCAGTTTTGCAGAGTAATAAAAAGAATACTATCCAAGAAAATATCCACCCCGCCCACTGTTTAAAGTGCACTGAACACTCTGCAAAGTGGCCTTTTGCAACCACCTTCAGGACAACCCACTTGGGCATCTTTGCATAATGGAACATACGATGCTGAAGCTTCCCATGCTTGCAGGCAGCATATTGAGGAAGAAATGGTTTGGGTTTTTTAATTCTTGAGAAACAAGACGGGTTGCTGGGTGCTAAGTCTTTTCTCTCAAGGGGAGAGATGCTAGTGATTTAGGAGAAGAAAACATACACATTGAGATTTCTTAAAGTGTGGCAGTAGCTTCAGTTTTTCTGTCACTGCCAGTACGTAGAACACTTGTGTTGCTTTGACTCTGGAGAGGACTCTGGTTTGCTGCAGCACGATGCTGTTGAAGTCTGAGGAGCTGTAGTGCAGCACCTGAGGTCCGGCTCACAATCAGCAACAGCAGCCTGCACGTGTTGAAGGTTGACAGCTTTTTCAACCTCCCTCTTCATTTCTGTTGTTTCCTTCCACATAAGATGATGTTTTCTGTGCTCCAACATGACTTTTTTTTTTTACTGTTTGATTTATTATTCATCTCTTTATTTACAAAAGCTAAGTGGGGACGTTTGGGTTTAGTCACTGAGCAGCTATTTCAGTAAGTTGATTAAGGATGAGTCTCTATCCTGGGATGCGACGTGTGGCTTCCCGGTCACTGTTCCAGTCTCTTGTTTATATTGGCTTAATGCTTGTAATCCAATTTAAGGATATTAGAGTATACAAGAGCGTAACTGTTTTCTTCCCCATTGCATATGGAGTGGAGCTGTTGTGAGAAAGGCTGCCTGGAGACCAAAGTTTCCCTTAAGGAGACCTTCCTGCTCCAGACCTACACGCTGACCACCACCTCTTGTGTCTCTTTGTGGTGTGTTGTTTATGGTTGTTGGTTGGTTTTTTTTGATTTTTTTTTCCCATTGGTTGGACTAGATGATCTTAAAAGGTCCCTTCCAACCTAGGTGATTCTGTGTCTCTTCTCCTTCAAAGGCCAACGCCAGCCATACGAACCTGCTGTCACTCCTGCTGGTTCCAGGTCCCGTCCAGGATCTCCTCAGGTCTGTCCAGCCGCCCCCCTGGTGGGTGTGCGCAGCCGTGAGCCGTGTCCCTCCTTGTCCTGGTTTGAGGTAAAACGAACCAATTTTCTGTTTTATAGTTTTACTTTCTTAGCTAGGCCTCTTCTAACTAGCTAAACTCTGAAATTAATAGCACATTGTTCAGAGCTGTTCCGTCTCACAGTGATAAGACCTGATTATACCAAGGGATGGTCTGCAGAGAGGCCCTTGTTTAGACTTATTGCTGGAAGAACCAAGGTCAGATAATTTTCAGCATTTGCCCGTTGGAGGGTCCCGCCTTCAAGGAGGAGCGGACAGGACAGGTGACCCAGAACGGACCAACAGGGGTATTCCATCCCATCCGCATCATGCCCTGTATAAAAGCTGAAGGATCAACAGGTCAACTCCTTTTTTTCGCCCCTTTTTTCGCCCCTTTTTTCGCTCTCTTTCGCCCCTTCTTCAATGGCTGACATCCAAGGAGGACTCTGCCTGTTCGTCTGCCTTTGATCCTGATCCGAGCGTTCCTGACTCCAGATCTGGAATCTAGCTCCTGTCGATCACCGAGTCCAGTTTGGGACTTTTCCTGAAGCCTGCTGGTGACGTGGTCGTCATCCTGGGAGCTTGATACGGTTTTGTATATATTGTATACTCCCTTTTACCCTAAATTTCCTTTTTATTATATTACTTATATTTTCATTAAAGTAGTTTAGTTTGTTCTAAACTCTTGAATCTCTTTAACTCCTTCCTCTCCTCTCTGACCAAAAGGGGGGGACATCTGTCTATCGGGTTTTGGTGTATTTGGCTGAAACCTCGACACTCCTCATGCCGCACCTCATGGCCGCAGGCTCAGCCCAGCGTGGCGGCCGCGCTGCTGGGGCTGGGACAGCAGGCAGGGAGCCTCAGCCATGAGCACAGCACGATGTGGCGCCTGGAACCTTCTGGAAAGGGGGTGTGGGACGGGACCTGTGGAGGGGCAGGGTATGAGAAACCTTCTGAAAAGGGGCGGAGCTACTGGGGCCCTGAGGGCGGGGCCCAGAGAACATTCTGGAAGGGGCGGAGCTATGGGGTCTTTGAGGGTGGGACCTGGGGAACCTTCTGGAAGGGATGGATCTACAAAGGAGCCCTGAGGGCAGGGCCCGGGGAACCTTCTGGAAGGGATGGAGCTACGTGGGCCCTGAGGGTGGGGCCTGGGGAACCTTCTGGAAGGGGCGGAGCTGTGGGGGCTTTGAGGGTGGGACCTGGGGAACCTTCTGGAAGGGATGGAGCTACAAAGGGGCCCTGAGGGCAGGGCCTGGGGAACCTTTTGGAAGGGATGGAGCTACGTGGGCACTGAGGGCGGGGCAGAGCTATGTGGGCACTGAGGGCAGGGCTCTGGGGCACCTTCTGGAAGGGGCAGAGCTACGGGGGCACTGAGGGCAGGGCCTGGGGAACCTTCTGGAACCTTCTGGAAGGGGTGGAGCTGTGGGGCACTGAGGATGGGGCCTGGCAGTGTGTCCTGTGGCCCCAGGCCTGAGCAGGACTGGCTGAGGAGGGGTTCCATGGGGGGTTGAGCTGAGGACCCTCCCCCAGAGCATCAGGAGCAGCCCAGGCTGCGGCTGTAGCACGTTGGTCCTGGGCAGCCAGGTCAGGCTCAGCTTCAAGCCGCCTCAGGGATGCGTTTGAGCACGGGTTGGCCTGGGTGCCAGTCCTGAGCCCACCCCACAGCTCAGACCCCCAAAAGCCTTCTTTTACCTGAAAACCGTGACAGAGATGGGGCTGCCACAGGTAGGAGCAGTTCTTGTTTTGTGCTAAAGCTGAGCAGAGCTGGCTTCAAACGTTCTGTTGTACAAGGAGCGCATCAGGCCTGTGGGGCATGAAGCTCAAATACCTGAAAGCACAGCTGTGATGGTGTTTTTGCCTGTGTGTTAAAATGGAGGCCTAACTCAGATATTGCCTGAACTCGCTGGCCTGTCGCTGGCTCCTGAGAATGTAGCAAAGCCTTTGCAGCCTTCTACCTTTACTGTCTTCGGTAGTGTGTGATTAATTACATTTGCTTTTAAAAATATTTTGTACAAAGCTGTAGGAGACATTGGTTTCTGTATGAAAGCAGAGACTTGCAAGTTTTTCCCTTTTTGTGAGAGGCTTGTTTCTGTTTAAAGCAAATACTTATTTTATGTAGTAAGACTGCATTTTGTTTGTTGCAGTTTTTGTTTACTGATACATTAGAAACTGACCTTGGAGAACTGGGGGCCTGTTTAGGTCCATTGTGCTTGCCCAGCTGTAAGAGCTGGGGATGAATCCATGCTCCCGCCAACCTAGATCAAAGGGGTAGACCTCTGAGTGTAGCTGCATGGGCATATCCCAAACTGAGTGCTTCACATTCCCGGTAGCTGTCAGCAGGGCAGGCTTAGCAGCCTTCTCTTGTTCTTGATGTTCCTACAGGAGCTGGGTGCAAGCAGCACTTAGGAGAGAGCAGGACGAAGGATCCCTCTGAGGCCTGGGGCCCATCTTTCACCTCTAGCCATCTCTCCAGAGTGCTTACTCTGTTCATTCACTTTGTATAGACAGAAGGTTGTGGCTCCTTAGTCATTTGCAGAGAGGTCAGCTTGCACCTGATTGCGGTCACAGTGAGTTCATTAAAATAACATTACTATGAGACTAATAGGGTTCATACAATAGGCTTTTCGTTTGTTCCTTTTGAAGTTGTATGGCTTAATGATTGTAACCCCTTGTATATCAAGGTAGCTGTTGTTATTGTTGACAATCTTAAAAGGATGAAGTGACTTTGCCAGTATTATATGCTTTGAACGGAACTATTTAAAATTGATTTAATAGCTTATTGATTTAATAATCAAATAGTAGCTATTAGCCCTCTGTGTAAGCATCTTATTCTGGGCGGTAAGGGAGGGAGAAGATGACCAGAGAAACTCAGTACTTGAATGAGATGCCGTCCTGGAGAGCAACAGTGAACTAGAAGTAGGAAGGTAGGGCTGACAAAGACAGCTGGATTTGAGTCCAGTCCCAAAAGCTGTCCTTAACTGAAGTAGAAAGTGTTTCTCGTAAACAGGTGAAAATATTTAGGTGAGTCTGTCGCTTTCTGTAGTTGCACCTGGTTGAAGATGCACTGGAATTCTGGTTTATTTAGGAAAGAGTCTGGGTTTTATTGTTAAGTTTCTCAGTGACACAAGCTCTTCCATAAGCGTAGTAGTGAGTTATGCTTTCTGCTGTCTGTTTTGTCTATGTTGCTATACCTCATCACAGTGAGTAATGGCTTTGCTTCACTTCATCACCTTGTAGCTGGACTACAGGCATGAAGTGAGGGCAAGAAGCCCAGTCTGTAGGAAAGTCCAGCCTTATCTAGGAGGTTTCAGCAGGATAGCTATCTTCTGCTCTTCCATTAGCTTCTCATAAAGTGTGAAATCAAGATGCTAGTGTTGGCCTTTATGTTCAAGACTCTAACTGAAACAGTACCAGAAGATCTAAACAATCCTGGATAAGAATATAATTGATAAGCCTATTTTTTTAAGCACTCTACCAGAAGGTGACCTGTGCAGCAGGAGGATCTTCCTCAGAACCTGGTTCAACTCTGGAATGAATTCTGTCTTCTGAAACCGTATCATACAATTTTTCACATGTACCATACTTGCATCTTTGATCACATCTTCTCAGCATGAATATGTAGCAATGCTTGTAAGTAACTAAGTGGAAGTGGATTCTGTATTGCGTGCCTGCTGTTGTAGTGAGCTGAACATAGCAAGCTCATTCTCGTTTAGTATTGTGCTGATCTATCATGGTTGAGACACAAGACTTGGAATAGATAGAGACAGTTGATAACAGTCAAGTGGAAATCGATCAGTCTTCTCAGATATTTGTAAAACTTTGGTAAAATTGCCATATAAGGAAGGAAACCCTAGAACAGTCTACTTAAAATGGTCTTACTCCTGTAAAGGAGTATCCAAGCTGTTTTCTTGGTTTCTGTTGTTCCCATTAGTGCAACATCTAACTGGTACGTGAGGGTTGGCATGGACAGTGGAGAGCGTACTGAATGGTACTGCTGTTGGCAGGAGATCAGTGTCAAACAGAAGCTGTGAGTGGCAAGTCTGAATACTGTCAGCACGAGAAATTTAGTCCCATGTGTATGATTGATAGATTGTGCTACATCTGTAAGATTTTACATGGTACCTGTAAAGCCTCTAAGTAGGTCGCGTTGTTTGGAAGTCAGTGCAAGTATTTCTTTCCTAGATACAGAAAACAGCTCCCTTACCAAAGGTAATTGTGTTTGCTGTGAAGTGTACTCAACGTTTGTCATTACACAGTGGAAACCCAGGCAACACAACAGCCAGCTGAACCTCCATGAAGAAACGAATGTAAAAAAGGAGGTGAGTAGGACTCTAGGGCACAGATTTGGCTTTCTGCCCATTGCTGGGACAGAGAGGCTGGTCTGGACTCATTAGGACTCCCTTCTATTAAACACTGTTTTTTATGAGGACTTTTTTTTTCCCTGCTTTAAGTCACCACTATCACTTCCTCACATATCTGGTTCTGGTATCTTGATGTGTGATGTGACAAGAACAGCTTGAGTTGGTGCAGACTAAGGGAGACATTAAGAAGCATGGAATCTGAATAATAGTGGAAAAATCTGGCTGCTGTCAAAACTCAGGATATATAGTTATTTTTTTATGATCATTGTTGCCACTTTCATTTGTTTGCTGACCTGACTGCTTTCAGCTCTGTGGAATATTGCTCCGGTAGTATAAAATTGATTGTATTATGTAAAGTAATTAGAAATTCTGCTATTTTCACTCACAGCGTGACTTTGATTGTTCTGGAGAAGAATCTATTCCAGTCCTCCTGATAAAATAATTTTTGGACTTTTTTTTAGGTCAGTGGGAGGATTTAATTCTCAGATAACTTTTGAGATTAACTAAACCACCTTCTATGAATATTACAGCTTCAGAGTTTATTTTGAAAATCTTTGTTTTTCTGTACTTACTTAGTGGTGTAGGCACTGTAAGTAGGTTTTGTTCCTGTAGCTGTCTTCTTCATGGCCTTTCTTACAAAGTCAGTAGGACCTGTGTGACAGAACAGTAAAATGACCCGCTGATTTTAGTGAAGCACCAGTAATTAGTCACGTGCACTGAGCTCATGAGCATGTCTTTGTGAAAAACAATTGTCTGTTTCTGTATGGGTGTAAAGTAATAACAGTTGGTATATGAAGGGGTTTCACCTGGAGAGAACTCATCCCAAAGCAGCTGAAAAGACTTTGCCTCACTGGAGTGAGAATCTCTTGATGGTTTAACTAAGAAAATGAATTCTGGATTTAGCAGTCTTTGTCAGCAGCTGGTCAAGTAAGAAAAGCACTGGGGCGTATCCAGAGGAAAATTAGCAAACACCATGATATCAAAATCAGTAATATCAAAACTTCCCCTTGCAGGGTTAGCAAGTAAGAAGTCCTGGAGAAGGGGGAAAAATGAACAAGGAATTTAAACTCTGAATAAATCCCAGAGAAAGGGGCTCCTCAGGCTTTTCCTGGGGGTGCAGTCTGACAGTGCAAAGGTTGCAGTTGTGCCAGGACGGCTGCAGCATCCTCTGGGTCAGTAGCTAAACTAAGCAGTGGGGAAAAAGTTGATCTCGGTTCTATAACAGCCTGGCCTTGGTTTCATTTGTGGACACCTCTGACCGATAAACTTTTTATCCTATGTCCTGTGGGGTTTTTTGGTTACTTTCATGCTTTTTGCCTAGATTTGCCATAAACGAAGGGTGATTTTTAAGGTAAAGGATAAACATAAAGATTTTCTATCCTTGTGAGAATTGAAATGGCTGTCTTTGAATCAGAATTTGTCCTCACAGAAACTGTCAACTAATTTAGGATGTGATGGTGCTAAAGTCTGGAAGGAACAAAACACTTTACCAACCACAGTTAACCACTAATGCTCTTTGAGAAAAGGAACTTAAGGTACCAGGGATGAGCTCCAACTGCTTGTTGCCGCCTTTGTGCCTTGTTTTGCATTGGAAGGGAATCTTGGGGTGCAGTGCAGAGCCTGCTCTGAAGGACCAAGGGGCAGGACTGAATGCCCGAGTACTTCTGACTTCAGTTCCAACACAGCCTATAGACTGTGGGTTTGAATCGCTTCAGATTTCCTTTGAAGTCTGCTGACGTTTTTCTTTGTGTTTAAGCACAATGTTGGGGAAAATCTGTTCTTGGACAATTATTACTTACTATCCATTTGGGTAAAAAGCTCTCGTAGCAACATTGTAGAAGATGTGTGAATCCGTTATGGCTCTCTGGACACAGTACGTGCCATATCTTACTTATTTCTGGCTATATTGCGATTTTCCACTGGGCATTACAAAAGATTGTGAAAACTCGGGTCTTTTATATTTTGGAGTTAATTTAAACACCCATGATTCAATATCTAAACCTGCTAGGTTAAAAAAAGAAAGGAAAAAAAAGTAGAATATGTAGGAAAATAAATAACAAGCATATGTAGGTAGGAATGTAAATATGTAGGAAAATAAATAAGAAGCAGTGGTGGTTTAAGGAGTCACTTGTCCAGCAGAAAAAAGCTCCCAGGGGTTGCTATCAGTGGCATCTTCACTGTTGGAGCTTTTCTGTGTATTCTGAGTTCAGATCCTGGTCTGTGGCTCGAGGGTCGCCTGGCACCTCTCGGGATAGAACAGTCCTGTCTGTAGAGCCTCGCAGGAGATCTGCTGTGGCCTTAGTGACCGTGTGGCCCCAAATCCCTGGGCAGCAGAAATGTAGCTGCTTGACTGTGAATCACAGCATCTCAGCACTGCTGAGGGAAGTTATTTAGTGATGGTTGTGTATTACGTGTGTTTGGTAGCAGTTTCAGTAATGCTTTGTCAATTAATTGACCAGTGTCAATATGTATTTGTATTTCATGTATTCCCTAAAGTTTTGTCAGCCTGCTGCTATGGATAGTCAAGTCACCCGAAACAATAAAAATACATCTGTAGAATTAAAGTGAGTGACTCTTAGCTGTTACAGAAACTGAAAGGGATACTGTTATAATATTTTTCTTAGGTAAAATTGAGTGGCTTTTTTTCCTCCAGAAATATGAAAAAATGCAGCTGTTTGCCCATTGGATCCTGCGGTGTCTC
Source organism: Pedionomus torquatus (assembly GCA_013398155.1). NCBI lineage: Eukaryota > Metazoa > Chordata > Aves > Charadriiformes > Pedionomidae > Pedionomus > Pedionomus torquatus. The sequence goes on from VZRU01008032.1 coordinate 145,363, forward strand.
AGTCACGCTGTTTATTAAACTTCCTTTTAGTTTAACTCTGTCCTTTCGTGCACTGAATTAGATCAGAGAAAGCTATTAAAAAATACTTTGTTCATACCCGTAAGTATTTTGAGGTTTTTTGGTGCATTTCATTGCTTTATCACTGTATCCTTGTTAAGGTCAAAAAGCTGAGCTGACATTTTAGCCAAAATGAATAAATGTGAAATGTACTATGAGAAAAGATCCCTCCAGCTTTTCCCTTCATGTTTTGATGCTTTCCCCAGAACTTTTAGAGGAAGCTCTCCCCAGAGCTTTTAGAAGCATAGGCAGGATTTGACAGCAGCTTGACCAGGCTTTCAGGGCAAGGGACTGTAGTACTCCTGAGATGACCTCTTCTGTCCCCAAGACTGACAAGTGTAAATCCCGCTGGACTTCCAGAAGCCCTCATGCAGACAGGTGCCGGAGATGGCTTTACAATGCCAACTTGCTGGTGAACAGCAGTTATTTTATATAATTTATTTAGATATTTGTTTTCATACCTTTATTTCATGATGGTTAGGAAATGAAGGTGATAGATGTAACCGATACTTGGCCGGTATTAGCTGTTTACACAGCAGTGTTTATACCAACGTACCTTGGCTTTCGCTGGGCTACTACTTGCGCAGGTATTTGTAACTGCAGGTCAGTCTGCCAGTAATAGACAGATAGGAGCAGATGTTCCTGCTGTGTTGTAACTCGTGAGATGTTGAATTTAAGAGTAGACCTACACAGTGGCAGGCTCCAAAACTGCTTTTTGTACGGAAGAAAGTAGTGCCAAAATTTGTATGAATGTATGTAAGGGAAAAGTCAGCAGAAGGAGAAGTTTAAATGGGCAGGAAATGAGGAAAAACATGACAGATGGACTATGTGGTTGTGTGGTTATTTGCAAGGAATTGATTTCTGAGAAAACACAGAAGGAAGGTGACTTAAGTGTATGGAAAACAAAACCACAAGAATAGAAGTAGCAAGGGTGAGCAAAACAGAGGACTCTAACAAGGAAGAGATATCCCATATTCATCCATAAGTCAGGATCAATTTGAATAGTCATCAGTTATGAAGAGAGATTTTCCTTTCTTTTAGGTATGGAATACTCTCCTCTCCCAGAAATTCCTTCCCTTCCGTTAATACTGATGTTTTTTTTCTATTTTTTTTGCTTTATTTGACTCTTTCTGGTTTTCAAGAAACACACTCTGATATACAGTGTGTCATTTTTTTTTTCTACATATTGTCATAAATTCCTCACATCTCTGGTGTTTATGCCAACTTGATTCTGAGCATCTTTTACTAAAACAAATACTTTCTTAGGCAATGTAGCCAAGGCAGGTAGAATTTACAGAAAATGCAAACACTTTAGCAATGCAGTGTTTGTGGCAGTGATACCATGTTTACTGTTTTTTTTAACTTTTAGTAGTGAATTGGCAATTTACTGAATCTACAGGTGCCTTATGCCAAGCTCATGGGAATGCTGGAATGAACCAGTGCGTTTGCATACAACTTGAACTCTGACACTGAAGTACGTTAGGGAGCTTAAATGTGGAACTGAAGAAGCAGTAAAATGTGAATCCTGCATTGAATGACTTGTCCTTCACTCATTTTTTGGCTTTGAGGCCTTTGGGGAATGCCTTCCATGGCATGTGTCTATAAATACTTTCCTGACATATTAACACTCTTAGAAGGAAAATCTATGCTGGCACTAATTAGTTTGCAAGCTGTGATGAAAGATAATATTCTGATTGTCACTGCTTGCTTGATGTCAGATTTCTCACTCTTGTTTCTTTTATGAAAACTTGAATTTTACTTTTGTGTGAGTGAGGAAATTGTAATTATCACTGGTCACAGCCTGGTTTCCAAGGTAAGTATTTTACATTTTAGTTTTCTGTTAAATGCTAATACGAGGCTTTCCCGTGTTTGGCTGGTGTGCCAGATGACTTCTGGAGAAGACTAAACTGATGAGAGATGATGTATGATGTGCCTAGCCCTAGGATTGGTACCAGGAGACACTGAGGTTCAGATCTGTGCTGCAGATGATTTGCTTCCTCTTGATTCTGGCATGTAGCCATTTCCTACTAGGACTTATTTCAGTAGTCACACCCACCCACAGAGTTCTGATTCAGCTGCCCAAGCCAGGAGTAAAGCCAACTCTTCTCACCTACTCCGAAAGGGGAATATGGAAATGAGCAGCCTCAATTGCACCTAGAGACTTGAGCTGGTGCTGTAGCCCATAGAGCTGTGTGAAGGATGGTGGGGGGTCTCTCAGGGAGATGTTTTTGGAAGATAGACGGGCAGACGTAAACATGACTTTTACAAACAGTTTGACTGTTTAGGTTCCTACATTGAGCAGGTTCTTTTTTTCAAACCTTTGTCCCTCACAGCAAATCATGGAGTAGTTTGTAGGTTGTTTTCTAGCTGTGTGTTTGCTTGGTTTCATGATTTCATATAATGAAAGGAGGATATTTCCATCCCTTTGTGCAGGCAGCAGCAAGTAGTGAAACTGCTGTTTCTTCTGGTTGTGTATGCATTGTTTGGCTTGTATTTCATACAATTCTTTCCAAACTCCTAGCTCATTGTTACAGCTGGATTGTCTGTTATAAAATAGATGGGAGGGAGAAGCAGTGATGAAATGGGGTCTTGGGAAGAGAGTCGTATAATTCGCGAATGTAAAAGCTGGGTTCAATGACATGTCCAAAGCCAGCTGTCAAGTGTGTTGATGGTTTGTTTCCTTAAAGAGTATCCGTTGCTGCTGTGGCCAGAGCATTGCTGGATAATTTCCATAATGGAAGCTTTATGTTTTTACATAGTATATATGAATTCATCTTCCCTGCTCCATCAGGAGCTAGCATGAAACAAGATGCAACTATTTTTACGTGTGTATTGGTCGCTCAGAAGTGAAAAAGCACTCACTGTGTAGTTTACCTGCTGCTGCAAACTAAGGCAGGAATCTGTAACTCCAACAATAAAGACGCTCTTCTACTTCTTGTGTCTAGCAGGTAAATGAAACACACGGTGGATCAGAAAAGCTTGCTGATATGCTATTGAACAGACATTTGAATTGACCTACCTGTATGGATTTACTCATGTTTTTATAAGGAATATTTGCTGTTCTGTTCCCTAATGATTAGTGATTCTGTATTTGCTGACAGTTACATTTAATACTGTCTATTCTGTATTTAGCGATCCACTGAACTGATTTATTTAGTTACTTTTCTTTTCTGTTCTCGATGACTTTTACCAGTCTTGTTGTAAAATGGGCATAATGGTACTTTTTGTTTTATAGTTTTATGGGCCTGAATTTGTAGAGGATTCATTTTCAGTTGGATGTATCAAATTAATGATGGATCATATGAAAAGGCCTCTAACAAATACATGGAGAGGAGTGGAGTAAAGTACCTTTGCCCAGCAGAGGTAAAAAATTGTGTTAACAGGGCTTTTGTTTTTTCTATCACTTTCTGTAACTTGTATTGTTTTTTTACTGTGCTTCCCTTTTGTGGTCAGGCATGACTTACAGGCAGTAGTGACCAGACCCTGACTGGTGTGAGTGCAAGGCCCCTCTAGCTTCTCTCTGTGCCCTGCACATCACATGCCTTCGGAAGGGTCTGTGGGGACGTTCTTTGTGGTTGACCTTGGCCACTTGATCTGTTGGGTGCACCACAACCAAAGCTCCTTCCGTTGTTTCGTAGAAGCTGGAGGTAAGGCCACTGCAGCTCCTGCAGCAGTGGAGCTGTGCTGGCTGCTGCTGGATGCCTTCGCTATTGCTCCTGCATTAAGCATTGCTCTTCCAGCAGAGAATTCATGACAAGGAATCTGTTTTCTTCTTTGTCATACAGTTGGGGAAAAATCTTGGAAGTTTTCTAGTCAATTTTGGTGTGATTTCCTTGGATACTAAACAACGTACTAAGTTCTTTTACAGTAGAACAAAATTATTTGAATTCTCTTTTTCTCTGTTGTTCTAGATGTTGAAGTTGGTGCTCACAGGCAAGTATAGAAATTTGTTGGCATAGAATTGGGTTTTTTATACTTCCCACAAAGAACACGCATTGCCTTTGACTCATAACTTCAGTTTATTATCAAAATGTTTTTATCAGATGACAAACTCAGAAAGCTAAAATGAACATAGGTTTTTAAATACACCTATTTTAGCAGTCATCTGAGGTATCTGGTACTTATTTTTGGAAATCTGTTTGCTTTGATACACAAAGCAGTAAGTTCCTTTGCAATCTGCATGAGGATGTTTAATACATATCATTGCAGATTTAAAGCCTTTTACCTTCTTTCTTAAAGCTCCATTCCTGCAATCAGCTGTGCAGCTTTACCGATGTGAGGACTGACATCGATCAGAACAGGTACAAATTATGTGCAGGATCAGACCCTAAACACTGAGAAAGTCAGCCTGCAAACTTGAGTATTGGTGGTACTCCCTTGGAGAGCTCAGTTTTGTAGACTTTGTCTTACTACCTAATGCCATGCTTTGCTCAAATTTCCCAGTTCTATGCAGCCACTGATAAAATATATTACAATACTTCAAGTCAAAAGTGTAGCTCAGATTTAAATATAAAAACTATGATTTATACATTACTAGAAACTTTAAAAAAGACCAATTTTAGACAAAGCAAGAAAAGGCTTAGAAAACTGTGAAAGGGTCTTTGATCACAATCTTGCAGATTATATGTTCAAAAATTAATAAATTACCTACAATTTCAGTTTGGCTGGAAAGCAGTAAATAAACTGTTGTAAATAGTGACTTCGGATAATACACATAATTAGTGCGAAGTTATTTAAGTACAGCAGGTCTTTGGACTCCTCTTGTATAAATGGTTTCAAGTAAAAATGAAAACATTTGGTAGAACAGATTTATCATAACAGCAGAGGGTACAAAGTCTGACACTAAGGATAGAAACTGTGGTCTCATTATCATGTTATGATGTCTAAAACTGTGTGTTATTTACTATTTCCTTCCTCCGCCTAATCAGAAATATGCATTCACCGACCAGTGGGCGATATGTGTTATACTTCGACATTTTAAGATAAATCAAAAAAGCCACTGGCCAGTGCGGAACAGGATTAACTACACGTGAACTGTTCCTGTTACACTGAAAAGAGATTTAGATTCTGCCACGTTCAGTGACAGGAAAAGCAGCCATTCAGGTAGAGCAGCTGACTGCTGCATCGGCATTCGTCCTTCATTTGGAAGTGTTACTTTTTTTATTTTTGCCTGTTTACTAAGAATTACAGTGACTAGCATATTTCCCTTGGTTTTCTTCCCTCCTCTCTTCAAAATTAGTTCAAAATTTCTCCTCTTCTGGACAGCGTCTTGAGATGCAAGGTTTACAGTTCGTTACCAAACTCGGCACTTTTTAGCAGGATCCATGTAGTTTGTCTTGCTGCATGAAAAGGCTTCAGCAAACTCTGGAGAGTTTTGCAATGATCCAATGACCCTTTAAAACAAAACAACATCTTGTCATTGTTGCCTGCAATGGCAAATGCAAATACAGCAAACAAGGAGACCCACATTTGTAACTTCTATTTTTTTGTGTGTGTTTGTGTCACCTCAAAATACTGTGGGAAACATCCATATTTCTGGACTCCGACAGTCACTCCATTTTCTCTCAAGTAGTGGCTGTATTTTCTCTCTGTTTATGGTCCCTATTGCAGCCACCCAAAATACAGGACCTGTTCCTTCTTCATTACTGGTTCTCACAAAACTTGCATTTATTTCACTGGGAGCAGGTTTATTGCTTGCTGTTAGCTTTCACTGAGAATCTTTTCAGCTATTTTTGCTGACAGGTTTCTTGGTAAACAAGACCCTGAGGGCGGTGTACTGTGGTGTAACTTTTCAGTGAACGTTCATTTACATTTTTGCACCAATCAAGTTTTAACTGAGATCATACTGGTTCTCTGGGCATTCTCCACAAATGTTCCAGTGAATGAGTTTTCCTAGAAAAAAGACTCATACAGAGAACAACTTTCAAGCGAATATGAGGATGTTCCAGCTAAAGCAGTTTTTGTGTGTGTAATTGTGAACAGATGTGAATATATTTGCTAGGAGTTGCTCATTCCTTCAGGAATGGAAATATAGAGTGCACGTAACTATGGAGCAAAATGGCTTCAAATGTCAGATAGACGTACTGGTGCACATTGGTTGTGGACCAGGAATTATCTGAAGAACTGTTTCTTTGAGTAATTTGTGATTATTCTGTGAATAATCTTCATCATTAGATTCATCAGAACTGGAAAGTGTCCTCACAAGTTGAGGTGAAATTCAAAACCTGACATCTGCAACAATTTGACTATCTTTTCAAGATCAAAACTAAGGGTATTTGTGACCTGGTCTCAGGAGCCAGCAGCAGCCCAGGAGCACAGAGAAATGATTACAAAAAAGGTCTTGCATTTAAAGTGATTTAACAGTGTTCACTGCTCTGTTAATAGTATGTCATTAGGCAGTAATTTTGTGGGTATGTCTCATGTACTGAAATGCTTTCTATTTTTGGAGCTTTATGGGGGCCTTACCCTGAAAAGTACATTCTGAAAATGTTAGTATGGTTTCTCATTAATACTTGTGTGATTCTATATAGTCTTTCACACTGATGTAAAACAGCACAATACGTGATGTAATACATCCAAGATACACACAAATACAGTTACACAGAGATGCTGAACTAGTGAACTTTAAAGGACTCATGACTCAGACAAATTAGATATGCAAAGAGGAGGCACAGTTCTGAAGAACTGCTGCAAAGCCTTATTAGCATTGAGACCAAATTTGGCTGATTGTGGGACTTGATGCATCAACTGCCTCTGGAAAGATCTGCCGATAGTACAAAAACCACCCACAGTGAAGTGCCAGCCAAGTAGCCGTTGAAGGAACAGTCACTGCTTTCACTAAATATTTGAGTATGTGGGATAAACAATATAATTCTTTGGTGAAAAGCCGTTGAAAGAAAGATACTGGAATTAATGTACTGAATTGTATCAAGAGAGAAATCAGCTATTGTGTACACGAATCCTGGAGATGACACAGCCTTTCAAAGCTAACAGAGATGTTGTGATGTCTACATTACTACTTGATCTCATGGCATTTGAACAAACAGATTTATTAGAGCAAAACTATTGTTGCACTGCCGATGAATAGGTTGCTCTGACTTAAATTCAGAAGAAGAGAACCTAATCTGACCCAAAGACTGATGTTGTGAACAGCCAAGTTTCCTGAGTGACTATACTGAATTCAAGCCCACCTGATCTTAGGAAGGCTAAAGTACACAAGGCAGAGAATACAGATTTGCTTATTGTGCCACAGCGTACAGGTATGTCACTGATTGAGGGGCGGTGATCTGCCACCTAAAAATTCTGTCACTCTTGCAAGAGAGAACAGTGACTGTGTTTAACACCTGGGTCACAGCCCAGGTATTATAAGTAGTGCTGGTAACAGAACAGTGAAGACCAGCCAATCCACTCTGTTGGAACAGAACATCTTTCTAGCCCTAGATGGCAAAGGCACTCCTCAGTCTAATCGAAGCAAAGCCTGTGGACAGAAGGCCATTTTTCTCTCATGCCAGTATTACTGTCTAAAAGAAGATGAATTCTTCATCCATAGAAGATTAAAATCCTTACACTCCACGGATTAACTGGAGATTTTATGGGTGACTTTAGTGGAGGATGGAACTCCATCCACAGCCTTTGGTCTTTATGAGAGCCCTATCAGGAGCTATTGCAGCAGCTGGGTGCCTTCCAGAAGAGCGCTGAATTCCAGAAACAGTCACTGTGCTGTAACAGTCATGTGCGTTTGGAGACGGACAGGTAAGGGCGTTTGTGTCCCATGATGATGACTGTTCAGAGCTTCTCAACAGAGTGGACAGAATTAAGCTGTGTTGTCTCATGGGTGAGACAACTGCACAGCTTTATGCTGCCTGTGGAGCTACCTGGGAAGGACTGTGCCTGCTTCTGTCAGCACAGAGCTGTGCCAGGGCTGTGATGTCTAGAGGCACGGTCTGTCTTTCTCTCTCTTAGCCATCTTCCATGTATCTGTATATTCTTCCATCCACCCTGCTAAGTGCAACCTGTAGAGGTTGTGTAGAGTTCTTTAAATTCTGTAGCTAAAAGCTGTGTTGCACCTGTGAATGCACTGAAGATTATTATACATACTGACCTGAATTTGCCTGGGCTGTGCACATCAGTTTTGATAGAATTCACAGCATATTCTGGCCTGTATGTTCCACACCATACCTACAAACGTAACAAAGAGAAGCATTTGTTAGCCATTAGACTGTCCATGCTGTCACTTCACACTATTTCATTACTTAATGTCATGAGAATAAATTTCGCATTAAACACAGAAAAAAGTATATTCTTGTCTCCAGACAATGGCACTTAACTCGTGGCTGAATTCACTTACTTAGGAAAAATAAAACAAGACTTCATTTGTGCTACTTTGCAGTGAACACTGCTCAGCTTAGCAACTCTGCCAGCTTTTAGTGAAACTCTGAAAGTCAGACTTATCTCTCTGACTTATAAACTGTACGTCAAAGTGACTTTCAAAACCTCCAGTTTGCATAGAATACCTGTGCAAAGTTCAGAAAAAACAGCTGTTTATGGTTCATTTCAAGACCAGGAAGAAGTTTTTCTTTTCCATGCTTTTTCACAAAGTTTTCATAGGCCTGTAAAATAAATTGAGTAGAAATATTAAGACTTCTAGATCAGACAGACAAAAGGAAATAATGACAAGGAGGACCATGTCTTTTTTAACACAATTAATCACGGACTACCTTGGCCATCCATCTTTCTACATGCCACCTTTAAACAGAGGATGACAGAGCCATTTCTCAGTCCTGTGATACCAGTGGCGTGACTGAATCAAGACAGTTTTCTCACTGAATGGGCTTGTAGTGTTTTACACCAGGTTTAGTAAAGCTGCCTGAATTACATTGGAATAAATAGTAAGAGAAACAGGCTTAGACTTGAGAGATGTGGAGTAAAAAGCTTCAGCTGTGACCAAAATAAAATTTAAAAAAAATCACTCTTCTCTCTGATTCTAGAGGACGTAAGTATTTGCTGTCCCGTTTACAATTTTTTTCTCTCCAGTGTTTATCCCCTAAACATATTTTATAATATTTAGCCAGCTACTGGCCTAGAGTCTAAAATAACACACTTCTGGTAAGATAGGCTTTCTCTGTATACAAGATAAAATTCCAGGATCCAATTTTACTATCAGAACTGATTCTGCTGGGAGAAGAAATAAATTTGATCAATTACCTAATGTTGCATTATGAAAAGGTGTGTGTGTTTCTTTTTTTTCTTTTTGGTTGTGGTTCTGTTGTTTTGGGTTTTTTTTTTATAAACAAGCTGCAGAAGAATTTAAAACCTTTCCATATAATGAACAGCTGCTTCCACGTTTCCTATGAAGACCATGTGTCAAACAACGTGTTGTTTGTGTATCATTATTGATAGAAAGATGCTGGCAAATCGGAGAAACATTGTGCCTGAAGTGAGTGCCAAGCTCCCACATAAGAAAAGCCAATCAACGGCACATGTGCAAGTTGAGGAACGAGCAGTTAAAAGATCTGCTGAAAAGACTCCGGAAGTTTTAGTGGATAACAAATTGAACAAGAGCCAGCAGTGCCACAGAACTGCAAAAAAGGCAAGTGTCATATTGGGATGTGTAAACAGGAGCGCCTTATGTAAGATACATGAAGTAATCTTTCTACTCTACTTGGCACGGGCTGGGTCTCAGCTGGAGCACTCTTGTCCAGTTTTGGGCACTGCAATTCAGAAAAGATGTGGACCAACTGGAAAGAGTCCAGAAGAAAGCGGCAAGAATGAGCAGAGGTCTAGCAAACATGACCTATGAGGAAAGATTGAAAGAATTGGGTTTGTTTAGTCTAAAGAAGGGAAATCTGGGCCTTCAAGTATGTAATAGTCTTCAAATACATAAAAGGTCGCAGAAAAGAAAGGAACAGATTGCTCTGTGTTTCCACTGTTGAAGGCAAAGACATGGTGGCACTCGAGCTGCAGCAAGGAGGTAGCAGAACTTCACCTACGGTATGTTTGAATGATATAGAAACGGTTGATTCTACCTACTAGGAGGAGGGGGATAGACTACATGATCTCTCAAGATTCCTTTGGACCTCTTTTAACTATTAATATGATGTCATAATAATGAATATTTCATTCTTTTTTTTTTTTTTTTTTTTTTTGCTTCTGACCTTCTAATTTTTCTTTGGCTACTCCTGTTTCTTTCAGAAAGCACCTGCTCTTGTGGGTTTGTATTGTGGTTTTTGGGTTTTTTTGGGTTTGTGTTTTTTCATTTTTAAATGCACAAGTGTTCCAATAGTTGAAGATCAGGCTATTCTAATATGCTACACTAACTCTTCTTTAGGCTTCTAAATCACTCCTTAAACTCTTATATTTGCCCTCAAACGTGTATTTCTAGTGAAGTAAGTGTTGCTGATGGCTTTGTTTGCAGAAGCTGTGATGGTAACTTTGAGAAGTGTGAGTTGGTCCATGTATCCCAGAGGGCACTTTGCTGAGGAATGACAGCTCTCCCGTTGACAAGTGTTGAATGTTTTGCCATAGAACAAAGTTTTCAGGGAAGTAGCAGGAGGATTTGCAAGTAACAAGAAGAGTTCACAGGTAAGTTGACTTGCTTCTCACCTCCCAACTGGCATTCACAAAGAGAAGACCTCAACTACATTCACTTTTAGTCTCAAAGTTGGCCAGTCTAAGGAATTAAGTATCTATTTCAGGAAGAGAATGAAAGAGAAGCCAAAAAGCCTACAAGCTCCCGTGGAAGGCTTAGCAAAAGGAGTCCAGATGTCACTGACATCTTTGGATACCTGTACAGGGGACCCAAGTCCCTTGTATGGGATGATAACAGTTTTTTGAATAGTGTTCTATGTGGTCAGAGCTTAGAAGAAAGTCATTCTGTCCCTCCTTCCTGGCATAAAAAATGGTGAAGACAGAGGTAGACGGCTGCTTGGTAGCATTAGTTTAGTTAGGTGATAGTCCAAGCGGGATTCACCAGATGTTTTCATTTTAAAAATTACCTACACATAACAGGAAAAAAGAAAATTAAGAAAACCAGATAAAGTAGTCAGCTGAAAAAGAATGCACTAGGAACAGATAATATGTATCAGGAAATAATTAATAGGATGAAAGAAAGGCAACAGCTTGTCAATAGTTTTAAACCATGTCTAAATGAGGTGGTAGGTATGGTCCTGTCCCTAACATAAAATAAATGTTCCTTCTTCCAAGGCCCTGAAATTACTTTTTTAAAACCTATGTTGGTTTCAGCTAAAACAGATAAATGATACTTCTTACCTTATATGCTTGTCTAATACCTCCGTTATCAGCAATGTTTTCTCCCAGTGTGTTGATTCCACTCAGCTGTAAAAGAGAAAGGAACAGCATAGTTATCTGAAAAGAAGAACTTATCTAGGACCTGTCATGGCAAACTGTGCGTTTTGTGCTTCTTAAAAGTGAGAATCTGAAGTTTGGACAGATTATGTCAACATTTCTGAAAAATCTGTCTCCTTTGTTTCAAAATCCACGCGGCTACTGTTGTTTTCCATAATCCTGTTCCTTCCTTTACAGACAGCTTTCTAGGTTCTTGTATCTCTTTTACCCAAATTTTCTGATGCTTAACTATTGTTTATTCATTCTTATTTTCTCCATGTCTTTAACCCTGAGCTTCTTACTCAGTTCCAGTTAGAGGAAGTGGGCAGAAGCTGCCCATATTGTCTACAAAACTTAAAATCCAAACTCTAAATGGTTGAAACAATCAGTTAACAGACATCAGCAAATCTGCCAGGAAGTATTTTCCTGTATGTTAGGTGAGTTAGGTAGCTCTTTGGAAGTGAGATACATAGAAGAAAGCTATTTATCTGGTACAGTATTCCTAAGTCAATGAAGTATCACTACAGACAATGAAGCTTTGGAAGGGAGACTCTGTAATTTTATTTGTAAAAAATTATCTTCTCAACCTTTAGCCCTAGTTACAGGTCTATGATATTCAAACCTGTTTGAATCACCATTAGATTGGATTTAATATGTGAAAAAATGGCAGAAAAATACATTGAAATAGTCTCTATTTTTATTGGCCTATGAGTTTTATCTTTATCCCTATTCTGTGTGATGGAATATATTGTCAGCCTCTAAGAAAAGAGCCAGTAGTAGTCAGAGAAACAGCTTCTTAAGTGGTGAATACTAAGATAATTTTAACTGTAAGAGGTCCCACCCAAGAGAAATTTTGTTCCTTACAGAAAAACAGGTGGTGACACAGTTCAGTGCTGGCTGTGGTTATCCACTGAAGTCCAAACTAAACAAGGAGGATGTTAAAAGTAAGTGGTCTTCACAACTCAATGCGGCTGAGTGCTCCTGGAGCACTCTCCTTTCCCTTCCTTAACTGCACAGCAATAACGCAGGGGCTGACACCTGTCATGTCACTAGCCGTGTGGAGGATGCAGAACTGCGATCAAAATACTGCACTGGTACAGGATTTACCTGTGCTGACAGAACAGTAGCAGCTCTGCCAGTAACTGCGGTTGAATCTCCTGCCTGTAGCTTTGAAGTATGTGCACTACCAGCCGGGAACAGTAAAAGCCCTATAGCAGCAAGGTGGGAGCAGTGAGAAGATGGTTAAACTGTCTCTGGATGATTAAAACTGGGTTGTGTACCAGAGACAATGCAAGTGCATTAGCAGAGTATGTGGTCACCCCTGAAATAACAAGCTGTGGCATGCTGTGTTACGTACACAGGGCTGTCTCCTTCTAGTGTCAGTTTTGCAGTTTGCGTTTAATCAGAACAGAACTGGTCTCCCGTTCAGTGTGAGTAACTATAATATCACTATCACTTGTTTTATTGACCTTGTTGGGACATAGATCAGACCTGATCCTGTTAACTGTTCTCCTGAAATTAGGGCTTCCCGTCACAGACACTACACTCAAACGTCTAATCATTTAAACTGTGCAGAATACTACAAATGCAGTCACACTTAGGTTGCCTCCGTCCCCCAAAATACCCACATCTTTTCCTCTTCTACTTGTACACGATTCTTCTTGGACATTTTTGCTCTGTAGTCCAGCTGTCTGTCTTGGGGAAATGAAAGAAAGCAGCAGGCGGGATTTGTTTTGATGGGGATATATATTATATGTGCATTAAGACTTGGGGAAATGAGGTTCAAACTTCTAAATTTTGTTTTCTGTTCCTTTGGAGAATTAAAAAGAGCCTTTGAGGGTCCAAAAAGACTTCTAGGACTGTCACTCATTCAAAGTATATAGGCCTGCCTCTTTCAGAACAGTCAGTGTGTGTGTGTTTTTACCACTATCTTTAATTTTAATTTTAGGAATCTCTTTTGCCTCTTTTTTTTCGTGTGTGTATGGGGATGACAGTGTTGGCCCTGAGCCAAGAAAGCATTCATGTGAATAAGCATTTGCATGATTAGGATGTAAGATTTTGTGCTTTCTCATTAAAATAAGATAGATAGATGGAAATAAATATGACATACATGCTGTCCACCTGCTAGGTCCCAGGAGAAGTTTCCGTACTGGTATACCATACACTGGGATAGCTCTTTAAAATTGCGTGCCGATTCTTCAGTCCACCAGTCTATGAGGTCTCCATTCTCATTAAAATTTCTGCCTGTAATAATATGTGAACAGAATTATGTACGCAAGAAAAGAGGTTCTGAATGCAGTAAGAGGGGTAGCAAGGAAATATAATCACTGATGTAACAAAATCTCTGTAATGAGGCAGTCGTACAGATGATCCTCTTTTTTTCTTTTCCCTCAAGAGGGCTATATTCAGTAGAGAAGGAAAACAAACTCATTTGGCTGAATCAAAAGATGGGGTTAAGGCTGTCTTAGCCTGGTATGGTTCTGACCTGTGACTCAAAGAACGGTGTGGCTGCTGTTCACCATAACACATCATTTATAATGGTTTTTGATGCAGCAAGTGACCAGCAACTATACTAAAAAAACCTCTTGCATGCTGCAGGCCCGCATCCTGGGCTGTTGCTGCAGCCTGGCAGCTACAGGAGGGGCCTGGGGGATTCTTTGGATTGTGCTTTTGGGAATCATCATGGGGAACACTGTAAAGCCTCAGAAATCCAGATTTGGTATTATATATGGAAACTTCATTTATCTGCTCTCTGGAATGATTAAGCACTAAAGCTTATAAAACATTCTGTGCATTGTAAGTTTTGTAACTAGAAACTGTGCCTTACCATTGTCATCAAAACCATGTGTGATTTCATGACCGATGACCATGCCTATGCCACCATAATTCAGAGATTTGGGCTGGGATGCACTGAAGAAAGGGGGCTGCAAAATGCCAGCAGGGAAGACTGCAAAAAAAACCCAACAAACCACAACATGATTAAGACATTGCCTCATTATCTTGTGTGTGCCACATGAACAGACCATTTTTATGGGCTTCAACCAAAGTCACACTGTTTCCTCAGATTTACCAGCAACATTAAGTAAACTGATCCAGTAATGGCTGTAGGGTGGTAGGGGCAGATCGACAGGACCACTCCTCTGCCTCCAAGCCTGGCATAAAGCAAAATAGCTCTTCAGACATTTAGAAAGTCATGATGAGCTTTTACTGTGTTACTGTTTCATTTTTCAAAAAGCATTTTACTTTTCCAATTTACAGCACTTAGCATTCTCAGGCTCCTGTATCATTATTAAATCAACTTCACAGTATCATGAAAAGTGGGAAGGTGTTCCCCTAGAATAATAAATTATTTAGTCATCGTTCCTACCACAAATAAATTCCTCTCTCTGAGATTGATTCTTCCACTGAAAATAAAGAAACTCCTACTAGAATCAATAAAAATAGGCCAAGCTGGCAATGAAGGAACTGGAACAAAGCAGTTCTTTTCACCCACTTCTGTGCTTGTTCTTCTAGACTTTTAAGAAACAAATTACTAAAAATAAAATCATGTTGCAATTATGATCTTTTTTATAAGTTAATCAAAGAAATTCTATAAGTACTTGGCTACACTTTCTATCTCATGCAGGCCTTTTCCCTACACTCCAGCCTGGGACAGCAAGACTGTGTTAATCCTCACTGTGAAAAAGATTTACATAACTATAAAATTTTACCAAAAAAAAGAGGAATTAGATGAGTTTTCACACAACAAAAGAAGGAAAACAGATGCTTCTTGTATTTCAGCATAAGTCCAGTACAGTTCTAGCAGTTTCTTTCAAAGAGAAAGAAACATGGGAAAACTGAAAAATAATAAGCAGGTTAGAAAAAAACCTTATTTTGTCCTGTGTAGCTGCTGCCTACTGTCCCAGTGATCCTACTGCACAGATAGTTCAATATGGAATTAAATATCCACGTTTTGATCTTATTATCAGAAAGTATTGATAATACAAGACAAGAGTGAAGATGCTGTACGGTGTGACAGGCTGTTTTGATGACTGGCAAACCAGGGTGATACCTGTAGCGTACAGCATCAGAACACTGTTTTGGAGAGTAGTGCTAGAAGGGTTTACTCAGTGATACACTTCTGGCCTGCTGGCCTGGAGTACTACAGCTGTAATGTGCTCAGAGCTTGGCCTGTCTTTTGCTTGCAACTAACTATAGGGCCATCTTCCCTCCTTAGAGGCAGAGAGTTACCCAAGACTTTCTCTTAGTTCAGGTAACACCCTAGCACCTCATCCATTTTTAGAGTAAAATGTCAGAATTAGTAGATTATATTTATTCTTAACTCCACCCTTCTGAAAACAATTTATTACATGCCTTCTGTTACCCACTACAGGCCTTCCTCCCACAATCACATATGCTCAGAGCAGAGATTTAAAGGAGAGAGAAGCAAAAATCATTTGGGACCTAAAGGGCAGATGGTACTTGTCAGCTTTGTGAATATCTGAGGCAGGAAAAGGCATAAAGTATTTCCCTCCAAATCTGTGCAGCTGGATGAAAGAAGAGAACACTATGCATTTCTTCTTGACTGTGTTTGAGAACAGTAACGCCTTTGCCAGGCCTGGCTGTGTTGCAGTGTCCCCCCCAACAGCCAGAAGCACAGCTCAGTTTCATTTGGCATACCTGCCCATGGGTCAGAGGCAGCTGGTACCTAAAGGAACATACAGTGAACTACCTTACTAGCAGCAGTTCAGCTGACTTTTTTGAGACTGAGTGGCTTCCTCACTCCCTTGTCAGTGCTGCTGATAGAACAGTGATAAGAGTCGTTTATACCTCTGTTACTACATTTTAATATGATTTCCTACATGTCATGCTTTTTTTTTTTTTAAAGCGTGCTACTAAGCTAACTGAGACATCACTCTAAATATCAGACTGCTTTAATTATCCTGTGGCATGCCATACCTAAAGGATGAAGTAAGAATTTATGGCTCACACTAACTGCCAGTCACCAGTTTCAATCTTTCAAATCATGATTCCATTCCTACAAATTGTTGCCCAAAGCTATTTTAAACAAAGCCTTCTGAGCAGATTTTTGTGCTAAAGATTCAGCTATGACCTAAATGCTCACTTAGCTTTACCACCTGCCAAACCAACTGCATTGTCTTGCCATCCTTACCCAAGCAGAGCTGGTCTGTTACATCAACACAGCTTTGTCTCTATTAAGTGTATCTTGGATTCCGCAATGCCAATTTCATGTTTCACCTTCAGAATCCACTGCCAAGCCCCAGCAGTTTGGGTTAACTGCAGAAGTTACTGAACCTTGGCAAGCACCACCAAAGTTTTGACTAGTACATGAAACATAAAACCAGGTGAACGTTGAAGCTGCTGAATTCCTATGTGCTGCACTGAATTCTCTTGTTCTGTTTATGACTGCACCAATACTAGTTTCCTCCGTGCCCCCTCGTTCTTGCCTGCATGGTGTTGAGGCTGACAATGCTCCAGTCCCAGTTTGCCCCAAACAGTGTTCTCTGTGAGTCTCAAAATGCAAGCGATGGTGTAAAGACAAAGATGACTAGCACAAACCAGGACCATAGTTGCATAAATCTGTTTGACAGATCACCTGACTTGGTAAAGTCTGAAAATGTAGGACTGCAGGACTTTATCTTATCTTCTTTAATTCTTCAGTGATGACAGAAAATTTAAAAAAAGGAGAAATCCTTTTGGAAAACTTGACTTAGTTTGTTGCTCTATTCATTTATAAACTTGATGCTGTTCCTTTATACCGGCACTCACAGATTCAAGAGGTATGTGATCAATCAAGCCATGTGATATCGGATGCTAAATGAACCTTATATTTTTGCACAGAAAACACCATGAAAATGTTAGCATGCTGTATTAAACGTACCCTGTAAAAACTGGAAGAAAACTGCATCCATTTGCCTTAGAGCAGCTATGTCTACAGACTGAACAGCAGGGAGTGGGGTTTTTTACCATGTAATAAGGTATGATACTTGATCCCAAATTAAGGGATCTTTTGATTACCTCTACTACTACTGGAAGTCCTGCTGGTTGTGTCAGTCTTGCAGATCAGTGATGTTACTTTTGACACTAGTATTGTAAGAGAGTACCTGACATTTTTCTCCTTGATTTAATGGTTTATCTGATACAAGAAGTGCGATTGTATTGGAAGCTCTTACTGAAGACTGAAAAGGAGTGGAAATTAAATCCCTGGCAATGAAAATGTCTCCAACCAAATACTTTTTAAATAAGCCTTCATAAATGGACAAGAGATAATATAATTTCATTTCTGTGCAGGGCCCTGTAGGACAAGGTTTCCTCATTTTTTAGAGACTTGTCTTCAGGAGTCATACATGGATCACAGTAACCCACTAATGGCTTAGAAAGACACCGCAAGTTATGAAAAGTAGACAATACCAATATTTGCAGAACAGATATGACAGAAATATTGTGAGGCATAATTAATGTTGTAAAATGTTTTGTGACTTTTGAAAGGCTGCACCATTGCAGACAGAGCTGATACTGTTCATAAGACGAGAAAACTTAGTGCTTCCATGCAGTTCTAATCTTTAGCTGTAATGGATTCTTAAAAATTTCTTTAACAGCATTTTAATGTTTTCTCCTCTATTTTTAACCATGGGTGGTTTGCGGTAGGCTGACATTAGATAAGTTTCTACTCAAAAGCATCACAAAAACTACTTCATTGTACTGAGTAACAATGTGTCTTACTTTTTAAGTGGCGTAATCTACCAGGTAGATTTTCATTTTTCCACACAGAAGAAGCAGAATTAAACGACACATCAGACAGTGAATCTGAAGTCATCTATCAGACTTTAACTCTTGAGGAATTAAGGATGTCTCAAAATTCCTTCAACTTTTGTTAAGCCATACAGGAAAGAATGTATGTCAGAACTGTGCGTTTAAGACAGCTAACAGTTAAAACTTGCAATTTAAGTGGAACTACTTAAAGTAATACTAGTATAGAGCTCTTACAGGCTGTGGTTCTTAATTAGATCTTGAAGTGATGCAGAGAACATAGCTGGTGAGAAGTTTTCTGAGTAAACTTTGTTTTTCAGGAAATACTGGTTTCATTGAGCCCAACTGTCATGATTATTTTCACACAGAGAAGGTGGTGACAGAGCCATGAAGGCTTGCTGTCTGTTTGGGACTTAAAGCAGCTCTGGAACAGTGACCATATGTTCCAGAAGCATTGGCCCCGTAAGTTCCTTGTCCCATGCAGCACATTGGCTCAGCACAGCTTACGTGAAGCTGATCGCTGTAGTCTGTTTCCTGAGCACTGGATCTTACACCTGTGTTTGGGAAAGTGCTGGAGATGCAGAAATAGAAACTAAGAATAAACTGGGTTTTGTGCTAATACATCAGCATTATTTCACCATCAAATGCAGAATATTTGTTCCCTTGCTAATATGACATTTGTTTTAGACTGGTGTCATTCTCTGTAATCACCCTTACATAAAGAAAAGTGTGCTGCTTCATGGGACCAAGTATGGGCTCTGATTCTGACACACCATGTGAAATGTTACAGAAATCTGAGCAGTTCAGCCAATGAAGTGGTGTATTCATTAACCAGCAGGATGAAAGCCAACATCCTTCCCAAAGTCTTACCAAATAAGTTTGTACAAAGGAATTGTAAAGGGGCTATAAAAGGAATGGAAGACCGTGTGTATTCTGCGGCAGGAAGTTCTGCAACTTTTAAGACAGTGTCAGGTAAAAGTAGTGCTGCACTCCCTGTTCATCCCTTTAAAAACAAAAAGGCTGGGGCTACCAGATTTATTTGGTCGTTAACCTTGTAACCACTCCCCACTGCTATTGCTTTCATGGCTGAATCGTATCCTTGTTCTACACAAAGGCAATACAAAATACAAAGCACTGAAAGCACTATGAATGAAACCTCTGCCTTTGCTGTGCTGAGACCCTTCTGCAACCCCAATAATATTAAGTGCGTTTCACTTCTTGATTTTAAAAATACATATATGTATATATAAATAATTTTGTCATTAAATCTGTATCCAGTTAATAAGTTGGTTAACCTTACCTATCTGGTTTCTACTTGCTGAATAAAAAGCATTGACAACAGCAGCTCCACTTATCCACCTAGTAACAACAGAAGAATAAGTGTTAGAATTTCAGTTCTTAATGGCAGAGTTAATGATTACTGGAACAAACCTAGAAATTGAGTAACAGAATTACAGAGTAACTGAGGTTTGGAAGGTCCTTCTGGAGACTCTCGAGTCCAATACCCCTGTGTGCTCCGCCTCTCATGTCAGACACTCCAGTCCCTTCATCATTTTAGTAGCCCTTTGCCTGTGTTATCCAAACGGATTAACAACTATACTTAAGTTTTGGTTCTGTTTCTGCTCATACTGCAGCATTGTTTAATTTAAATATTACTTACTTTCCTTGATGAAGGCTCTCAGCGTAACTTTTGGGTCCATCTCAACACGTGGGAAACAATGACTCAACTCTAGTTAAGTTCTAGTTAACTTCTAGGTTACAGTTTTACTGGCTTTTGTCAGTAAAATGTCACGTAATGAAATCCCTAGAATCACAAGCAAGGGCTAGTGTTTTGATGTGGGTCATTACTTTACACTTCATAATATTTCAAAAAAGATGTCAGAGAAAATGGGCTAACTGTCCTCCAAAATAAAATAGCTGGGCCTTACACAATGGAAGTTGTATTTCCTGGCTCCATGGTCCATGACTAAGATTAACTTTTATGATAAATGATCTGGTAACTGTATTGCATATGCCAGTCATAAGCAATCCAAAGTATTCTAACAATCAAGCTATTGCTATTGCTTGATTGTGTGAAAATTAATTTGGAGAATAAATTACAACTATATATGTATAATCAATTGTGGTTGATACTTCTGGGCTCACTACAGGTGATCTCTGAATGCAGTTCAACTCGTGGTAGTTACTCCTAACTCTCATGCTTGTGAGAACAAAATAGGAGTTGTGTTAAATTAAACTGAAGCAATTGAATATGCCAAACTCAAACAAAGCTTGAATTTAAAACAGAAGTGAGGTGGCTGGTAGGTGGAATGTGAATTTTCAGTTAATGATATGGAAACACAAAACAGCAAAAGCAACCATTAGAATTGTTTATCCACACTAATGACTGTAGTTCTGAAAAGCTGACATGATATTTCGGAAAGTCACAGTGTTGATTCTATAGGTGGGAAGTATATTCTTCATCTTTTGAAAAGGAGAGAATTTGAAGATGCAAGATGACTGACTAGAAAGAACCTGAACAATTGCAGGTTTTGATTATCTTTTTCTTAAAAAAAGAAGTCTGGAACAGCACTATGAAAATGATAACATAACTAAAAACAGAAACACAGAATCATAGAATAATTTAGGTAAAAAGGACCCTTAGAAGTCACATGGCCCTATGTGAAGCTAACTGCGTGAGATTGCTTAGAGGTTTGTTCATTCAAGATTTTAGTATCTCTGAGGCTGGAGATAATGGAGATCTTACAACCTCTCTAGGTCTTGTTTGATGACCCAGACAGTAAAAAGTGTTTCCTAACATCTAGTCAGAATTCTGAATGTTGCAACTTGTGTATTTTCCCACTTGTTCTATCTCTGTGCATCTCCGAGAAGAGTCAGGCTTCTCTATATTGCCTGCCATTAGGCAGCAGAAGACATCAGTAAGACTTCTCCTTAGTCTTTTCTTTCTTAAACTGTACAAACTCTTACCCTTTCCTCAAGATAAATCCAGTTCTGCAGCCCTTATTCAAAACAACAGTCATTTTTCTCATTTGGCTTAAATTAACTTCCAAATCGGTCAGAGCTGAGACGGAAGGAGTACCCAGTGCAGCCAGGGAATTTGCTGTGTCAGTCTTTTGCTACATCTATGTTCTACCTCTACATTCCTGCTCATCCTCATGTAACCATGCTTTCTTTGGCTTAGCAGTCTCTGAGCAAGAGAAATTAAATTCTCAGGGATGAAATTAATCTTTCAGTTGAACTTAATTAAAAAGCTGCTCTCCAGGAGTCCACTTAATCCACTCCGGAGGCTAAGGGACCAGACTAGACCTACTCCAGAATACTTAAATCTTTTACACCACCTCCCAATTTCTTTGCTCTACTTGTTAATGCCAGTCCAGCCTTTGAGAAATGAGCAATACCCTCTTACCTGCCTGCTTTGTGGAGCAACAAGTACAGAAGGCAGGTCATTAAATCATGAAGTCATCATTGATTACCTTTCAACCAAGTACCTCCTCTTGTGGAAACTGGATGAAAGACTATACACAGTATTTTAAAACACTTACTCCTCTTTGTCCACCTTTTCTCTAAGCTTTTTCAACCTTTTCTTCTGGGTAAATACTAAATTTTGAATAATATTTTCAAAGTATTCTTCTTCTTTGTAGTTCAACTAAAAATAAAGAGGGAAAAAGTGGTGATGTTACTGATTTGCAATGAAGAGAGATGGATCTAGAGAATCTAGTCTTAAGCATGATGAATTAAGCAATGCATTTTTAAGAGTATTTTTTGATCTACATTTAGAACTTGGTTTGCAGTGCTCTGATACATCAAAGAGTTAATTTTGTAGCTGGCTATATGTTACCATCTGTATATTTTTTTTTCAAAGATATTTATTCTTTTCTTATATACATATATTGAGTGGAGTTCAGCATTTGCTGGTTTTGACCCTAACCTCTGGGAGTTGCCCGCTTGAAACCAGTAGCTACCAGCCCTGTAAGCTGAAATTCCACCCTAGAAAGAACACATGAATCACACTCATACAGTGTTTTAGAAAGCATACTTTGGTTATAGGTCTGTATTTTTCAAAATTAAAACTTTGACTTCTAAGACATATTCTGCCTGAGCATACATGTATATGAAATACATTAATGGAGTTATCCTTACAAATGAACCTACAAGGTAGAAGAACACCAAGCTCACAATTTGCAGTGAAAAAGCTTGGATACAGTTCAAATTACATGGATTGTCCAATGTCAGACTTCAGGGACTAATTCCAGTCTATGGATAATCAGGCACTTCTGTGGATAAACAGCTACTTATGTGTAGTGGTATCCAACCAGCGTTCTGTCAATATGTGGCAGATTCAGAAATACTGGACTCAACCCCATTGGCTCCCTGTTCTTTTCTAGCCTAATTCCTCTAGAATGTATAAATTTCCTTGAAATGAAATACTTATCACTATCTGTACTAGATCAACTGTACTACAGTGGCTTGTAATACATCCTTTTTTATACTTACTCTGGGCAGATGCATATGCTTCAGCTTGGCTATGAAGGCAAACCCCATTTTTTCTAAGACCCTTTTCTGCCTGTTGTGGATACTTACCTCCTGGTACTCACTGTTCAGCTTATTGTCATCAGTCACAATCTCATCTGGGTAACCAATCCTCTCTCTAATTGCTATTGCCTAGGGACAAGACAATTTGATAGCCAGAGCAAATCCAGCTATATTTTTAAATCAATCATCAATGACATAATAAATGCATTATGGAAGCAACTGCAGAAACCCCGGAATATTAATTATATATAGTTTTTGTTTACATTGTTTTATTAATTGAAAGTGCTGTAAAGTTTACAGCTAGTTGTAACTATGGAAAATTCTAGAAGGTATGTTCTGTTCCTTTTTTCCAAAGTAAACATCAGAAATATATCTCTTGAAATATACGATATATTTGATCGTATATTTGATCATATATATAGGAGCTAAACCAGTATTAAAATTCATAACTGGACTTAATTTTTAACTTCAGTATATTATAGGAAAGCACATTTACAAATTTCCAGATATCTGAACAGTTTGACTCCATTTGGGTTTGTATCTAAATTTCTTAACTAGCTCCTGCATCTAACATTGGAGTGGAATGATTTCATGAAATGTTCCCAGATTTTGACAATTTGAAGTCCTGAACAAAGCTTAGGACCCAAACCTTACTCAGTTTCCTTTGATAGCCAAGTATTGATTTGTATTTGATGGCAATGTCAAGAGTTATTGAAAAAAACAAAGAAAAAATGATTATTTAGCAGTTCTTTCTACTAATTCCATATAAATATGCCTTAATAAATTTAGCAGTAAAATCACATTTATACAAATAATTTTATGATGTGTGCTATTCCCATAAAAAAGTGAACACTATAAGCAACATGTGCAGAGTGTGTGGTTTCTGATCCTAACATTTCAGAAAGTTTGCATCTCATTTTGTCAAATAAATTGTTCATAATAGTGGAAGTACTTCATAAGAAGATGTACATTTACTGTCTATATCTAATCATGGTACAGAATTTACTTAGGAATTTCAATTTACTACTTGACTTAAACTGTCCTTTCTGATTGGAAGTTACTCTGTGGCTGTAACTGATCAGTATGTGTAGTTCTTGGAAGCAGCACTAGGAATGTACATAAGAACCCGATCGTATAACCGCATCTTTACTGTCTGATGACACCAGAATCAGCATAAGCTCACTGAATGTCCTGACTGTCTTAGCTGTCTGTTACAATTATAGCTTTATGCAGACTTTACTTTCTTTTTTGTCTAGAGTTGTTTGATAAAACACATAATATTTTAGACAGTTATTGTAATGATTTTTAAAAAAGATTTTCTGGAAGAAAAAACAAATCCTGCTCTATAATTAATTTAACCACAATATTTTCCAAGGTTTTTTAAAAGTAAATTTTAGAAAATTATTATTTAAAATGCAGACCTGAAGATTTTTATTTATCTTCACATCATAAAAAAAATAGAGATGTAAAAAATAGTTCTTTCAGTTGCTTCACTCCCAATTCAGAGCTCTCTACGATCGAATTTTGTTACTTACTCCAGACTTACATGAACTGTCTGAAGCTACATCTTCCCTTGAAAGAGAACTCACTGACGATGTCCAGCTTGTGTCTGACTTTTTGTTTTTGTCCTACTGTTCCTAATAGCTCATTAAATCACCATAAATCATTCCTTCTCATTTTCAGTATTACTTTCTTGTAGATATTCATTATCTAGTCCCTTAATCACTGATTTGCCTGGAAGGTCTTAATCTTGTATATAGATTCCTCCTATTTTGTGCACTTATCTCCACAGAGGCCCCTTCCCATATAATCTGGATTTGATATAGGAAGTCTGCAAGCCGCTGTGCCTATATAAACACAAATATATGTGGGTTTGTACACATAAAATAGCTATAGATGTTACTGCTTATTTTTTTTTCAGGAAAAACAATTGAAATACTGATTTTTATAGAAATACATAACGTTACCAATATTTAAGATTAACTTACTTTTTGTTCTGCTTTATTTTTAGTTTCTGCATCCATCCAGGTAAGTTCATCTAAGGTTTCTATAAAAACACCACGTATATCTGCAATCATTTCCTCAACCTTGGAAAAAACATCAGTATGTTACAAATCCACAGAAAATGATCCAGTGATTTTTCCACTGTCATTGTTTATGACTGACTTGTTTTTCCTGCACTAGTTGTCTGAGTGTATGCTGTCTATGGGCCACATTCAAAATCTGGAGCTCACGTCAAGTAGCACTTTTAGCCTGTCCGATGGGAATAAAGGGAATGAGCTCACAAGGTGATGTAATTTAGTTATTGAGGTTACAAAAAATCTGATGGATTTTTACCCGCTGCATGTTGTTCATCTGATCCAACAATTGTGTGTGTGTCAGCCACAAGAAATGCTGTATCTTAAGCTTGGATTACAGTAGGAGGAATATTACAGATAGGAGGAATTCAAGGCTTAACTCCAGGTTAATTTTCAGCAATTTTCTGTGTGACTGAAGACAAACAGAAATAACCAATTGTCCCTGGGCCCCACATTGGCAGGATGTGAACTAGCGTCAGTCTCAAAGAACAAGCAGCGACTGTTCACCTCAGTAAGTGCTGTTCCTTGGGTGTGTGCATTGGCTCGCAGACTCCATCACTAATGTGCCAGTGGGGCTTTGGCTCACGCTGGCTCACAGAAGGAGCAGAGCAGATATCTGGCACTCTCCAAGTGCCCACATATGACTGTCTTTCACCCATTACTTCACACTGTGGTCCTTTGCTTGGAAGGGAGGCCAGCTCATGACAAGTAAAGCAGGAGTATGTGGGTGCAAAGGAACGACTCTCCTAGCACTTCTGTTCTTGTTACTCCTCAGTGGAACACTGACTGAGAAGCAAATCTGAAGGTCAGGTTTTTTAGAAAGTGAAGCTGCTATATAGACAAGGTTAATAAAAACTGTAATCAAAGCTGTGTAAAGAACCACATGGGAAGCGACAATTAAATTATGTTTAGATGGCACACAGTGTTTGCTGAAAGCTTTACCACGTGTTTACTGTCTCCAGCAAATGCTTCCTCTACGTATAATCGTCCCACTGCGTTCTCCATGTTGCCATTGACATAGTTTGCGCAGCGACGCCAAACAGCAGTTTCTGATGTTGTGCCGTAAAGTGCCTGTGAAACACAAAGGTTAGGTATTTTAGTGACATCAGGTGTGACACTTAGTGACACTAATAGTGATGCTATTTTAGTGACATAAGGTGAAGCAGAACAGTGCCTGACTGGCAGATGTGTCTCAGAGGAGCCTAGTTGACCTTAAATCTGTCCATTAAATTCCCATTTGTGTTTATGGCAGTTGTGTGGACTCACTCTCTAATGTGATATCTGTCCAAGGCTGATGAAATATCACAATCATTAGCAGTATTTTTTATCTTTCCAAAACGTGAAAGTAGAGAGAAGAAATCTACTCCAAAAGCTAAGAGTGGGAGAGGTTAAAAAGGAACATCCTGACACAAAGCTTTCGCTGTTACAGATATCTGTATTGCAGTTCCAGCTCTGACAGGGCCATTGTGATTAAGGAGCAAATTAATTTCTGCAGCAGTAAGATTGTGTTTTCCACCCAACCAGCAGCTGTCAGAGCCTCCCACCTTTGGGAACTTGCAAAGTTGAAGCTTATTTGCTCTGTGATGATGCTACAAGGTAGGTAAGGATTTTGTCATAATGTATAAATACATGAAGCTGAGTGGATAACACAATGGTGTGACACCTGAATGCAAGGAATATAGCAGAGTGTCATTAGAGGGCAACTCTCCGAGATCATACTCTCTCGTGAAGTTTATATTCCATAATGAAGCAGCTCCCCATCTCTTCAGAGATACAGATCAATAACTTTTGATGTTAAAAGCTCTGTGATTGCTACACCTTGAACTGAATTACATGTATTGAAAAAGATGAGTGGTGTTTGTTTCAACCCTAAAGCATTAGGTACAGCGAAACAGTCTTTTAAAAATGTCATCGGCGCAACACAGCACAGAGGTCTGTACCGCAGGTCTCCCTGAAGACCCTGAGATGTTGGAGCTTTTTGTAACTCATTACTGACAAATAGTTCAGTACACTAGAAAATCCATTTATTTCTTAGATACTCCCTGTGCACATGCAGGCTGCATCAGTCATCATTTGCTTACATAGCAAAAGTTTATATGGCAGAAGTAAATACAGCCCCTCCCCCCACAGAATTTATAGCAAACCCAGTAATAAACACCAGCAGTTCTGAGCTTCATTACATCAGTAACCGTCATGGTTTCTGTTGGGACAGAGTTAAGTTTCTTATTAGCAGCTGGTCTAGTGCTATGTTTTAGATATGGTGTGTTGATAGCACACTGGTGGTTTTGGTTGCTGCTCAGCAGTCAAAGCCTCTCCTGCTCCTCACACTGCCCTGCCAGCAAGCAGGCTGTGGGGGCACAAGAAGTTGTGAGGGGACACAGCTGGAACAGCTGACCCCAGTGACCAAAGGGATACTCCATGCCATGTGATGTAATGCTCAGTACGTAAGGCTGGGGGAAGAAGGTGGTGGTGGTGGAACATTTGGAGTTACGGCATTTGTCTTTCCAAGCAACCCTGCTTTCCTGGAGATGGCTAAACCTGCCTGCCAATGGGAAGCGGGGAATTAATTCCTCTTGTTGCTTTGCTTGTGCGTGCAGCTTTTGTTCTGCCTGTTAAACTGCCTTTGTCTCAACCCACAGGTTTTTTTCTCTCACTTTTAAGCTTCTGATTCTTTCCCCTGTCCCAAGGTGGGGGGAGTGAGTGAGCACCAGGATTGCCCTTCACAGGAACCCTGAGATAGACTGTTTTTATGTCAGCTTAGTGTCACCAGAGGTGCATAAGAAGAAACAAGTGATGCTTTATACAGCAACAGAAAGTTAACCTGAAAATAACATGCAATTAAAACACATTACTGTTGATTTGTACATGTACAGTGTTGATGTATCTGAAATTACACCTCCGGATCTCATGGGGCATAAATTTGCAACTACAATATTGTAACAAGTGCAGTTTTTTTATCTTTGAATAGATCTTGGGGAAAAAGAAAGATATGGATTTGTAATTGGGAGTAATTGTATCCTGAAGATACAGTTCTAGTAACTCTAAGTATTAAACTACTCTGTCACGGTACTACTCTGCATGCTCTCCTGCTGCCACATCTGGGCTTCTTGACAGTAGATCTGTAAGGACAGAGTTTTGAGCAAATGTTACACTGAAAACTGTCAATCTGACCTTGAGATGGAGAACCAAACATACACGATTCAGTGGCAGCACAGCCCCTCAGGAACACACAGAGGCCCATCTACATGTGCAGCCTGGTGATTTGTTGAGATCTTTTTGCTGATTTGTTAAGGAGGTGGTTGCAGATCTGGTAATCTTTCTGCCAAGACTCTGGCACTTTCTGTAGTAAATTTTAAGCAATCTGTCCTTAAAGCAAATTGAATGTTGAATGAATAAATGCCCAATTAGCCACATGACCCAGAATAAAAAATATGGTATCGGAGATTCATGGAATGCTGTAATTGTCCTAACATTTCTATGTGAAAGCAAACTTAACAAGAAAAGTGCTAGTTTATTTCCACTATTTTCAGTGTGAGAAGCTCCAGCTTTACTGTATCATCTAATATTAATTAATTAGCAGAAAATCGTATGTTTTATACACAGATTATAGTAAAATCTTTTTCTGTTCTTTCAAACTTTGACGTTTTTGATAACGAAACTTCCTCCATGATGTCCTCAGATGTAGTGGGGAATGATTTCATTTTATAGAGTGCAAACCAGTATTCTATGATGATGCAGACGAAGCAAATATGAAACTTTATATAAGAATAGTTTCAGAGTTTTAAGACTAGAGGGAAAAAGCCAGGTAATCAATGAGTAAGGCTGCCCTGTTCAGATATATAAAACTGAATGAATGGAATGTTTGTTAACTTCCTCCAGTAATTATTACCCTTTTGTGTTACAAGCAGAATGACCTTAGAAAGCTTCACGTCCATGTTAAAAGTATTTATGTCAGTAACAGAACAAAATGATCGTAGCCTTTTTAAATGGAGCTCAGCAAACTTACAAAGTAGAAAGTTCTACCGTGGAAATACAAAGGACTTCCGTCTCCAATCTGTTTGTGAAATGGCTCAGCATTTCCTTAAGAGTTCTAAAATATCTGCAGGATCCAATGAGCGAAAAACAAGATTGGGCCAATAACGTTTGGCTTTGATTGTATTACTCTGGATGCTGAAGAGTTTGTAACAAGTTAATCAGAATTGTAGAATAATAATTTCTAAATAAATGGGAAGTATTTAGATTCAGAAAGACATGGAGACCAAGTACCAAAACACTGCTTTTCAAATCCACTCTGGCTAGTAAGCATATACCATAGAAACAGTGTGTGCACTCCAGCAGAAGCATCAGTGAACACATCTAGCTTTTGTGTGCAAAATTCAAAATACATTAAATTTTTATGTACTACAACTACAATTTTCTGTCAGGGTTCACAAAAGTCAATCTTTACAACTTAAAAAGTGACTAAATTCTGTACCTTACGAAAAGCGTTCCTTGTGTCCTTGTAGTTACGGCTTAGGCTGTTGACAAGATCCATTACAAATCGCCAGACCATGTAATTTTGAAGGTCTCTGTTTAACAGAACAACAGTAATAAGCTGATACTGTTTTTAGGCTCTTTAAGTTTGCAAATACAAATTACAAAAATACATAACATACCTACCTGGGAGTGTATTTATTAAGAATAGACTTCAGCTTGATAAGGTAGTCTGGATCATAAACAATGACATGTTCGGTGTTCTCAACATTAATTTGTACAGTTGACATTATATCATTTATGAATTTTGACCAGTTGAATATCTAGAAAATCAATACACGTTATTACTGGTTAAACCATGAAGAAACAGTACTTCGCTGCTTTTTCAATTTAAATATGTTTGCATAACAAAAATGTTCTGCTAGTTTTCCTCATAGCTGCACTACTGAAATGGAATATACAATAATAACTGATCTGAGCTTATTTATATCCTCTGTGCTCTAAAATCCTATTAAAATAGGAATGCATTAAAGGCTCGAGACATGGGTTTGATTTCAAACTAACACAATTTAAAAAGTTATGACCCCTTCCTTTTAGCATGAAAAAGCACAAATGGTATTTTAAGTAAAATTTTTGGTTGCCTTTTTGCAATATTTAGCTAAAAACTTTTAAATCAAAAAATTTAATTGCTAAAAGCCCAGTTTTCAGTGTGGTATGATTCTGTACCTATGGGGCGTTAAGAATTGTGGATACTTGACAATCCATTCCAAAGCATAAGGTAAGGGCTTGTTCTGAAGCACACTGAAGTCCATAAAAGGATTAATTTTAATAGGCTTTAAAAGAGACACACTAAATCCATTATCTATACTGAATTTTCCTCTACGTGCCATAGTGCAGATACTGGAAAAGCAGCTGTTTTGATGGTAGGACAGTTGCTGCGACAGGCAATTCTCAGACAAAGCTTAGAATTCTCATTTGTTTTCCACCTCTCTGGACCTAAACCCCATTTTCTTTATGCTGATACTCACCTTTGCGAGAGGCCCACATAATTTCCAGGAGCTGGTACCCAAAAAAATATTTTCTGTTAAGTTTTCATTCTGTAGTGTCCATCTAATATGGACAGAGCATTATTATAGTGCGTGGGCACTCTCAACTGGAAACTCATACTAGTTTGCTGATAAGAATAATAATTTTCCTTTGCTCAGTCTTTGGCTGGCACTGTGGTGTGCCACAGTAGATGGGTCAAAGGACTGACTGGAGAACACAGAGTCGTTCTCCTGCCTACCGAAAGAAAGTAGGCTGTGGTTACTGCCGGGCTGCACAGCACTGGGCTCTGACCCATGCAGCCGTGCTGGGATTGAGCACAGGAGTCAGACTGAGTGCAGCCACGTTGCTGTTCCTCCGTCACATAACCCAAAGCAACAGAGTAGTATGAATGGGAGGGTATAATCTCCCCGTTCCCCTACCCAGGAAGTTTACACCTGCAGCTGATGTAAAGCAAAGTATTTTCACATGTATAAAGTGTGTTACCTGTCTTCCTCTGTATGATACCAGCTGAGAGAGAGCTCCTTCAGGCTGGGATACTCTAGACTGTACAGTGTTATCTGTTCCTTGAGTTTCTCCATTCGCTTCTTTAGTAACTGATACTGATGTTACAGCTAACTCTATATACACTGCTTCAAATTCTCCGTGTTGGCCCAAGGTTTCCTAATCCATGGCTTCTGTCTGGATTGTCTGACTGAGAAAATGATGCAGAGCAGAAGCGGAAAATCACCATCAAAACTGTAGAGCTTCTCAGTGCTTTCACCATGTTGGGTAGTTACTCACTTTAGTAATGAAAAAGAAATAATCTTTGTACTTTTTTTCATACTTTTTTTGAGTTGATTTTAAAAATTTTTCGTGTGCTTATTACTTTGAAAAGTATTGGTGATTTTTCCCAGTCTGTATCTGTTGTTTTGAAAGTTTTGTTGGAAGAGATAATGTCTTTCATCAACCAAACTACTGTAGCTGAGAGAAGCAGAAATGCTTTCAGGAACAGAATCGCTTCACGTTTGAAAGAGAAGCAGCAAACTTCAAGCTAATAATAAGGAATAATTACTATTCTATCCTTAGACCATTACAACATTACAAACTCTCATCGTGTGTCTTTTGAGCATTTTTGGATAAATTTAGAGCAGATGATTATTGCTAATCTGCAGCACTCCCCGGGAAATAAAAATAACCAGGGCAATACCGTTCTGTGACAAGAGCAGTTAGCTTCTGACATTATGACTGTAATGGTAACTGTTCAACTAAGACTTGTGGGAGAAGGTAAATTATGAAACAAATTAAGCCAGGCAGAAGTGAACTGTCATATAATTTAAAGTTGAAGAATTTAAAGGTCAATAAAAATAGCAGTGGTTATGAAACTATGATAAGAATAATAGTATTTCATAGTACCTTACTGGTCTCAAAGGACTCAATAATGCCTTTCAGACCACAGTGCCTTCCACAGGACACATCAGCTCACCCGCTCGCCTGTTGTGCACAGTACTGAACTAGAAGTCACTTATGATTAAAAAAAATAATCCATGTCTTCTAAGACAGAATGTTACTGAGGAGGCACACCTCTGTTATCAAATGTCTGGCTCTTATTTAGCTGGACTTTATGGTGTCATGAATTAAAGGTTATGCTGCACAAACAGCACACAGTTTAGGGCAAGAGAAGGATAGAGCTGAAACATCCCGAAGGAGATCCAGTAGGAGGAATGGGAAGAATTTTCCTGATTCATAGTCAGGACTTCCTGGGCTCCTTTCTGCTTGCTTTGGGAGCCCATTTTACTGAGGGAATGTAGAAAAACAGGACTTCTAGTTCCGAATCTGCAGCTCTGGATAAACAGAGAAGGCCTGAATAGTCACACCAACATAATGAATCAGTTGGTGGCTACAGTCATAATTTTTGTCCCAGGCTCTCTGGAACTGCTGTGGTCATTATAGGAAGGGAATTTATTTGTAGTCCACAAAGGATACTCTTCTGACTTCCAACAAGGGTTATGTATGTGCAAGTTTTGCAAAATTTACCATCCTGAATGCATAAGGGTAAATCATACTATTATTTTTGTCCTTTTCCGTCTCTTTATGCTGAAGCACAGGGCAAAATCTGCCTTCAAGTTAGGAGAAACATTGGGCACAGAAGCACAGTCTTTTATATATAGTTTAATGTCATCAGATACTTAGGTAATAGAGTGTGCACAGCATGTATCCTGTCCAGTTTCAAGTATGTCTAAACTCAAGGAAAAAACGTCAGGCTTCATTGTTTAATCTCATCAGTCTTAAATTAGAAGTTAAAACATCAGATTATTGATCACTCACCTTATGATCAATTTCCAGTGAGAAGTTGTTTTGGAGTTGTGCCAACGTCATTTTATTGTACAGTAAAAGTGGATCGTTTCTGTCTTCAGATTTTGTTGTTGCCTATCAAAGTTAATCATGAGAAAATTATTAACTATGTTGAGTCAGTTCTCAGGACTTTTGCTAAGTGGCAGTAAAAAGAAAGAAAACAAGCATTTCAACAAACAATGCAATAAGTTGCATTAACAGTAAAGTACCTTACATGTAAATACAGACAGCATTTTAGAGATAAAAAGTGCATAGACAGATTTCATGAACTAATTTTTTGACAATAAAATGGAGCTTTACTTTTTGGATTTGTTTTGAGCACCAACAGCTCAGGCTGTGCAGGAACACTGACTGAAACATAGACCTGTACCACTCAAACCACTAAGTAGACACCAATAGATACACTCAACACAAGAACGTGCTTGTGATATTCATGAAGTGATGGAAGGTGCAAAATCTTGGGAGACCGGAATAAAGGAGATGTATTTACTGAGTAGAGGGTGACCAGTGTGCTGTGGCAGGAATGCCGTGTGCGTGTTATGATCAGGATGCATGTGCTATTCTAGAACCACTATGGTAGAAAGGGAGTTGTTACTCAAATACACTTTGTATTGAAGCAATGTGGCTTTGCACCAGTGTATTAAAAAAGTGCATATGGTAACATCTTAGTGGCACGACTGTATTAGGGCCGTTACTTATAGACAGTAAAACTGCTGGCCTGCCAGAGAACTGAGTCTGTGGTGGTGCTTTATGAGGCAAGATGATCACTGGAGTCTCTAGACAGCAGATGTCAGCGGGGAGGTCTCTGGAATTGGGGCGTGGACAATGAAGATGGAGAGGAAATAGAACAAGCACCGAATGGAAACTACTCCCTTTGTCTCTGAATACTCTCTGGGGTATCTTTCTTTTCTTTTCCTCAAACACTGGTGCGTTTGCTTTCTGGGATGCTTCTGCACGTTTCTGAAAATTCTTGTATTCTTTTTCATACCTCCATTCTTATGCAGAAGTACCTAGTGACAGCATTAGCGCTTGCTCCCCTCATACTCTACCCCCTTTTTTTTTGATGGCAAAGACAGAAAATGCAGGTACACAACTATGGGAAAAGAGTGATCTTGTGATTCATGAGAGTAGCTCATGGGAGAACCTGCATCACTAGTGCCTTGAGTACTCTTAGTGACTTGGTCAGGAAGGAGGATAGTAGATTTTACCCATTTAAACTGTTTTGAAAAAAGAGTCGTGCCAAGTCTGGTTTTATCTCTCTGTAGCCCTTTTTTAAAACGATTTCTCTTCTGCTTCTTCTTTCCCAATCTATTGTGCATTCAGTATTTTCTTCTGCATTTTAACAAATTCCCCAGAGCACAATGGCAGCTCTCTTCCAGTAACCTTCAGGCTGGTGCTGAGTTTTTGATGAAAGGTTAAAACCCAAGACAATAGCAGCTTACCCGCCACTGACTGTACTTTACCAGCAGCAACTGCTGTAGAGATGTTTCAGTTGGCTTCCTTTGTACTCCCCCTCAACTCATTCTCCAATTAATTCCTTTTCTTGTAGTAATTTTCCATCTCTGATCTAAACCCAGAGGTGTATTTCTCAGGAAACGTGAAGAAAATAAAAATCAGGTATCTTTAGTTTATACAGATTGTGGGAGAAAGGTCTTCCTCTGCCAAACATGTGCCCTTACTGTCAGTGCGACTTGAAAAAATAGCTGAAGCTAGAAAATTTTTATTTGGCTTATTTTACAGTCATCCTCAGCTTCAGGTCCTTCAGAAACGTGTAATAATCGCAAGCCATGTTTCTGCTCATGAATGCCTGAATTCCCATTTGTTTTTCTCTGTGCAAGTTCAAATTCTAGCTATTTCTCCAAGCCATACTTTAATGAAGAACAGCGTTTGATTAAAAATGCACTTGGAACAATCAGCATT
Source organism: Pedionomus torquatus (assembly GCA_013398155.1). Classification (NCBI taxonomy): domain Eukaryota; kingdom Metazoa; phylum Chordata; class Aves; order Charadriiformes; family Pedionomidae; genus Pedionomus; species Pedionomus torquatus. The sequence goes on from VZRU01008032.1 coordinate 179,895, forward strand.
GTGGAGCTGGAGCAGCTTGTGCAGGACAAATGTTACTTTGTGTTGCGTGGCAGGCCAAGGGCTGGGAACCTACTGCTCTGATAAGCAACAGCCTGGGGTGGGGGGAAAGGACAAAGGGAGAAGATGCCTGAAAGCATCTCCCAAAACTCACTTTCTGAAACAGACTAAAGAGAAAACAAGTCTGTCTCTCTCTTACACTGTCTTTCTTCTTTTGAAAGGCTTCTATGATCAGAGTAGGATAAAACATTTTGCTATTTGGAAAACAGCTAATTCAAGTATTTTCCCTTGTTCGTTAGAAGGCATGTCTTTCTTATTATGTATTCCTCTTAGGTGTTCCAGGCCCCATATATTTTTGGTCAGCTTTTTGCCCCACAAACGAACATTAGCAAGTAACCTAACAACTCGGCTTACAGTCAGGTTTCTTAGGGATTAAGAAAGAAATCAGTTATTTAAAGGATACTTTAAAAATGTTTTTCTTACGTTGGCAATCTCTTTCTCCAGGTCCATAACTCTTTTCATTTGTTCAGAAACATCACTCTCATTGAAAAAAATATTTTTTTCTTGTAGGATTAGTTTAGCTACAGAAATCATGAAATCAACATAGGCAGAACATGCCTGCAGAAAAAAATACAAACATTTTAAACGCACAACTCTTTAAAGTATAGCATACATTAATTATCTTTGAGATTTCAGCGCTTTGTTTTCATGAACTACAGTTCGTCACCCTTTTCTTAAGTAGTTTAATTGTAAGTTATGCTGAAATACAGTTAGACTACAAATAGAAATTAACTTTGATAATTCCTACCTGGAAAATTGCTGTGTAATTTGTAGCGCTGCTCAAAGCTAAACGGTCTCAACTATTGCACTGTGTTTTCATTATTTAAAATGCGACATTTGTATGTCCATATTTAAACCATCACCTGTGTTTTTTCTAGCTCGCTTTAATTACAGCTTCCAAAAATACTACTTCCAAAGAGCCATGTCCCAGAAACATTAAACCGAAAGAAATGCTGATTGACCGTGTTGAATTAGCATTGTGGGAGAATTACTCCCAGAAGCAGTGTACCTCCTCTATCGCTTCTTGGAACATTTAGAAATCAAGTTGCTGTATCTAAATTTAGTATACTTAGATACACGATAGACAATACAGTATATATTAAATTTAACATAGCAGAATTCAACAAGAATGGAAATATGGAATTATGTTCTCTTAAATGTCAAATCTCATTACATTTTATGGAAATAGTTCCTTTTTATGCCACACTCATTTCTTTATCAACAGAAATGCTGTTTTCAGTATGATTTTTAAATTCAAATAAAAATATAATATTATATTAGCTATCTAGTAATAAATCTATTTTATGCAAAATGGCATAACTAAAGCACTGATAAAACCCAGGATTAATAAGGTGTGCATGTCATCAACATTATTAATAGAAATATTTTGGGATGTTCAGCTCCTAAGGCAGGAGGATGCACCCCTTTAATGAAAGCTCCCTTTATACAGCCATTCTGACGAGTACCTTCCCTGCCATCCATCTCCTGTCAGCCTCCCCTACCTGCCAGCAATGCCGTTCTGAACAGCCTGTGTGTGCTGGAAAGCTCTGAGCAGCTCACAGAAAGTACTGACAGCAGACTTCAGAAAGACAGGTTGCTCACAGCATCATGAAGGACTGAAGTGTTATTTTTAATCAAGAGATTATTTTACCAGAAAGATAAAAGCCCATGAAATCACTGACAGCTACAAGAAGTCACAAAAGAGAGTCCATACCAAGCCTGTAAATACCATTTTAAAATATCCAAATACAATTTATAAAAGTTCAGTATAGACCAAACCAACCAAAAATAAGTCAACAGAGATCTTTAGGTACTAATCAATGGACTTTATTTTTGGCCTTTGCTACCCGACCATACAATGATCTGAACTTTAGGCCAAAAAAGTGGGCACTTAGAATAACTCCTGTATGAGAAGACTCATCATGTATCTTACAAGAGATAAAGACTGTAACGATATCTTGTTCACAGATTCCACTTGTAGCTTTGTGGTGGGGAGTCCTGACACAAAGTCAGAGGTTGAAGTGTAGGAGGTAGATATCTTGTTTGCTACGTACAGTTCAAAGAGTAGAATGACACAGCAGGAAACAAGCCAAGGAAGGGCTGCTATCAGAGCACAGGGACTGAAAGGGGAAACATCTCTTGCTTCAAGTATTCATGCTTGTAAAAATATTATGACTCTGCCTTTCAGTGATAAATCTGTTTTTTTTTAAAAATACTTCCTCTACTTTCCAGCAGTGGAAAGCAGTGTCATGCTTTCTGGTAGGTCAGGGATTGGAAGAGGAATTGTGTTTTAGTGCTGCAGTAGATGTAATACAAGGAAGGGAGCAAATTGTGACACACGAGCCAGCTCCTAAAGGCAGCAATGTGTGGTAGCAGTGTAACTCAACAGTTAACAGGGTAATAATTGTTTTTACTAGCATATGATCTGTAATTAATTGTAATCAGTATTACAGTATTAGCTGTTAGCATGTCAGCAAAATACCTACAAACCCAGAATGTTTTGTATGCTTTCTTATTGCTCCCATATTTAATTACACAGAAAAAACCTGTCTAATGAAAGGTTACTGTGGTAGCAGTTTCGGCTACTGTGTGACTTCAGCAAATACATACACTTCAGGTCTCAAGGACTCACTTAAAGCATATGGAAGATTTGCAAGAAGGGATACATGGTGTCAGTGCTAACAGGGTAATGAAAATGGGTATGGATAATAACAAAACACAAATTAAAGAAGACCATATGAGATTTTAGGTATCTGAAGCAATTTCTATAATAGCACATACTTCAGTTGCTGTAATTTAGTCAGCAGCTGACTTTGAGAACTGTGATCTTTTCAGACCTTTCATGCAGGAAAGTGTGTCTTTGGTTCTGAATGGGTCTTCTTTTCTTTTCTTTTCTTTTTAGGCCTACTAGTGATATGATTAGTTCACCTGGACTCCCCTGACATGCGCAGCACTTGCCAGTCAGCACCAGCTGATCATAGTTCATAAGCAGCATTCTTTTGTAGTGACAGAACAGGGGTGATCCATAAGCATTCATATAATGTCCTACTACAATTCTGACAGTTAGGAGGTACCTCTTGATTCAGCTGTGAACCCTGGCAGAAGCTGTGTAACAAAGCTAAATTGTGTCATGTTTATTTCCTTCCAAAGAGGGCCCAAAAAGTCAAGTAGCTGTTCCTCTTCTGACTTGCATAATCATACAGGAATTGTGTGGAAAAGCTACTACTTTTCTTCCATATATACGTTCTGTGATTACAAGAGGAATTGAAAAGAAGGGAAGGGGGAACAGGAAGGGAGAGAGGTTGAGATGTCTAGGGTATAGTGATGCCAGCAAAACGTGCAGTCTTCTCATCCAGTGCAGAGCCTAGACAAAAGCCCCTTGGCTACTAGTGCAGCCAGGAAGATCAAACTCGGTCACTAACATTTATGGTATAATATTATAACACCTCATCTTTAGGACACTTATTATACTCCCTTCCATTCTTACCTAATTTATTTCTACTTGCCCTTAATCTCCTTTCTCTGAATCCTCTTCATGTCTCTTTTGGCTCTTTTGACTTCTTGCACACCTACCCATGTTAGAACTTCCTTCTCCAGTCTGTCAGACGTGGTTCTCACCTCTAGCTCAACCTTGTTTAAGTGCTCACCGTTATTACCTTTCCATTCCAGTTTCCACAGTTTTTCCAGTGATGTTTCCAAGAGGCAGTAATGAAATATCTTTAGGGAAAGATATTCCTTCTCTCTGCCTGTCCCCACTCTTGAGGATTGTCTGCCTTGAAAATATAGACTGAAATTTCTAAAATGTAGTCAGTGATCTCTCAGCTTCTTCTTACCTCTTTGTATGCACCAGTGCATTCATAGTAGTCCCGAGAAGGCAGGCCAAGCCCAGGCTGATCAATCTATAAATTCAAATAAAAATAAAAAAAGTGCTTAAGGACAAAATGGCATACTATTTTTTGTTCAATTACAGGTTGCTGATGCAACTCTTGCCAGCTTATCTTCTGGCCAAAGGGGAGTTTCTCTCTCATCCTTTTGCCCTCCCTTTACTTCTTTTTACTCACTTTATACTTTTTGTCTGTCTTTTCAGTTTTCTCTTTTGAGTTGCTGAGCAGTGTGTGCTACGTGTAGCCAGTGTGAAAACAGTGGGTGTACAGAAGACAGAACAGCCCATGGAGAGGCGAGGCAGTCACTGCACCTTTGAAATCCACACATGCAAACTAGTCAAGGATCTATCCGCTCATTGACAAGAAAGATTAGACCTTTGCTCATGTAACTGTTGCATCTCAGGAGTAATTGCTGAGGATTTATCATATGTAATACTGTCTTGCTCTGGATTTTCTATTTTCACAGACCATCTTACATTTACAGGCTGGGCACTCTCGACATATTCCTTATGCAGATTTCCTGTCTGTGCCAGCTGCCTGCAGGTTCCGATAGCACTTTGGCGTCTGAATACCTTGTAAAAACACAACTCCCTTTGTGGGCTTTCTGCCACTGGGACTGTAGCCCAGGTTTGCAGCGACAGAGCTTTCTGTCTGAAGTACATGGTAAGGAAATTGTGTTTACTTATTTGCTTGCATGCATACATAAATAGATCATGTCTGTCTTCTGTCTAGTGGACACATAAATCATGTCTGTATGTCTGTGTATGTCTCCATTATTCTCATCTCACTGAGAACTGTGTATGTGCAAACAGAATACAGATGTTAACTCTGAGAACTGACAGTGCACTGGGAAACTGGTAATTTAAGTTTGAAAACTACATAGATTCACATGTTCATCTACAACTTACTCTGTTAATTTATGTCTATGCTTCTAGATACTTCTCTGCATTTTTTTGATTAACAAGGCAATGTGGCCCAGGGAGACTTACATGAATGATATGTGCCGAGGAATTTTTATCATCTGTGCCAACAAAAAAATTAATAAGGACCTTTTTTCCATATTTGGAGTTCAGCTGTGCAATAGCTGTCTCAGCTGTCCAAACAGTACCTAAGCAAATGAAAGGTACACTCAGTCTCTATTTTTGATAATCAGTGAAAAGTACAAAAATTTAGAAATTTTAACAGTAAAGGAAATAAACACAGATTATCTTACCATAGGAAGAATCCCAATTAGTTGTTGCAACAGGCCAGTCAGCTACATCTGGCAATAAGGTGATCAAAGGCTTTCCACCTCTGCTATCAATGGTAGCTTTTGGAAAAAATAAAATGAGTTACCAGGCCAGTTTAAAATACACAAATATACTATTATAATGTGCTCCCAATAATGAAGGTGAGAAGTATGTTTTCACCATCACCACGATAGGAGTATGCTCCAATGTATGGCTGTGCTTTAACATTTGATTTAAAGATGTTTGTCGTGACTGCAAACAGCCTATACAAATCCTTGCAACCATTACACTGAAGAACCACTGTATTTTCACTCTGCAGATTGCTTGAAAATAGAGTTTTGAGAAGAAATAGTAGCATTATAAAAACATGCGATTTAAGAAGCACTGATAACTGTTTTACTGCTCCTCATTCTACTGACAGCATCTAACTCAAATTCTTGAAATAAATTATCTCCACATCTTTCTAGGAGACTGGTGTGCCAATTACTTTTCACATCATCCCTGATAATTTCTGCAAAAGGAATTAACTCATATTTATCTGAGATGATTTGAGATTAAATATCTGCAGCAAACTAGTAACTGTAGAGTAATATAATGTCACCTAAAATATCAAAGCAAGTAAAACAAGAGAAACAGTATTAATTTTACTGTTGACATTCTTAGTTGAATCTATGTAATAGACACATTCTCACTAAGAATTTCAGAAATTTATGCAGAGAAACTAGAAGGATATAGGTATAGCTGACTGAAGATGGGATTCTTTGGATAATATTCATATATCCTACATGTAGTAAATTCAAGAGACACTTACTTTCATTTATGCATGATCTGTAGAGAGTTTTTGCCTTCTGCACTGCTGGTATATCATTATTGCTTGGTACGTCGAGGACATCTGAAACACAGAGACAGCAAATGTATCTTAATACCTGATCTTTATTGGAAAGAGACTGAAGGAACCATAGAGGATACCATCCTGAGGACCAGAGGGTGGATGGTAAGTGCTCCCCATCCATCTCTGATTCCAGGGAAGCTTTGCCTTTCAAAAGCTGAGGGGGAAAAACTCTGGAGATTATATAGCTTGCAGTTATATCAGTCTGTGTTGATATGTTGAACATATAGGCATCAGGTGGATAACCTCTGGATCACCCTTGGCAAAATACAAATACCCTGGGTTTTCAGGGACAGTTTTTAGTTGACCAAGCTGTTGTGCGAAGAGAACTGCTGTCAGGGCCTCAGTGTACCAGCAGGCTCTAACTGCACTAACCTGCCTGTAACCATCTCTTCCTGCAATTCTAATCTGCAATCTCTTTATTGCAGTCAGGAGTTTAGCTGTTTGTGCTCAAGGTATGGTTTGAGCCGTAAGAAACCTCATCTGGTGTCTCCACCCTGTATTTGTAGGCTCAGGAGCAGCAGTCCAGGTCAGCCTCTTGCCCATGCTCTTGTAGGTATGCTGGACCTGGCCTTGCACCTTGCTGAGCCTGCCCCTGCCCCCTGCCTGGCTGACTTGCCTGCAGACTTGCTGCAGAGACAGATGATGTCCTCAGCTGCAAGGGATATTTGTAAGTTTATCATGTGACTAGTTAGAAAATTGTTTGCCTGCTCTTTGAGATTTAGCTGATAGAATACAGATATAGAGGACACAGGGTTTCCAGAGAGCAAGTTCCAGCAGTTCATCTGACTTAGACACACTTCTTCCTCCTTCACCTACTTTGGCTGCTGTTGTTGGTGTACGAGGATAATGACACAGATTTCAGTTGTTATAATATGCAGATGAGCACACAGAGTCCAGATGCCAGACAGGTTGGGTCTGGTCAGCTCCACTCCAGTGTCAAACACAACAGTGGAACTTCCACAGCATTCTCCAAGCAAACAGTTTGTGGTAGATTTGTCCTGAACCGAGCACAAAGAAACTGAAATACTTGGTAGTATTTTAAGCTTTGCTAGACAACCACATCTTATTAGAATAACATGCAAGCCAAAGAAGAAACTTTATATAGTCCACAAACATAAACCCTACTGACCTTTTAAAACAACTTCTAGTTCGTCTCTTAAAATGTCAAAGTTACTATAACGGGAGCTGGTTTCTGGAATGACGTTCCTCTTAAGCCATCCTCCACAGGCATATTGGTAAAAATCATCACAAGGCTTTGCAGTGGTGTCCATGTTCTCAAGGATTCGGGCTGCTGTAATACGAGACAAGGCATAAAGAATTTTTTGAGAAAGTAAATGAATACATTTGTTTGCTCTGAAGAGGGAAGTAATAAATATATTTCCTTTAGTTTAGAATAGGCTTAAACCTACTTGAATGTTCTAGCGCAAACAAAATATCAGTGAGTAACAAATTATTATTCCTTTACTGCACGTAATATATATACTTTTCTGTTGCCTGTTTTACTGAACTGCAAACGAACTCTTAATGTTTCTACTCTTTGTGAGTAGTTAAATCAAATTAATATGTTTCATTTATTGACTTCGAATTCTTTGTAATGAAATGTGGTGAATTTAAAAGCACGCAACATATCAGAGGTTGAGTACCCACTGTGATGTAATTTAAGTAATTAAGTATGATGCGGGCTCCACTGAATCTATTTCAATAAAGTAATGAGTTTGTTGTACTGTTTAAGTCCTTTTCAAGAAAGTTTTCCTATTAATGCTTTCCCAAATGTACATTTTTAGACTCATTCCACATTCTAGAACCGATCCTGCCTCTTGCTGTCCCTGTTGACCCTCCTGCAGTGGCTCATCAAATACTAAATGGTCACTGACTGATCGTGATTGGGGATTCTCTAGTGAAATCTCATTCCCTGATAAGATTCCAAGCTGCTGTTCATAAACCTTCCGTGCTTTTTCTTTTTTTTGTATTCCTCTTCTACCTAGACTGCTTACACCACTAATATGCTAACAGTCAAGCAAGAGCTAGTGATACCTCTGAATTTCCCAGGATACTGAATATCCTTCCCATTTTTTAGACAATATTTTTAGTATATGTTTCAAGTGTTCATTCCTTCCACAGGGGTCAGACAAATAACTTAAAAGTTATTTCTCCAGTAATTTCAGTATTTTCCACATCTATTACGCTGGTGGAAACAAGAGGTGGATAGACAGGCTATGTAGTATTTATGTTGACTTGCATTTCCTGTCCTCCCCCCTCATTTTTCTTGGGATCTTCAGTTGTCTTAAAGATGTTGTATTTTAAGCCAACGTCTGATGGTTTTACAATGCAGTACTTGGAAGGTGGAAAAAGACAAACACACACATTTTCAATTTTAGACTGCTTAAGTAGCATAAAAGCCACTGTGGAAATAGGTACAGTGTCTAGCATTTGATACTTTTCCTCCCGAAGACAATGGCTGGCTGACTTCAATTTGAAAGGATACAGGATCATGCCAACAGCCAGAGACTGAAATTCACTCATGTTTTCACTAAGTTTGACACATGTTTTTTACCCATTCTTGAGAAAGCCAAGTATCCAGTGCTAGTGTGCAGTCTGTTAGAGTAAGGAATTTCTCCTCTGCCTGTAAGCTTGGACAAGAAGCAACGAAATCATACAGAAATTAGAGAAAAAAAATCATTTTGAACTTAAAAAACTTCTTACTATAAGGGTGGTCAAACACTGCAATGGGTTGCCAGAGAAGTTGCGAAGTCTCCATCTGGGAAATAATCAAAACCTGACAGATAAGATCCTGAGCAACTTTCTGTAGTTGACCCTGCTTTAAGCAGGGCCTTTGGACATGATCTCTAGAGGTTGCTTCCAACCCCAACTCTTCTGTGGTTCTGTAAACTTTGGTACTCAATTCTAGTATGTCCTATTTCATTCAGGGGAAGAGGAATGTTTTGAATGGTGCACTTTATTCCTGTCCTAGCTCCATCTATTTGCTGTAAAAGAGGAAGATTACTAATTACTACTAACATACCTTGTTTTAAGTGTATCCTTACAAACGTATCAGCTAGGGTAGGATAGCACCGTCCCTTGGACTACTTTGGTTTGCGTTAATCCAGCAACAAAGACTTTAATAGCCAGGACTGGCCATTGTAGCTGGCTCATTGAGAGCAGTGTACGAGCCCTGCCAAAAAATAGTGGTAGGATAGAAAAATCTCCTGACACCAAGAAAAAATGGCTCTTATCCGCTGTCTCGTTACTTTAAAAACAAAACAAAACAAAACAAAAAACAACCCCAAAACCCAAAAGAAAACAATATGAAATTCACATCTTGCTAAGTGTGACAAATTATTAACAGTCTATGTAATATCAAACCTTGCTTTAACAGTGCCATCAGGTTGCTCTATTTGCAGTCAGCATCTGTTTAATCTTCCTTACCTACTACTGTGACACAAAACCAATCATCTGTCATAATGTATCTCCTATAAAGTCCAGGATAGCAAATATTAGCTAATCAAATTTTATCAAAACTTGATATTTAAATACTGCAAACAACAGAAAGAGTTCAGTCATGGGCACTGTAATCTTTCACTTTGGGCTTTGTACAAAATAGATGTACATTAAGTACTCTCAAGAATACTCAAAAGTGTAATTTGCACATCTGAACCCCAAGATAACCATTCACTGATTTGGCTGATACCATAGATATATTAACATCAATTAAATGTAATTTTATTATCAACTAAACCCAGAAGCATAGTGACATATGAATTGCCTCTTCAAAGACAGTGGGACCAATTAGGCTGGACAGAATCCTAAGCATGCTCCAAATTATTTGTAAGTTGATACTTTTGTCCAAAGAAGCTCAATGTTAAGTTCATGGCTGTACACACTGAGATGGTTTTTGCTCTGAAAATAGTAAGTGTGAGACTGATACATTTTGTTAATATAACACAGGTCAATTCATACGTATACAAATAATCCACAGTATACTTTTCATTAGTCCTCAATATTGCTTTGATTAATCAGTGTTTAGGTTTGTTCCTATATTCACTTATTATTTAAAGCCTAATCTCAATTACTTTTAATGATTAACTTTTCCTGTAGTACTCCTGATGGCCAGCTGTTGCTTTAATAGCTTACAAATAAAGTAATATAAGCTGACATAACCAGTGAACTGGGGAAAAAACAGGAGAAACACAATATGCTTATCTAGGTGAAATTGATATGAGAGAGATCAAAATTCCCTATTCTTATCAGTCTGTGCTGTCTGAGCTCAGGAAAATTAGCAGAGAGTATGTGAGTTTATTCAAAAAAATGCTTAAACGTACAAATTATATGGCATGTTCACATGCCACACTGCAAATGATTTCACAAAACTTGATACCATTGTTATGCAATTACTGGTATTTTACCCTGTGTATAACCAATTGAATTTTCATTACAGTTTTTCTTCTGCTCATTTATTTGAAGCTCCATTATTCAATGTACTATAGGTTTTATTAGTGTTCTTTTTATTCTTTATTCTTTTTCAGTGGCTTAAACCTGTTGCAAAATTTTGAAATTAATTGCAAAAACCTGTCACAGTACGGTCAGTTCTGGTGTAAGGCATTACCATTTCACTTAATACCTATTCCCAATTATATTTCTTAAAATATTATTTTTTCAAATTTAGTACTTCTTGCTTTCTGTCTGTATCTAACTTTTCCTGTACGTCGTCCTATATGGCCTGAAAGAAGCACTCAAATTAAAGATGAGCTGTTACAAAATCTTAAAGTAATATTAAACTTGTAGATTCATCCCACTAAGATTATTATTATTAGAGAACAATAATACAGTTTATTTCTCTGGTTTAAGCCCTTTACATTGCATTTTTAAAAAATTAATTAATTAAATTATTATTCATTAAATTATATAATTCTGACAAACGCCTTGAACTATGAAAGTTGAAACCCTTCGAGCACTGAAGCCCTGAGCAGATGCCAGCTAACCATTCTGGACTCCTAGTTCAGAGTATCCTGCTTCTGGAGCTGAAAACTCACTCATTCTAGTGACTGCCTAATTGAACAAGTTCTAGGTTATTACATCCTTACCAACACTTGCCTCCCCTTTTCATAACCTGACTATATTTCATTTAATGTCCATCTAAGTGCGAAGAAGGCCCTGCACTTCAATAGCCATTTCTACCTTAAATGTATTATACCATGGAGGGACATGGAAATCCTCGTTCAGTTAATAAATAACATTTTTAAATTCAAGCTGGTTATTCCCAGCTTTGCTTGCAGCTATCCATTCTGTATCATTTACAGACAGATTCCATATTTGGAACCGATAGTTCTGTAATGGCTAGCATATCCGACCTTTATGTGGGGGCTCCCTGCTTCCTGCACCGTAAGATTTCATTGCTACAAAAGTCCAATAGAACACACAGATTTTTAGCTGCTTCTGGTAACTGACCCTTGCTAGGCAGAAGCACGTCCTAGTGCTACAGATCATAACACAGTCAGAAGTGTTACAGTTTGATGTAACTGCTTTTGTATCTGCTTAAGTCTTATTTGAGGTGCAGACCCACAGCTAAAATTTAATTATAACTTATAAATTTAATCAGATAAACTGGTTTCCTCCGAAGACTCTTACAGTAGGGTATGTAAATACCATAAAGTATAAACACCTGGTAAAATACAAAAGCTTAACTTTGCCCAGTTGTAAATTTTATGTTCCCGGCTGGAGCGTGCACTTTAGCACACGTAGCAGTCGTTACCCACAAGAGTAGTTCCCCTGGCTGCAGTGGATCAGTTTTCATGTCCTACATAGGGGCAGCAGAATGTGGATTACAGAAAAGCTCTGTGATGTCAAACAGCTCATTTTCCTGTCAGTATGAAACATTTGACAGAATGCACATATAGCATCACTCTAGCATTTCACATGTTTTGAGACACAATTCTCACCATTTCTTTTAGATTTATTCTTGTACTGTTTGAACTAGACAATATGTAGAATATGGGGCAGATGGTGAGTAAATGAGTCAATAAAATAGAATCAATAGAATTTCAACAGAAATAAAGCTGTATTTAATGAAAAATCAAAAGACATTATAACTTTAGAACCAAACTGTACATTTCTATTTTGGGAATATTTTAGTCTGTCTACCTTTTTTCCCATTTTGTATTTCATAGTATCATAGAATTGCTCAGGTTGCAAAAGACCTTTAAGATCATTGAGTTCAACCATTAACCTAACACTGCCAAGTTGCCACTAAACCATGTCCCTCAGCACCACATGTACACATCTTTTAAATACCCCCCACTGCCCTGGGCAGCCTGTTCCAATGCCTGACAATGCATGCAGAGAAGAAATTTTTCCTAATAGCCATCCTAAACATACCCTGGCACAAGTTGAGGCCATTTTGTCTTTTCCGATCACCTGTTACTTGGGAGAAGAGACCAACACCCCCTCGTTACAACCTCCTTTCAGGTAGTTGTAGAGAGCAAGGTCTCCCCTCAGCCACCGTTTCTCCAGGCCGAACAACCCCAGTTTCCTCAGCAGCTCCCCATTAAGAATTGTTCTCCAGACCCCTCACCAGCTTCATTACCCTTCTCTAGACAGGCTCCAGAACCTCAATGTCTTTCTTATAGTGAGGTGCCCAAAACAACATAGTATTCCATGTGCAGCCTCAACAGTGCCTTACCATGATTATCTGTGTTGAATTGAGGCAATTTATATTTTTGAAAAATGCTCCTTCTTCACCCTGTTCTGTAATTTTGTAAGCCTGCCATTTTGCCCCTCAACATCGTTACTGTAATGTTTTCCCAACTTTACGTCTGTATTGAGAACCTAATATTTGGTAAAAATGTTTATTTATTCTGTTAAACATTTGTATACCATTAGATCTTTTAACGGAAGCATAAAAAAGTAAAACTATTCTGCTTAATTCATTTAGCCACTTTTTGCTAGATCTTCAGTTTACATTATGCCTTATCTTTCCAAACTTCTTACTGCTTTTCAAGTTCACTCAAAATTGCAGAGCCTATCTTAACTTCTTTTTAACAGATATACATAAATATTTAGATGAAAGCGAGCATCATCAGCGATCAAAAAAAAATAAAAAATAAAGCAGATGACTAATTTGATCATTTTTCAAACCACAACATGAGCTTTCATGGTGGCACAAAACCACCCTGGAAGTGTAACTAAAAGACAGTGATGACCACCTGAAATAAATCCTTTAAGATACTTAAGACTGTGCTGATGACAATATGCAGTTATTGAGGTGATGGATTTGCCATGGAGCTTCACCAATGGATGTCTTCAGCAGGACTAAGGTGTGGGGGCAACTACCCTAGCTACTTTGGCTACTGTCTAAAATGAGACCTAAACCAAGTAGTCCCGTGGAAGTGAGGAAACAATACAATCACCATTCAACACTGTTTTGGGCATGTCTGCATATCTAAATGGGGCCTAATGGGACCTTTTGGAAGCCTCCCAGGGGTGTAGTGCACCTCAGATTCCTTAGCAACTCATAAATTACATATACTTTAGCTTGCAAGGATGTAGATTTTTCTTGCATGTTGACTGTAAAATCCTTTATGACTCCTCATAAAGGATTTCCACCTTTCCTCGCCACCTTTCCTGCATCTCCTGTTGGCATACTAGGTCTCTGGCTTCTCCTAAGGCTGTCTTTTCTCCTAACTTCCAGAGGGGCCAGCCATAATGTACAGAATCTATATAGAAGTTACAAGTTCCACTTGATGCGAAGATAACACAAAGCTATTAGAATGTTTACGGCACATTTCAGTGGGAGGTTAGCGAGGTTGAACAAAAGGCAGGATGACTGCTTGGTAAGCTGAGAGGCCACAGTGTGGGTGCTGGGAAATCATCCACGTTCTGACCTTCCGTTTTAGAATTCTTGCCACCCTCTGTGATTGAGACACAGCCTTTATGAACTGTGTGGCCATGTTATTCTACAGGGGTGGAGAAAGCAAAACAGGAATGCCTGCCACAAAGTAACAGCATGAGAATGGTGCCAGGGATCCCATCTTTAGAAGCTTCCCAGAAAAACACACAAGCAAAAGAGACCTGTTAATAAGGGTATGCAGATTTAACAAGGTGATTATAGGCTGGCAACGTAGGGCTCCTGGCTTAGAGAAGACTGCTACAAGGACGTGAAGAACTGCCACCTGTTTGACCACGGAAAATGGCATTAAAGGAGAAAGCAGGGTAGAGCTAGCATAGAGCCCCTCTGAAATACATGTTGGTGCAATCAGCTGAATGCTTTTTTCTTTTGAAGAATGAGAGACAGAGGCCGCTTCTGAGCTTAGGCTCAGTCTGTCTTAATGAGGTGGAGGAAATGCTATAAAGAAAATGAGGACATTTAGAAGTAATTAGGCAAAGAAAGGAAACCAGAATTAATTGATCTAAATGAGGACATTTAGAAGTATGTTAGGTAGGTAAAGGAAACCAGCATCAATTATTCTGGAGGAGAAACCAGAAGGAATAAGAGAGCTATAGGTGAGGGAGAAGAAAGGATACATACTACAAAAGAATACATACTATGGAACTCAGCATTTCTGTGATGCATTTTCGTAGCCTTCTAGTAGAGTTCAGACCAGGTTGTAAACTAAGAATTTTTAATGGAGTTTTAACCGAAGGATGAAGTTAGCTTGTAAGACTATAAAATCTGGATTTTTTTTTTCCTCAACCAGTAGAGTGGCATCTATAACGGCTACCAATGATCAAGACCTTCTCATATACCTTCTTCAGAGACACAGCCTCTGCTTGAATTATGACTTGGAGGTGGGTGTCTGCAAAAACCATCTTCTGGTTGACTTAGAGCATTTTCTGAAGCTGGAGACATTCTTTGGAGAGTCTGTTTCTAAGTCTTAAACTAGACAGACCCTGATGATTTTGTAAGATCTGACAATATCACAAGATTTTATATTTATGGAACAAATATGCTAAGGAAATTATTTGGGTTAGCAGTACCACAATGTCCTATACTTGTCTGCACTTAGATGGGAACATTGCACTTTGGTAATCTTGTTTAAAATATGTAAATCAATTTAAAAGGCATATATTTTCATTCTTACCTGATTTTATACAGTCTGATGTCTTGCAAATCCCATCTAAAAGAGGATACAATCGCATTCTTAATTCTTTACGGAATGTCAATACAATAAAGCATACTGTAAATATTATTTAAATTGACGGTAACTTTAGAATTGCATTTAATTGCAGTGTACAGTAATATAAAGATGAACTACCACCTTACACTCAGCAAGTGAGTATTTATAGGATCAGGACATAAAAAATGCCACCATTTTCATCCCTTTGGGGTACTAATACTGTACTAGGCACTCATTTTGTGGAATTTTTTAGTCATCAGAAGAAAATGTTCTATCAATCAGAGGTGGGCCAAATGTTATTTTTATAACAAAGAAGAAATTTAGAGAAAAATAGCCCATGGACTGAAGGCAGTTGCAAAGTCAGTTTGAATTTGCCAATACCCTTCAATTACAAAAATATTTTGGAGGAATTAATTGAAAATTCTGAGACATTCACTCTGAAGTCTTCTAGACAAAATAGAAGGTTCAGGAACATGAAAAAGTTTCCTTGTGAGGCTTCATTCTCAGAGACTCCTTAAGTCTCAGACTTCAGACTTCATAAGACTTCAGACTTATGGCATTTTTCCATTCCATAACTGAACCAGGCTATAATAAAATGTTTAAACAAAATTATTAAGTAGTTTAAAATGAAACAAAGCATTTCATTTCCAGTGTAAGGAAACATTCTAGTTTGACCCCAAATGGAAATTTTAGCTTCTCTGTGTTACTTTTTCCAAAAATTATCAGGGTATTTACCCCTGGAATAGTTTTCAAATATTTTGGTATGCCTGCTGAAACACAAAACCTCTCAGTATGATTACACTTACTAAAAGTCCTTGCTGCAACAGTACATAAAAGCAAAAAATAGGATTTTCATATATACAGGAAGATGGAGAAAGCACTGTAGTTTGGTTTCTTTCAGCAGTGCTGTATTTTGTAGAGCTTAGAGCTTTTTGCTTACAGAAGCATTTTTATCAAACAGAAGTATTGCTAAGTCAGAACTGGAGATATTTTGCGTTTACCACAACTTCATGTGAACAATATAGAGTCTCTGCTTGAAAAAAAAAAAGCAGTTTTGTGCTTTTTTGCCCAGCAGTAAGTGTGGGTACAACTTTACATTTCAGTGACATATATATAAAATATGTTAGTCTAGTGACATGTGGTTAGGATGCGGCAGTTATTAATCATATAATTTTATGCACTGGGTAAGGTACAATTTTCTATTATTGGGCAAATAATTCTAAGCTGACCTCATTATTTTATTTTCTTCATGTTTTATGTAGTATGGCTATATTGCAATACAGTCTTTTCTGATGTAACATTTTAATATTGTGCAACTTCAGGGTTTTTTTACTATATACTAATAACTGGATTCTATTCATTAAAACATTTTTTGTACTTCCTTAAAATACTTTTATATTCATATGTATTCGTACCTTCCAAGACAGTTTAAGTGCACTCACCATCATACGTTGCATACAGAACTATCATTGTGATCGCCACAATAGCCAGCAGAATCACTACGACAGTTAGCCCTATCTCCAGGCCACTCCATCGCAGCTTCTTCTTTGGTTTTGGAGTATTCATTTCAGTTATATCCATCTGGCTTTCTGACTTGCCCATAACCCAGCGTCTGAAAAGGAAAAGGGAAAATTCACTGGAGGACTTACCCTGAGCTGTAGGTCTTGAAAGTGGCTCCTCAACTGAAGAGTAGCAAGGATGTTTTCTGGGTGAGTTTTCAAATTATTTGTAACACCATTTGAATGTCAGTCATGAAATTAAAAAATTCCCTCCTTCTCTCCCGCACATGCACACACACAATTACATACCATGAACTACTTGTCATTTATGGAGAACAGAAGAGCGGTCTTTCTTCACATGAAGAGGCCACCGAATTGAAAAGGGAGGCTAATTAACCAAACCTATTTCTAAAATGTACTCGTGTGGTTTAATCTTGTATGATGGTACAGGAGTTCACAAGCAAGCAAAAAGCAAGTATCCCTGCTTGAATAAAAATTAACTTAATCTGCCAATTACTTATCTAATGCCAAAGGTCAAAATATGCCATTGTGCTTGGCTGTCATTTTAAAAAACATGATGTAAGCAATTCTTGACTATAGCTTTACAGCTGTCTCTAAAAATAGGAACAAAACGTTCAGGCTCTGCTGGGAGCCTGTCAAATTCGCACTGAAGATAGTCTTCACAGTAATTTTTAAAGAAGTGTGACCAAGTCTGCTCTTTTGAAATTAGGACACTGTACATAAGGAGAAACTACAACATACATGTGCAAAAGGGGTCAGAGTATGAAGGGGCTCATGTTCACTCACAGAATATATATGCAATAGATTTTAAGATTGTATTTCTGTTGCTCTTCAGAGGAAATTTGGCCACCTTTTGCACTACTGCAGTTCTACAGTTCTTTGCTCTCTCTTTACCTGCTCCTATTTATTTAGAGCCAGACTTTCCCCTGCGGACAGCGATTCAAATTCCTATACATCTAACAATGTATTGCTCAGTATTCCACAATGAAAACTCAACAGTTTCTTTTCACAGCATTTCCTTGGAATCTTTACATCCACAGATGCAGTACGTACCCTTTCCACTCAATGGGGAAGAATATGAGAGTTCCACTGGGATAAGTTACAGAAAAACCTACATTCACCAGACCCCTCTCAAAAAGGTCAACCAGTGGTGCATTCGAGTCCTCTTCTATTCATCACACCCTTTCTTCCCCACTCTCTATAAGTCAGTGTAACAGCACTAAGAGAACCCTTCTCACTCAGGTCTAAGACTTGAACTTAATTATTTTCAATGGTTTTAACTGTATTTCTGGCTTGTCTTTGTCTCAAGCTGCTACAATCTTTCAGACATCCACTCTTTGTTTTTCCTCTGGACCTTCTGTTTCTGCCTGATTCCTTTTCCCTAGTTTCCAATAGTATCTTCCTCTCTTTGATGTCCACCTCACCTGGAATGCTACTCCACTGTAAAAAACACGTCACTAAAGAGTGTGTGTTCATTAATAAAGACATCAAGTAACTCGATGTTATGGACCCAAGTGAACAGTTTTATGAAACTTTTATGCTCAAGTTTACACAATACGTTCATCAGTGGATCCTTGGATACTATCCCACTAACACTGTTTTCTAAATAAATTTTATCTCAGTACCTCATCTTCTCTTTTGCTGCTACTCCCTGGACATCAAGATGCATGAAGTGATTGGCAGTGCCAGAATGACAGGTCTTTCACAGCTCAGGCAGCTGGAACCCTGCAAGGTCTGCCCAGTGTCTGTCTTTCTAAACCTATAGGGGCCGTTACAACTGCTTTCATGTTCCTCATGAGCTGCTATTTTTCTCTTACAAGTAGGTTATTGGTCAAATCAGCAAGTGGTTTTTGAGACATGGGACTGAAATCCTATAGAACCATGTAAAAGAAATAGCTATGTAGGGAAATTTGCCATGCATTAACTGTGAGCTATAAATTCATAGATAATAAAAAAGCAAATTAACCATTATACCCTTCTCACTTCCAGTCATATTAAGAAGCAAAAGATTTTATTTATATTGACTAAATATTGTCCGTAGAATCCTCTGAATACTTGGAGCCTAGTTTAAGAAATTATTATCTTCTGACTCTCAGGGTGTCTTTAAAGCACCGGAAACAGTTCATTAGAGCATGAAGAAACACTGTACCTTTCATGTGCAAATATGTTCCTTGCAGTCAGCTAAGTTTTTCCAAATGAGCTAATCTTTCTGTTCCTGAAGGAGCGTTCCTCATGTTTAAAGGCATCCCACTGACTAATTTTTGCCTCTAGTTATTTAGAGAACTTACCCCATCCGCACTGATGAACACCAGGTAAAAGCTTCCGTATGTGCTAATTGCAAGCACAGCAAAAGTATAAGAAGAATTTAAGCAGATATAAGCCTAGCTACTGTGGTTTCTTTCCTTTTCTCTTAATTCTTTCTGTGATCCCCTCTGCCTACTAAAGCTGAGATACAAAAGTCAGCTGAAATTACTTTGACTGACCCTGGTCTCGGTGGCGCAGAGAGTTAATGCGTTAGCTTTTCTTTTTGGGATGTGTGTGTTAAAACTGACTTGTGGCTTATGTGGTTCTCAGTGTAGTCTCTACGGAAAATGTAGAATGTCACAAGAATAGGTGAGGTTTTTTAATAACTTGTGTGGCGTGAAGTGTGCAGATGAGCTGCCCCCAGGCACAGTAGAAGCAAGACACAAGCGGGAAGGACGACTAAGCGCCGCGCAGGGGGCATCGCGCCAGTCAGCCCCAGCCGTCGGCCTCTCTGCCCGCCGTACCGGGTACACGGAGGGGCCGGCGCTCAGCACGGCACAGCCTTGCTGCAACTGGAGAGCGACCCGAGCAAAGGCTCCGGGTCCGCTGGGCGGCGCCGCGGGCCGGGCCTCCCTGGGCGGGGAGGGGCCGCGGGCCGGGGCCGCCGCGGGCTGCGG